>OY755191.1:7150050-7750050 GCA_963576735.1 Bedellia somnulentella | reverse complement strand
TCGTACGTTTTATGTGTTTCTCATCGTTTATTTAAAATTATTATAAAATTTTATTCTTATTAGTGAATGCAGTTTTATTATTTGGTGACATAACATAACTTTAACACAAAATCAACCTATTTCAGTGATGGATAAATAATCGTAATTTTTCATTTCAATAATATTTTAAAAATTAATAATTAAAATATAGTTTTCAAAATATATCATTGTAAAAGGTTCTCTATTTCATCTAACGCTTTATCTGATTTGACAAATTTTGATGTAGTTTTAAACGTATTTACCATAAGATTTTTACTCTGCCACTGACAAGTTTTTTTTTAATAAATTAGTGTTTTATTTGCTATTTACGATAAAACGGGTGTTACCGTACAGTTAAATCTTACCAACAACACTCCTGACGAAAGCCATCCTGGTTTCCTTCTGCGCCACCATCCTGGAGTACTTGGAACCTCCTTCAGCCCAGCCCCCGACTGCGACCATGAACTTCACACTGGGGTGGGACGACCGCAGACTCGTGAAGTTTTTGAAACCATTTTGTTCTACATCCAGCTGAAGAATGATGTTATATATTATTTAAAATGTCTAGGAAACCAATAATGTTATGGTAGGATAATTCAATAATAGGAAAATGGATACGTGTTTAGTGAACCATTTATACGTATACATATATAGTATATGTGTGGTTAATTAATCATGGTTGTTAACGGTAAGGGAAAAGTATTCGAGTTGAAAATAGTCAGTTACTTAAGCACGGTATAAGCGTTTTAAAAACATAATTATAAGAACATAAACACGCTTTATTCATAAATCGAGTTAGAGTTTCTTTGTTGTTAGATTTAATTAAAGGTTGAACATTTTCACCTGCCGACAAATCTTTAGTCACTCAAATTTCTAAATCAATTGCTAAATATATCATAACATAACATAACATAAACGTTCACGCCGTTTATCCCCGAAGGGGTTGGCAGAGGTACCAATACTCCTGAACTCACATGGCAAGCGCCATCTAGTTTCCAGAGAAGGTACCCACGTTTTGCTTAGACAGTGTACTCACGTGATAGGGGGCAGGCATATCGCCGAAATATATCAAAAACTACATATTCAGTAATAAAGATTCAAAAAGCAATTGTAAAATGTGACTCGACGCAAGTAGTGCACTTCCCGCCAAAAAACGTAATTCACGGATTTCAAGAGTTGCTGCAAACCCATTTTCCACTATCTACGAGTGACTCTGAATGGAATCAATACGATATAGTTTCCTTTTTATTGCCAGTTGAATAATTGACGACCGCTCTTGGAAACTGCAGCGAAAGCTGTTTCTATCATTGTTATTTATTGAGAGAAAAACATTAGAACATTGGTTAGGTATTTTAAACATTTTTCTTTGCGATACTAACTTGCGATGCTTAGCCTAGTGTAGAGAATATAGGAGTATGTGAACCTTTTGTTAATCAAATATGCTACATATTATTTTATGTACCTGGGCATTTTTACCGTCACCAACTATTCTTTATTTTACAACTTTCCTCCACTTAACCTTCAAAAGTACTTTTTTAAGGTTTGAAAGATGACGTAGTATGCAAGATAGAAAAAGGAACGTTGAGGTGGATTGGGCACATATAGAGGATGGATGAAAATAAAGTAGCAAAAGAGATATATAGAGCCAATGTGGATGGGATTGTTAGTAGAGGACGGCCTCTTAAAACGTTTCTTGACCAGATAGAAAATGTTCTTATAAAGGCGGGGGTCCGAAGTGAGAAGAATAAAAGAGCATGTATGAGAAGAATAATGAATGTAAGGGAAGCAAGAGAGGTTTGTCAAGATCTTACTAAGTGGCGATCGATAGTCTCTGCCTACCCCAACGGGAATAATGGGCGTGAGTATAAGTAAGTAAGTAAGTATAGCCGCAACTATAGATCGATACGCAGCATAAAGAGCTTAACTAAATAGAGAAGAAACGAAGAGTGTCAATTTCCGTAAATGATTTAGTACATTTCAAATGACTTAAGCGAAGTAAATGTATGAACAACAAAACTTAGAATATTCAATCAACCAATCAGAGTGTAGGGACAACCTACTTTGACAATAACTTTTTGGCGATTTTTTTAGCTTTTTTCGTACTGAGCTACGTTTGGTTTTTGCTCTAATTAATTTTGCGTTAAATTCCTATGGTAGGCAGTTATGGTAGTCCCACTGACATCATGCTAATGAAGTTAACTAGTTAATTTATTACCGTTCCCGGTATTTACAATAACAAATCATGAATACGAGCAAACAATTCATGCATAAATAACATTTTACTGAAACAACCAGCTGCCTCAAACAGCGGAGGATAATTAAATTTATCTTTAGCAATTTGAAATACTGTATTTTTAACTCGTTCAAATGATACTTGTTACCCTGTTTCCTATAATGGAGTACGAAATTAATGATGCAATTGAACATCAAGGGCTAATTTTAATTCACAATTCTGAAACATTAAATTATTATTCCAGTATATATTGTAATATATCATAATGTAAAATGTTAACTAAATATGTATTTATGATTAATGTGCAATTTTTAAACAAGCTATGAATGGCACTAAGCTAGACTTTGTGTTTAAAAAAATAATTGTATTTTAGTTTTTAAAAAAGTGCAATCTTCCCCTCTTTTACAAAGTGATCTAATTTAGGATTTGTAATGACTATTTTAAGCTTAGCCCGCTTAGTTAGGTCCAAATGTGTAATAATTCTAGTAATCATTTCTTTCGTTCAGTGCGTATTTTATAACAGCAATAAGTGCTAACTGAGTTCGTGTCTGTTTTGTCCGACAATTTGTTTTTCAATCATAAAACCTTTATTACATTGTTTTACCATACAAAATGATTCTTACCTCCGGATCAATAATGAGGACTTGGTTAGACTTTTCAGTGACTCCAATGAATGAGTAGATGATATGGGTACACATGTCAGTCGGGATATCCTCTATTCCGTACCGACCCACCCCAGGACGGTACACCGCCCAGTTGCTGAAGTAGCATACTATGCGCGCTTTGTCATCACCTGAATATAAAATAAATAAGTGGTCAGTATCTGCAAATTTATATCTAAATACATTCAATTAACTGCGAATACTCGTATAACTAGGAGTCGGAAATTAGTCGGAAAATGAAACAAAATCTCACTGAATGTTAAGGCGGATTGCAGCGAGTGCTCGCATACATACACGGTACTCTCAAAATCGCCCAAAACCCACTTTATAAAGTCCCATACCCTCCTACGACACCCTTAGGTAGAAAGGGGTAGTGGCATTCTAAGCCGGCACTACACGGCTATTACTGAATAAACATAAAAGGAATAAAAGGGTGTCCCATCAAATGATCAACGAATATTAGTGAAGCGTGATAGGCTTGCAAAGATCTATAATGTGGTATACAATAGTCTCTGCCTACATACTCTGAGTATATAAATACTTAATTACATAAATCATAAGAATAATAAACACTTCTAAGTAGTACTGAAATCAAACTATTTTAAAATTTAAAGCTGGAGCGAGGCCTGGAACCATCAATTCGCGCCAACTGCATCGAATGCAACCAGGATATTACACTTTCATCTAATACAGCCGAACGGAGCGCCCATCATGCTATGAGCAAATGTTATTTTTATTAAACTTACACATACTCATTGATTTTTACAGTTTTGAGTTTACATATTTATCTTCCCGCGGGTTTTGAGCGAGGTGGTTAAATATATTTAATGTAATGTGAGTGGTGGGCGATGTGAGTTTTTCCCTATAGATTTCTTAAGAAATCTATAGATTTTTTAAGAAATGAATATTTTATTTCCGAAGCCTGTGTTAGTTTTAGAGTATACCAAAAGTTATTAGTCAAGATATTATTGTGAAAAAATTAATTTAATTCTTAGTTTACTTTAATTTGATATACATGTCAAATTATCTTAAACCTATTTTGTTCCGTACTTATACTCATTTTAATAATTCCCATTAGATGTACGCAGATGTAAATTACGAGTAAACACAGAAAATCTTATTTATATGATTTGGAAGTCTAAAAATAACTAAGGCGTGCAACTAAGGGCGTGTGCGAACTAAGTATATTTACGTATGTGTAATCAACTTACATTCAGCAAAAGAACATGAAGCTGCTAAGATGACCAACGTCGCCAGTAACTTACGCATCTTGGACCTGAAATAAACAAAATTAACCATTTAGTCCTCAGCAACGATTTGCGTAACATCAAAAGTGATTTACAGAGCTAAGTTCAAAGTTTAGAGATCCTGGTGTTAAGGCACCAAGTATTTGTCTATAATAGATTATAGGCGCAATGTTCGCTGCTTTGCACGCACACACATCACATCAACATGAACACAGTTGAATTAACAACAACAATCATTTTGGAAAAGAAACAGAAATTCGAGTAAGTAAAGTTAGAAATGTATATAAATGCATGAAATGAAAACTTATAGTCCTTTAAAGTAAGTTGAGGCTTCAGCATCTTAAAATCATCGAGCAATTGATTTCTTTGCAAAAAACGTATGAATTTGCGATAGCTGATGAACCATTTTCTATAAATTTAGCCGTACTTATTCTCACACCCATTATTGTCATTGGGATGGGCAGAGACTATTTAATGTATTTTGACAAAGCTCTCTTGCTTCCTGCACATTAAAATTTCTTCTCATGAATGCTGTCTCAATCAGACTATAACCAGTGTCGCTTTTAGTCTCTTCACTTATAACTAATAAGGCGTCCCAATTTCGCACCACCCGCTTTAAATTAATAAACAATAATTAAACATCTACTCATAATCAGCTGCGGCTTAGCACTACCCCAATTCTTCCGGCGGGTGTACGTAAGAGGCGACTAACGGTATTGGGGGCTTTTAAGGGATTTTTGGGCGATGTGGTTGGAGACCCATCACCAACCTTTATTTTACCATCTTTTCCCCACACAACTTTCCAAAAGTGGCTGAGGAATTTCTAATTCCTTAGCTCTGGCTACCCCTTCTAGGGATTTATAGCCGTGAGTATGTGTATGTATGTCATAATCAGCTAGATAATTCTATTTTCAGCGTCAACATCCGTATACTATTAAAAGATTGGTTCCTATACGGTTACGCAGAGACTATCGATTGCTACTTCGAACGATCCTTCCGAACCTCTCGAGCTTCAATTTCATACATAATCGTTTATTCTTCATAATTTGGATGCATATCTAAACACGCCCCCCTTTTGACCTTAATATATCCAGCGAGACGTCCATTACTACATTAGTCTCTCACTCACTTAAATATGATAAAATGATTAACAAAATATGAATATGAAGCGTAAATAACAAAAGATCAAAACAGTCTAATTAGTATACAGGCAACCGCACGATTCTGAGAGATTAACGAAAGCCGCAGTAATCTTGACTTAATTAAACAAGATCTAAGCTGAGAAAATTTTCACTTAATAATTCACGACAGATTTTCCGACATTCTAATTTTGCTGCGGACAGTGAAATTGACCGCAGAGGCGTTTTGAAGTCTTCACAACTCACGTTTAGCAAACCATCTAAATATGTAAATAATTGAATGAATAACATTTGTTAATCTTAGTTTATGATTTGAGTTTTAGTTCTGAATATGAACTTATTCAAGTATAGATTGGTGACCTGATCTTTTCTTAAGGTTTCATTGTGGTGAATAAAAGCTAAAACTTTTATTCACCTCACTTAAAAAAAAAGTAACTGTCACAGAATTAATTTACTGATCGGATTAAAGTTAAGTTAAATTACTTAATCTTATCTCCAATGTGGCGATGATAGAAAGTATTAATCATATGTTTGTTTTAAAATAATGATTACCTATAATTCAGTAAATTATTAAATGCTCATCAAAAATATGGATTTCTTTTTCTGTTAGTAGTTTGTTCCAGTTATCCTATCATATTACAGAATAATCACTTATAAATCCTTGTTCGCATATTTGCTTTAAACAACAACCGTGTGAAAAGATTCGACAGTATTAGTCTAAGTCAACTCGACTTGTCATTTCATATTTTAGAAAGAAATAAGGGTATGGGCCTCTTTTTAAGTGGTTTTTGGGCGATGTGGTTGGGGACCCATCACCAACGAAACTTTATTTTAATCATCTTGTCCCACCCCTATCAACTTCCACATATGCCTGAGGAGTTTCTAGCTCTGAGGATCTGGCTACCCCTTTTTGGGATTTATGGCCGTGAGTATATGTATGTATGTACTTGTCATTTCATACCATAGAAAGGATACATTACTAAGCCTAACTTCTGTTCTAAAAGGCGATGTGAGAATAATTTAATTTCTATTCCACGGTAAATGAGTGGAATCCCGGCCGCGGTGACAATTAAACAGATGACGGTAACGGTACCGTATGTACCGGTATGTTCTACATTGCTCTACCGCTCATTGTCATTACCACGGTACGTCACAAACCGCTACTCATTCATACTGAAAAGCATATAACTCGACTATAATGCAATGATTAGTAAGTTATTATTGTTTTAGTGTGGTTTTTGATGACCTGAAAATTGAGAGATAGATAGATAGATAACTCGTTTATTTATGTTAACATAACACCATACAATATAAAAAACAATACAAAAGTGAAAAAATCTATATTTTTGAACTTAAGATTAGTGCTATGGTAACACAAACTAGGTCCTAACTCAGCATTGGCACCTTTTTTACGATTTGTTCTATTTATATGTTACATCTTTTCTTAAGTCATATGTGGTTAATTTATCAGGGTTGTAAACAATCATCCCTAAATAATTACTAACTACTACTACTACTAACTAATAAACTCTTTGCATTCTAAATCATATCATACCTTCCATAATTCATAAGTAGTAAGTTAATAGAAACGCCCCACGCATGAGTCTTTGTAATTTTAGTTTATTCATTATTTACTTTGATCGATACCTATTGAAATACCGTGACTGCTACAAACTATCGCGTATGTGCAACAATTATATCATTGAACGCTATCGTATTTTTAATATGAATCTTTACATCTTTTCATTATATATTATACAAATGAAGGGTTTGTTGGTCTGGAGCACTACTTACAGGAAACAATCCAATTTCAAAAAATAATTTAGGTTTAGGTATCCCATTTCTTAAATAAATACTATGATACGTAAAGCCTAAGTACTATATAAAATTTACCTATTCTGTAAACATACGAATAGTTAGAAAACCAAAAAGCTACGAATTCATTCTTATTTTAAAGACGGCTTGCAGTAAACAATGTTACATATTTAATTGGTAATATTACAGTCTGATAAATTTAAATAACATCGGTGATGCGGGAATCGAACTATGCTCCCAACTTACTACTTTACTTATAGTTGGGCTTAAAAGGAAACTTTTAAATACAAAACTAGCTATTTGCCACATAAATAATTTCAAGGAATTTCTAGTCTGTTAAATAAAAATAAAATGTTAATGGGTGGACAACAGCATAAAAAATAGTTAAAAACCTATTCTCAGACCTACCGAATGTGTATACAAAATTTCATTGAAATCGGTTCAGCCGTTTCGGAAGAGTTTGGTGACTAACACTGTGACACGTGAATTTTATATATAAGATATACTCAAAACTCAAACTCAAACGTTCATACCGTCTATCCCCGAAGGGGTTGGCAGAAAAAGTCAAAAAAAAAAAAAGTCAAAAAGTTTATTTATCAAAATTAAGTTAAAAACTAACATTTTTTTAACGTCAAATTTTTTAAATTTATCATTAGTCCGTTGCTTCGGAAGGTGTTCGTAAAGAGAAGAAGCAACAAAGAAACTCTTTACATTCACATTTTTTCATTTTTTCAAAACATGGTTTGTACAATTTCAGTTTATTAACATGTTTTTACTTTATAAAAGATTTTCTATGCGACAAAACCAAACGCTAGTTTGACATATTTAAAATAAATTGTCCATCACAAAAACCAATCACATAACGTGAGAAGAAAAATCCTTACCAGACAATTATTCCTAGGAATAACGAGGGAAGATTTATAGCTTTACGGACACGGTCATGTGCGCGTTGGGTCCTTGTCGTTTAAAAAATCTTGAACACTGTAGTATGACTTCTTTAAAAGCATGGCTTTTATTGCCTTTTTAAAAGATGCCACAGGCAATTCCAATATGTCAGAAGGAAGTTTGTTGAACATTTTCAGGGATAGTCCCATAAAGGAGTTACTTACTTTATTAAGTCTCCACTTCAGTACGTTAAGTTTCTCCTTATTTCGAGTATTAACAGTATGCCTATCACTGACTTTACTAAATTGGCCTATATTATTTTTGGCATACATTGAATTCTCAAATATGTATTGGCAAGGGACAGTTAAAATGCCGATTTCTTTAAATTTTTCGCGCAACGAATACCTCGACCTCAACATGTAAATAGATCGGATAGCTCGCTTTTGTAAGACAAAAACTTTATGAACATCAGCCGCTTTACCCCATAATAAAATACCGTACGACATAATACTATGAAAATAACTGAAATACACAATGCGAGCTGTTTCTATGTCTGCTATTTCTCTTATCTTACGCACGGCATACGCTGCTGAGCTCAGTCTTTTAGAAAGTGTTAGTATATGAGGTCCCCATTGCAACTTAGAATCGATTATTATTATCCCTAGGAATTTTGTCTCTTTCACTAATTCTAATTTTTCACTGTCAATAACAATATTTGCCTCCACTTGCCTAACATTCGGTACAGTAAATTTAATACATTTAGTTTTTTTGGCATTCAGAACCAGGTTATTTACAGTAAACCAATGCAATACCAGTGAGATAGCTTTATTTACGTCGTCAAGAAATGTAGAGGATCTCGCTATATTAAATATTAAAGATGTGTCTGCAAACATAACTATCTCAGAATACTTTTGTACCATAAATGGTAAATCATTAATGTAAATCAGAAACAGTAATGGGCCAAGTATAGATCCTTGAGGAACGCCCATCTCTATTTCCGATCCTTCCGACGTGGTTCCATTAATATCAACCTTTAAAGTTCTTTTATGAAGATATGATGCCATTAATTTCAGTGCTTGCTCGTCAAAACCGTAATATTTAAGTTTAATCAACGCTATTTCTTTTTTTACACAATCAAAAGCTTTTGTGAGGTCACAAAATATACCTAACGCATCCCGGGAGTTTTCCCATGAATTAAAAATATGTTTCATTAGTGACACTCCTGCATCTACAGTAGACCTACCTTTGGTGAAATCATATTGCTCGTCATGGAATATATTATGATTGTTGAAATATGAAAGCATTTGGTTGGACATGATTTTCTCAAAAACTTTACTGAGAACTGGCAAAATAGAAATAGGCCTATAATTGGTAAAGTCCTGACTATCTCCTGATTTATGTAGTGGGATGAGCCTACTTAACTTCATACAGTCTGGAAATTCTCCTATATCTATACATTTATTAAAAAGTATCGTTAAATGAGGAGCGATTATATTTATTATTCTGTTTATGACGAAAACTGACATTCCTGTTATGTCTTCGGTTTTCTTAAGATTAATAGTTTTAAAATTTTTAATTATATCATTACTGTCAACATACTTGAAAGAAAACTGTGCTGTGGTTTTGGTAACATTTTGTTCCAACAACTCAAGAGCTTTCTGGGGACATGAATTTAATTTCTCTGTTGTCTGAGTGGGGGTATTTATAAAATGATTTTCAAAAATGTCAGCAATTTGTGATTTTGACTGTATCAGTTCATTATCTAATAATAAATTGAGATCATGTGGGGACCTTAGTTTTCCAGTTTCACTGTTAATTATTTTCCAGACAGTCTTACTCTTGTTAGAAGAATTCATAATTTTATGTTTTATGCATCTAGATTTAGCTTCACCACAAACTTTTTTGAAAATTTTTGAATAATTTCTGACATAAATAATAAAATCTTGGTTGAAGTTATAGGACTTTTCTCTATAAATGTAGAATCAGAGAATCAGAGGTACTAATACTTCTGAACATCACGTCACATTGTGACCTTGTGTTCAGAGTACCCACGTTTTGTGTAGACAGTGGTAAGATATACCTTTCTAAAATTCCTAAGAAATTTATATTATTTTTATTGACAAAGAATTTATTCATATTGTACAAAAATATATTTCATTTCTTTCATACTTTGCTTAAAACAATCCCGCTTTGGTTGTTATATTTTTCGACAAGTAATTGTTACGACGTAAAAGTTCTTGAATAATTGATATAGTCGATTATTTTACATCGCTCCTCCTCGATGGGTTATTAAATAATCATAAGTGCTATTTCTTTTTTTTCTTTTATTCAAAATGCTGAAAGTAAGCAACGTTTTTGTTCATATTAATAAAACATATCACAATTATTTTATTCTCTTAAATAAATGCGTTGTATTGTATCAGATTAGAATAGAACTAACTCATTTCTCTCTTAAGTATTTTGTGTGAGTGTTCTATCGTTGAGCGAAATGCCCATGAAGACCCATCACCGACGATCCTTTTTTACAATCTTTCCTCCACTCATTTAAAAGCTTACAGACATCAACTCTACTTGATATGTGACTGATTGTGTACGAATACTGGAGTTTCAGTTTTTTTTTGTATATGTGTGTATTTTCATACATTAAGGTTAATAACAATATAAATTACATACTGTGAAAAACGTTTCATAAAATAAGAATTCTTTTCGACTCCCGAATCAATCATAAATAAATAAACTTCTAAACTTAAATTTCATCGACATATTTCCGATCTTCTAAACCTTTGATAATTCCAGTGTCAATTACAGATTTTTGGAAAGCCTGCCATTAATAAGTAATTTGAAAATTCCATTAAGCTTCCTAAAAGCCGTTGAACTTCGATCTCGCAAAATGCACATAAAGTGAGCCTTTTCTGAAAGGATTGTCAATCACCAATAAACTCGTTTCATTTAACAGGCGATATATTAACATCAAAGAATCTGTTTTTCTGTTAAACTTCGAAAGTAATTCAAAAGAAAAAAAGTTATATTGGATTATTTCATATTTCACAAAGTTGAGGAGACTTTCCCGTATCTTTTATTAGATGCCAATTCTGATAATGTAATCGCATTGTTTAATGCTCTATTACTAATGTTTTCAGTGTAGGTGCACACATTAGGCATTGTATGACACGTATTTTAAAAATACCATTTTTTATTCATCACAGTGCATATTGCAAAGTTAAAAATGGCTGATGATGGGTTTCAAGCCACATCGCCCAAAATGTACTTCAAAGACCCAAAAACCCTATCGCCTCTTACGATTCCTGCAGAAAGAAACGGATTAGATCTTGTTTAAGCTGACACTACACAGCCAAACTAAATAAGATCTCTTATATTATGAATTAACCTTTCAGGGAATCGAATTTTATTAGTTAAAATCCGTGTTATGTTACAACTAGCTTTTTAACCTAGGACAATCATTTTACCGCGTAAGAGTTAGACTTGTTAAAATATGTTATACAATTCTCAAGACTTAAGAGTAAAACTTCGATGCCGATGCCGCCCGAAGGCGTGGCAGAAGAAGCTGTGATGCAATGATTAACTTATATAAAATTACTCTAACCATTGAAAAAATCATGAAGATTGACCCCAAGTGACTGCCATTTCATTACTATTCGATCAACGTCTCCCTATGTTCCCTTCGAATAGTTGTCAACAATTGTTTAGTAATAATTTTGCAATAGGATTGCTTTTAAACCTTCACATATTCAGTTTACGGTTCTAAGCTCATAAAAATGGCATCATCACTTGCATAAAAAGTAGTTTAAATAGTCGTATAGAAGTTCGACTGCATTCGATAGTATGAGAATAGGTCTACCTATTCTTTCTATTAACGTACTGATCTCACCATGCAAATGTTGTCTGGAAGAGATTGCTTTAAGCAATAAGACCGCCAATTGTAATTATATTTAAGAAATAATATAAGATAATAAGAGCTGTGTAGTGTCGGCTTAGAATAGCACTACCCCATTTCTTCCGGTGGGTGTACGTAAGAGGCGACTAACGGGCTTGGGGCTTTTTAAGGGATTTTTGGGCGATGCGGTTGGAGACCAATCATCAACAACCTTTATTTTACCATCTTTTCCCCACTCAACTTCCAAAAGTGGCTGAGGAATTTATAATTTCTCAGCTCTGGCTACCCCTTTTAGGGATTATGTAAATAATATATATATGGATATATGTAAATAATATATACAAAAAAATATATACGGTCGAATTGAGAACACTCCATTTTTTAAGTCGGTTAAAAATGTCTGTATCCGTTAAGTACAATAAAGAGTTTTCTATTCTATTCTATTCTAAATTGTAAAAGATATCAATTAAACATAACATAAACGTAACATAAACATAAAGTCTTGATTATATCTTATATGTCTTCAGTATCAACTTAATTTCAAAAAATGCTGAAGATTTTCAATTTTAGAAACTGTAGCTACCCCATAATGGAATTTATAGCCGTGAGTATTAGGTATGTATGTAATAGTTTATAGTATTTAATATTTTGCGTATAACTTCGTACCTATTACAATTAATAGGTAAGAAGTACATTTAGATAAGAAAAAACATAATGATTTACCAAGAATTCAAATTTCTAAGTTGTGTGGACTCGAAACTGTAATTAATTGGTTCAATGAATGCAAATGAAAGAAAGTATCTCATTATGAGATAAACCTGTATTACATCAGTGTTTCAATATACATACATACATACGTATACTCACGGCTATACATCCCTAAAAGGGGTAGCCAGAGCTGAGAAATTAGAAATTCCACAGCCACTTTTGGAAGTTGAATGGGGAAAAGATGGTAGAATAAAGGTTGTTGGTGATGGGTCTCCAACCGCATCGCCCAAAAATCCCTTAAAAAGCCCCAAGTCCGTTAGTCGCCTCTTACGTACACCCACCGGAAGAAATGGGGTAGTGCTATTCTAAACCGACACTACACAGCTTCTTCTTCTGTTTCAAAGTACCATTGATAATAGCAGAATAAACCGAACTGTGATCTCGAAGGCTTTTTATTATATGCCTTTATGCCACAACCCATATACTAATCTTGCTATGTGCTACGTTTAAACAAACGTTTCAATAATTTGCTTCAAGATATCAAGAAAATAGTTTTTATTTATTCGAATTTTTGCCGCTTCAAATGGCATGTAGTAGATCACTATATTTGTAAGATACATTTAAAGTCAAGCAAACTTACATTCATATCCGGCTCCTTAGATCCTTTGATCCTTAGAAGAGGAAGCCAGGAATTAGAAATTCCTCAGCCACTTGGAAGTTAAGTAGGATAAAAAAGGATAAATAAAGTTTGTTGGTGATGGGTCTCCAACAGCATCGCTCAAAATCACTAAAAAAGCCCCAATACCCTAAGTCGCCTCTTACGTACACGGGAATAAACAGGGTAGTGCTATTCTAAGCCGATATTACACCGCTTTAAATGAAATAGCAAAGAAACTTATAGCAGAAAATAAGAACGTTTATAGCTCGCTGCTGCTATCCAGGTGTAAGTTACATTCAAAAGTTTAAGTGCATCTGTGGCGAACTATTCTTTTTTACAATTTGCATGAGACGACTTCTCAGAATTCGATTAATCTAAAAGTGTTTCAGGGTTGAGTTCCAAGTACCGAAAGTTTTAATGTAACTATGTTATTCTTTTATTTCAATACTCAACTTAAGTCAAACGTTAAAGTCGTATATCCCCAGGGGTTGTTGGCAGAGGTACTAATACTTTTGTACATCACATGACATTGTCACCTGGTGTTCAGTGTGCCCACGTTTTGCGTGGACAGTGTATTCACGTGATACGGGACAGGGCTATCGCCTTTTTACAAATTGTATATCAAAATCATTTTTTAAGGAAGCAAACTTGGATGTTAACACATTTTCATAGGGCTGGCCT
Organism: Bedellia somnulentella; assembly: GCA_963576735.1. Lineage (NCBI taxonomy): Eukaryota > Metazoa > Arthropoda > Insecta > Lepidoptera > Bedelliidae > Bedellia > Bedellia somnulentella. Next base: position 7,736,109 of record OY755191.1, on the reverse strand, counting down.
AACTGTATATTTAGGTACAGTACTACATTAGACCAATAAAAAAAAACTTAGATTGATGGTGACTACACAAAACAAAACCTCATACTGAATTACTGAGTAGACCACGAGTAGGCAACTGACCTTAATCTATGGCTAGTATTCATTCCGTACGTACTTCCATTACAAAGGAGTATCACTACCTAAACTCTATTGCAGTAGTTCTTTAGTTTTCATTGTATACTTATGCTGCTTTTTATTTTTTAACTTTATTTCCCCTGCATTTTATTTTGTTAGTATTATTTTTCACTTACATATTTTTTAACTAACATATATGCCTACCCCAATGGGAACTAACGGCGTGAGAATATGTATGTATGTATGTATGTATGTGTAGAGATGTTTAAGGGTTTCAGTCTAAAATTATGTTGTGTGTGTATAATTAAAATTAAAATTATTGTAATTTGTTTTTGTAAATAAAGTATTCATTTCTAAATAATTCCATTCACATATGAAAGATTCGAATTAGTTCGATTTATTTCAATTACTATAAAGTAAAGACAAAATAAATATACACGCTATTGTTTTTAAAATGTCAGCGCTCCTTGAGGAAAATCCAAAGAGAATGCAGTTAGGAGTGCGCATACCGAGTATCAATGAGAACTCGATACACGCGGCTGTCATATTCGGACTTGCGATACATCGGTGGAATACTAAGGAGGTTCGACAGGAATGTCATTATCCTTTGTGCTGGCAGACTGTATCGGACATATAAGTTTTGTATCTTTTATTCTAAAATTGAATTTCAATTCTTTGTAAGTTGTTTTCGTTTTTGGTCTATTTGAATACAGAAGTTTGAAATGCTCAATTGTTATCAAATCATACTAAAGAGTTACCGCACTTAAAATGTTTTGTATTGGATTAAATTTGAAATATTTTTAACAATATTTGATGGTTTTCAGTCTCGCTACTCAATAAAAAATGAATTTATGGTATAATTAGCGGTCTTGTAAAATTTCATCAGCATGAGCAGCCAACTATTAAAATGAAATATCGAAAAAAATGCAACAACCTTCTGTACAGTTTTGTTCATATTCGTAAAATTTAAATTAGGCGCATTTTTCTATGATTCTTATCCTATCTTTGAACAAAACTTTTCCCATAGTTCAGTAGGCCAATATGCTTTTTCTTAAGTCATCCATTACATTAAAGCCGATATGCGCCCCTGCAGAAGCTGTGTTGGCGCAGCTATCCCCCTGTAAGTTGTGAAGCCACCCCATTAAATTTGAAAGCAAAATATTTTTATTATAATATTGGTAAATGTTTTGTTTTACAACTTAGTTGTATTTAAACTATTGAAGGAATGAATATTAAAATACTTTTCATATATACTAACGCCAATAGTTTCTATTGGATTTGACAGAGACATTCACTCACTGTTTTTGTAGATTTGAATGCTTTTCTTATAAAAAAAATTAGTTTAACTAATTTCAACTTTATTGTATTAAGATGGGCCATCAAAGTTGTAGGACTACTAACCGGCCTTTGAATAAAATTAACGTAAAATAACCGAGTAATCCAAAATGTCGAGCGTTAAATTAGCATAATCTATTTTAATGTGTTATTATCACTTGAAAAAACACTTTCACAAAGAAAATCAAGTTCAAAGGAATCTACTCTATACAAATAAACTATGATTGGAATATGTTTGTTATAATGAAATGACCGGTGTTTTTTTAAAAACATAACACTAACAAGGGGTAGCCAGAGCTAAGGAATTAGAAATTCCTCAGCCACTTTTAGAAGTTCAGTAAGGAAAATAAAGGATGATAGTGAAGGGCCCCAACCGCAAATCACTAGTAAAGCCCCAATACTCTACACTCTAAGTCGCCTCTTACAAACACCCGCAAGAAGAATTATTGGGGTAGTGCTCTTCTAAGCCAACACTACACAGCATTTATTTTCTAAATTAAGGTGTTTGTTCACACGGTGCATAAACCAAAAAAAGACTGTTTGTATGTTCGTGATTGTTTCTGGAACAGTTCAACTGAATTTGACGGAACCATCAATGGCCGGTAGCTGATGGGTAGGTTTATAAATATTATTTCGTCTGTGTATTGTCGGATTATGATAGTAATAACCCTTTTTTTAATCGGGTTCTTTGAGATTGTTGGATAATGTGGCTAGAGACCAGCTATTCTTTCTTTTAAAATATTTTACTTTCAAAAGCAGATAAAAAAAACTGAAGCTCTGGTTACCCTGTTTTGGATTTTATGGTCATGTTACATTATGTATTGACGTTTAAAAAATATACTTAACTGCTTATAACTCGCGAAACCGAATTCAGAATAGTTCTTTGCTTTTCGATTTATTTTCTTATCATATTTCGATCAAAGGAATCTTTTGAAACGTGAAACAAAGTATGGAACCCTTGTTTGGATTTAGGTATTGAATCGTAACAATGCCATGTTTGTTGCGGTTTTATCTTTAGGAGTGTTTTATTTATAAAGAATGGAATTATTCTTATTTATTTAAAGTATCGCACAAGAGTGTTTTCCACTTGACTTATGAAATTATTCAAGACTCTTTATTTATCTCAATTTAATTTAATTCTTTATGGAACATATACGAAAACACGGTCACATGAATGGTGTTTACCATACAGTTGAGCTATATTTCTTTTATTTAAACTATCACTTTTAAAATTAATACAGTTTGATGTGATGAAAACTAACAGATATATTTTTTTATCAGATTATGAAATATTGATAGATTTGATGAGCCGTCAAAATCTTAACGCTATCAAAATCTTAATTTTAAAGGAAAACCATTTACTGAATGAAAAATATTATAAATAATATATATCTTGATTCCCTATAAAAACATCTTGTATATATATCACTTTCTTTTATTGATGAAGTATGTATTTTATTTGCAAATATGCATCTTTCATATTAAAAGTCACACACATTAACAAATCCGTAGTTACTGAAGTTAATTCGATCATTGTTTTTTTAATTTAAAAACACTATAAAAGTATATACAACTTTTACCTTTAAGTTTTATACACATATGGGAATCCTTTCATTTATAGTTTAACTTGAATTCCAACAGTAATGGATAACACTATAATTTGTAATTTCAACTCGTAAAATCACTTAAAAAATAATTTTGGTTAAATCGCATCAATACATAAAAACACTATTTTGTTATAATAATTGATAATATTTCTATACATAAACAGAAGACAATTAGAAAACTCACCGTTAGCCGCAGCGACCGTCGCGTGCGTGTGAGTGCGATCCGCTGAGCGGCGACGCGCGTTATATGCGCACGCGCACCGCTTCTTGATATCTATGCACAGGATGATTTCTATGATCCGAATGTAATACAAAGTTGTGTCTTAATTTAATTTATAACTTATTGTTAGTTCATCCTGTTTATGACTTTTCCTCCAAAAAATAACAATCTAAGACAAAATAAAGATTTTACTAATTTCATCAATGTCTCACTTTTTACAAATAAATAATTTCATACTACTATGAAATAACTGTGCAGTGCAATAAGCCAATTACAAAGAGTTAGTTATGAAAAATATCCACAGCGGGATTTTAGTTAGCCAAAATACACGAATAATATAATATCGTATGTGTTTGTAAAAGTATATTATAAAGAGAGAATTATGCCTGCGTTATGCCATATTTGAGTTCTTAACTTATTAATACATTCGTACATATACTCAGGGCCATAAATTCCAAAAAGAGGTAAGGAGGTTCAGAGCTAGCAACTCCTCAGCCACATTTGGAAGTTAATAGGGGATAAAATGGTAGAAATAAAGTATCGTTGGTGATGGGTCCCGACTGCATCGCCGAAAAACCTTGCCTCTTAAAAACACCCACGCTACTAAATGGGGTATTGCTTTTCTTAACTAATCAATATAAAAAAATCTCAATTATTAGAAAAAAATACGGTCTTTATAAATTGACCACCGTAAGAGACAAACACTTACTCCTTACGTCGTCTATATTAGCCTCAGTTATTATTATCAATAAATCACCCTATATATACCTTGTCTCTTTATCGAACAATAAGTGTATCTCAAAGTGAACAATCCGAAAAGTGCACTGCATCAGACAATGAAAGCGAGCGAACACCAAGCTTGGGTCACACAACGGTTCAAACCAGTATGCAAAACCGCCTCAAATTTAGTTCAGTAATAAGTTACGCATATTATTATAAAGTACCCTGTTTGTCCTCAAGTAGAGCAATTGTGAGATGCTTGGTTAGTAGAACATTGGTGTAGTTAAGAGGCAAAGTTGGTGAAATTGTATGTTTGTAGGAATTGACCTCTGGTTCTATGTTTTGTTTTGCAGTTAATAGTTATTCTTAGGGTCAAGAAAAATGCTAGCTATGCAAAACCGGGCGAGATTATGTTTTGTGTTTGTTTATCAACTAAAATTCAAACATTCACGCCGTATTTCCCCGAAAGGGTTTTCAGACGTACTAATAATTCTGAACATCACGTGACATTGACACCTCGTGTTCAGAGTAATCACGTTTTGCTTGGACTGTGTACGCACATTGGCAGGGCAGACCTATCGCCGTTTCGTAAGAATAAACTGTCACTTGACGAAGTTCAACTTAGCCACACATATTTCTTTAATAAAGAAAACATGGCGAAGGTCCGAAACGAGATTGGAACCCTCATCGTCTGCACGCACCATAAGCAGTGTTCTACCTACTGAGCTATCGCGAGCTTTATGATTTTTTTAAACTAACATAAACCTCCGACATTTGCAACATCTGTAAGATTTGATTTCTTCCCGACATTGATCTTATCGCTATTAATACATTTTCAAGGCCATGAAATTAGCGATGTTTGGCTGAAACTGGCACAACTAGATCTCTAGTGTCTGTCGTACGAAGGGAAGTCTTCCAAAACCAAAGGTAAATCTGTAAAATTGTTATATGATAAATGATCTCTGTTGTATCGGCTAAAAATAGCACTAGTTACATACTTACCCTATTGCTTCCCGGGGGTGTATGTAAGAGGCGACTTAGGGTATTGGGGCTTTTTAAATATTTTTTGGGTGATGCGGTAGGAGACCCATCACTAATAAAATTTATTTTACAATCTTTTCTCCACGCAACTTCAAAAAGTGGCTAAAGAATTTCTATTTCTGAAGCTCTGGCTACCCTTTTTAGGGATATGAGCAGTGAGTATATGTTTGTATGTATGTAAACACAAAAATAAACTTAGAGTGAATTTGACGGATTGACAGCATGTTTGGCCTAGTTGGAAGATAACTAGATTTGCTTAGCTTTAGCTTTTTGCTAATGAGGGCAAAATTTTGCATCTCATTTCTGTTTCTTTATGTCTGTATTATAAATTATTTAATATAATTTTGTATGTGCATCCCATACCATATTTCGGTGAATTGTACTTTTCTAAAAATAACTTAATTTATTGTGCTATTTCTGGGTCCAGGGTATTCAAGTTATACTTGAGTGAAAGCCCATCTCAAACTCTGGAATATTTTAATAGTTCCCCTCACAATTTCTAGTCTAAATAATTTATTATTATCAAGTTCTGATACCCATTTATAGGTAGGTAGGTAGATTCTTTGCCAATCATGATTTATAACTCTATCGATATAGATGCCGTTTTGTTTCTTTATTCAGGCAACAGACGTCCACTTTTGGACAAAGGCTTCCCCTTAAAGCCTTTGCAAAAACTGGCCCTACCTTGTCATGATCTATAGGCTACGACCTGTGTACTATGGAACCCAAATCAATCTAAATGGCAGCGAGTTCCTTCAGTAAATCACTTCCTTAGTCCTATTACTTAATTAGTTTTCAATATATCGAATCAGTATAAATTACTTTATATTTAAATGAAATTCGATAGTCTGAGTCCTAGAGTTTGTAGAAAAAATATCTAGGAAAGTGGCTTTTCCAGAATACATCAAGGGTTTATTCTTTATTCTGACACGACGAAAGCCAAAACTATTCCGCTGATATCCTAGTGGGAGCCACAGACTACACGACGTTATGTAAATACATACGGAATTTACTTTTACTTAAACCCTACATTTATGTACAAGTTCACAGTTGTAATGTAAATTTAAAAATTTATTTAGAAATAGTGTTGCCTTCATGAAAACGACAATATTTATGGTTACTCATGATAATAAAATTCAAGCTAAACTAACCAAAAACTCTTATCGATCTAAAAAAGGGTAGGTCCTAAATATGCAAACTAGTATTTTGGATTACCTTACACAATTATCAGTTAGTATTTGAACAAGTCATAAAAACAAAATTGTATACATCAATTTTTTTTTTATGATTCTATTCTCAACAGAAAATATTATCAAATATTAAGTAAAACTCATTAAAAAACAATTTTGATTTTAGCAGACAACGGATTAACCTTGTATTTATTATTTAATTAAAACAATCTACAAAATTTCCGCCAATACGACTCGGTACCATTAACCCTAATAAAAATTTAGGTTAGTAAATCACACTAATCGTTTTAACTTCATCATATAAATACAAATATACTTACGATACGATACAATGTGATATATTTTATTAAAGTTTGGGCTACATTATTTTCCTACGTCAACACGTGACGTCTTAGGTACTTATTTACATACTTATACTCACGCCAATTATTCCCAGTAGGGCAGGCAGATACTCCCAACTACATCCTGGCGAACCTCTCAACTACATACGCTTCAGAAATTTGTTTTCGGTGCTTTTGCAGAAGGCAACACTGATTTTCTGAAAGCACGCTAAAAGAGTTTTGTTTAATAATTGAAGGAAGCAATAGGAAAGTAGTTTTTAAATTAACTTCTTTAGAAGGTAAAAATTTTATTTTATTATTTTATTTTATTAAACGTTCAATTACATTAAAATTATATCTGTCTACTTTTAAGGTACAAGCATTTCCTGTAAAGGGGTGGGATACGTATACGTCTCCAACACACTAAGCTTATAATAATCAATAACAAAGAATCTGAGCAGAGCAACCACTAAACCATATTAACAAAGGTGTTCTCGGAAGGAAGAGTATCGCCTGAACGCGAAATGAATGCTTAATTTACTAACCATATGTAAATTTATTAGTTTATGACGGCCACGCAAATCTTTTATAGTCCAGATTGAAAACGTTTTTACAAAAGCGAAAGGTTTAAGGGAGCATGATAGGTTTGTCAGGACCGTACAAAGTAACGATCATTACTCTCTCTGTACCCCAATTAGAATTAATAGCGTGAAGAAAGTATGTAAATTAAACGTAGATTTAAACCAACTAAACCGTTAACATGACAAAGCGGCTAACTTTGGCGGAAACTAAGTTGTAAGATTAAAAGAGTTGAGACCAAACGCGGACGGAGTTTTGAGCAGCGATGCTTCTTATTAGTTACTTTATCCCGTCTTATCCTTGAGACCAAGATAGAACTATTGAAATTGAATTAGTGTATAAGCGATAGATGTTGTATCGTGATTAAATTATGAATAGTTTGTAGCGTAAGCCATTTTGGGTCGTGAATATCAGGAACAAAATACAATGTTCGAAAATTATGTTGATTAAATGAAGATATTGGCTTAAATATATTTTCTAAAGCAGATTGGGCTGCTGCCGCTGGGGGATCCTTAGGGGAGACATTTATCTAAATATGGGGAGGTATAAGTAAAAAGTTCAATTCAGTATAAAGAGTGCTAATAATGCAAATACTTCCTTAACACTCGTAAACAAATAAACTTTTGATCATAACTTGACTAATGCAAACGTAACACCGCCCTTATCTCAAGTAGGCTATTCATATTCAAGTTATTTACAATGGTTTCATTCATAATCTTTATGAATCAGCGTGATACTCGATTAGTGCCAATCTACTCGGATTACCTATTACACACATAAATATACTCACACCATTAGTTCCCATTGAGGTAGGCAGAGATCATCGATCGCCTCTTTGTACGATCCTGGCAAACCTCTGTAGCTTCATTTACATGCATCAATCTTTTCATATATGCTCTTTTATTCTTCACACTACAAACGCCTGCCTTTTTGAGCACACCCCCTATTTGATCCAAATGTGTCTTCTGGGGTCGTCCTCTACTTACATTACCATCCACATTAGCTCTATAAATCTCTTTTACTAAGTATGTATGTTATTTGTGCTAATTCATACGCACACATGATTTCAACGGTTGTTATAATAATTATTTTACCATATAGGTGTGCAATTTTGGCTTATAAAAGCAATTATTTTGCCGTGTAGTGCCGGCTTAGAATGTCGCTACCCCTTTCTACCCACGGGTGTCGTAAGAGGCGACTAAGGGTATTGGGGCTTTTTATTGGATTTTTGGGCGATGCGGTTGGAGATCCATCACCAAAAACCTTTATTCTTAACATCTTATCCCCACTCAACTTCCAAAAATGGCTGAGGAATTTATAATTCCTTAGCTCTGGTTACCCCTTCTAGGGAAATATAGCCGTGAGTATGTATGTTATTTTCTCCCCGTGGGTGTCATACGAGTCGTAGGGTTTTTGGCGATGTGGTACATGTAAAAAATCGGAATTTTTACCCTAATTCCCTATCCATTGTCAAAAATTACTAGGGAATTAGACTTTCTAAAGTTCTGACTACACTTTTTTGGGATTTAACACCATGGATATAAATAGGTGGGTTACTATTAAACTAATTTATTTTCCAACCTCTGTTTACATGTGAGTTTTTGTGTATATAGCTTATCATTAATAAAATCCGTTATTCCAATATACATACATACATACATATACTCACGGCTATAAATCCCTTAACGGGGTAGCCAGAGCTTTAGAATGAGAAATTCCTTAGCCACTTTTGGAAGTTGATTGAGGAAAAGATGGTAATAATAAATGATTTTGGTGACGGGTCTCCAACCACATCGCCCAAAAATCACTTAAAAAGCCACTAGACCCTTAGTCGCCTCTTACGATCACCCACGGGAAGAAATGGGGTAGTGTTATTCTAAGCCGACACTACACGGCAAATATTTAATAGCCGAATAGGTTACAAAAGTAGACCAAAAATTCTTAACCGCTTCACCCTAACATCTCCGAAAAGAGATGTACTCGTACACGTCCCATCGTAGCACATCCATGGATAGAGATGAGACGAGCCAACAATAGACCAGAAAAAACTGGATCATTAAAACAAATATCCACCCATTCAAGCTTCCATTTATATCTCTATTCAGAACCAAGAAACAGTTACCGCGTTACCATTCTAAAGTAAGTTGACCCGGTTTAGCGGGACGGCATCTCGCTTAATAGTGTCATTGGCAGATCAATAATTTTGAACATGGCACATTTTATCGGTTTGGAAAGTTTCGCCTTTTACTTACTTCCTTTTTAATGCCTTATATGTGTGTTTTTTTCTCTTAAAAACACTTGTGATAAATTTTATTTATGGATAGTTTACGTTGTATACTTACTTAGCTTGCGTCATTTATTTCATAACAGCAGGCAGATGAATCGTCGCGTTTAAAATCCTGAAAATTTACTTTTAATTTTCTCACTAACTTTTCTTTAATAGTTAATAAATAGATTCAAATTCTGAATCAAACCTTTACTAAAATTAAATATATACGGACATATTACAGTACGAAGTGGCGATCGATAGTCTCTGCCTACCCCAATGGGAATTAATGGCGTGAGTATATGTATGTATGTATGTATATTACAGTACATATTCAGTAATAACATTTACAAGAAAACATAGCTTTATTGAAAATGAATACAGTTTGAATGGTTTACAAATCAAGAGAGTAACATCAATACGGGACTTGGGAATCGTAATGGATTCTAAATTATCTTTTGTTCTTCATATCGACTATATAGTTAAAAAAGCATTTAAACAACTTGGGTTTATTTTGCGTATATCAAAACCGTTCAAAAACTGCTTAACTTTAAAAATTTTATACTTTAGTTATGTGCGCTCAATATTGGACTTTGCTAGTATTATCTGGAGTCCCTTTTACGCCTGCCATATACTCACTAGTATAGTATTATATTATCTGTGATTTAGTGAAAGAAAGTCATAAAGTAATAAAATCTGTCTCGCTTGTGTCGTGTTACCGAGGCGCCCCCGCCCCGCGCGCGCAGCCGCCATTTCCTAGTATTAGCCGAGTAAGATACCGGGCTTTGTTATCATTTGGTTTTTGTTTTTATCGCCATCTAGCGAACAATAAGGAACTAAAAAATAGCCCGCCGAATAAGGGTATCACATTTCGTTGTATGGGATTGGGTATCTGTACTAGTATAGTATTATATTATCTGTGGCCATATATCACGAATAGAAAGAGTTCAGAAGAAGTTCTTAAAAACATTGGAATATAGATGTAATAATGACTACAGCAATTATCTAAATTCCCTCTCAAATCATAAATTAACCACTCTTCAAGATAGACGTAAGCAATTTGACTTACGTTTCCTGTTTAAATTATTAAATAGTAAAGTTGACTCCCCAGAACTTTTAAAAAAAATATCGTTTAGGATACCTAGACATGGCTCTCGCAATAAACAGTTATTTGTCCCCCCACATTATAAAACTGTATATACTTGTAACAATTTTTTTAGGCGAAGTGTTGATTTGTATAACCTAGAATTTTGTGAAATTGATCTGTTTTGTAACAATACTAATATTAATAAATTTCTTCGCTTAATTCCGCTAAATAATACCTGCAGTCTTCATGCAACATGCACTGTGCACCGCCCGCCCTTCCACTTACAAGAAATCGAAAAGCAGACAATGCACCACACACACACCCGCAAGCGAAAACCACAGGCAACCACAAACATGCGACGCGTTTCGACTCAACACGAGTCATTGACGAGCAGTTAGTAGACAGTTCGACAGCTGACCACCGAGTAATTAATTAATTAAGCGAAGAAATTTATTAATATTAGTATTGCTATGGATTTCCGCAAAGTAACGCCTGATTCAATCCAATATGTTTTGTAACAGTTTAAACTCTTTTCTAACTAAATTAAGATATTCGTTTTTAACTTAATTTCATTTATTTCAGTTATCTCTTTTGTTTGTTCACATGTTATGTAAACGTTTATAAAAGTTTCATGTTATCTCTCTAAACCAATTTTCTACTTAGGTTAATTGTATTATTGCTCGATAAACCCTGATGTATAAAAAATAAAATAAAAATAATACTGATGTATCTACCTGCCGCATACAAAAGTGTAAAATATTAATTTATGGAGCTGTAGGTCTAATTGTTTCTTTTATAACTGTGTACATTTGTAATGTAAACGACTGTTTGTTTCCTAAATAAATGAAAATAAAAATAAATAAATATTACACACAGATTAAGTTAGCTCCAAACTAAGTAGAACTTGTATTATGGGATACTAACACTACATTTATAATTAACATCCATGACTAAGAAACAATCATTTATGCCATCATTATATATATCATTATACAAGTGTTGCTCTGAGCTGGAATCGATCCCGCAACATCCGAACCGAGATACTAGTTACCTACCCACTAGGCCACGGACGTCGATTGTTAGTCTTTTCTACTTGAATGGATACCGTATCTCTCTAATAACTGCCAGCACTTGGGTTTTCGGGGTCATCACAACCCTTATAATATATTCTCTTACGGTGAGCCTACTATACTCGAGCCTCTCCTGAATAGTCGTAGGATTACGATATCTAATAGTACGATTCTATACAGTAGAGACGGTTTCGCAGACTTCTTACAACTACCCGGACCAACGAGTGGACGTGCCCTCCGAAACCTCGAATTCATCTTAATTATCAAATAATCAGTTGATTCAAGCCTGCATTATCCTACAAAACTGGGTCAACTCTTGGAATGTAAAGCAAAATACACACTGAGCCCACCGGCCGCCGACAACTCCCGGCGGCCTGTGTTGAAATAAATATGTCTAATAAATAAAGAATACATAAAGGAAAGAAAAACTTCGACACAGGCGGGAATCGAACCCGCGACCTCGGGTATACGCCCCCGTCGCTCTGCCAATTGAGCTACCGTGTCAATGGCTGCCAGCGCGAAATTCTTCTATCCTTTATTTCTTTTACTTTACACGTTTAAGTAGTGTTAGCATTTCCTACCTCCGAATTTTTACTAATTCGGAAGGCCACTTGTCTACCTTTTCAGATAGAATGCAAATGTTGAAAACGCCTAACTATCACATAATTTAAATCTTTTTGTTCATGAAAACCTCATGTGGGGATTATTACTAATAAATATAATTTAAATCTTTTTGTTCATGAAAACCTCATGTGGGGATTATTACTAATAATAAAAAAAAAAAAAATAAAGGAAAGAAAATTTTTTTTTTTTTTTCGACACAGGCGGGGATCGAACCCGCGACCTCGGGTAAACGCCCCGACGCTCTGCCAACTGAGCTACCGTGTCAATTGGCTGCCAGTGCGAAATTCTTCTATCCTTTATTTCTTTTACACGTTTAAGTAGTGTTTGCGTTTCCTACCTCCGAATTTTAACTAATTCGAAAGAATTTCGCACTGGCAGCCAATTGACACGGTAGCTCAGTTGGCAGAGCGTCGGGGCGTTTACCCGAGGTCGCGGGTTCGATCCCCGCCTGTGTCGAAATTTTTCTTTCCTTTATTTATTCTTTATTTATTACTAATAAATATATTTTATTTACTTTATTTATTCTTTATTTATTAGTAATAATCCCCACATGAGGTTTTCATGAACAAAAAGATTTAAATATGTCTAACCTATGTATAAAAACTAGACCTCCGACAAAAAGCTGCCGAGATCTGTACCGCTACATTATAGGCAGTTGTTTGGTATACAGCGTAAATTTTCTAACTAATGTATGATGAGAATGTATGTGATTCATTTTCCAGTAATATGACGGTGAGGGAAACATGTATGCCTTAAATCAATAAGTACTTAGTGATAGTCGTCGGTAAATATATTGTGAGGATAGTGAGTAGTTATTTGAGTTTCCACCGATAAAAGATAGCACTGTTGAAAACCTGCTGGGCTATGTTCATACTAACCTAATGTTAATAACTGTGTGATGTGGGCTTAAAATAGCATTAACCTATATCATTCCATGGTTTTGTAAGAAGTGAATGAGGGGTTATGGCTTTTTAAGTAAATTTTGGGCGATATGACTGGAGATCAATCATTAACTATCCTTTACTTCACGATCTTTACCCCACTTAACTTTCTTAACTCCGGTTACCCCCTTTTGGATGTATGTATGAATCCGTGAGTATATACCGATAATGTATATGTGTGAATGAATGAATGTGTATCTTGAAACATTGAGTAATATGCACATATCGTCACAGAACTAAGCAAAAAGCAAAACCAACATGGGTTCTAATGCAGATAGGTCGCAACGTAGCACCTATCACTGGAGATATTTTGAAGAAGTTTATGTCCAAAAGTATACGCATGTTGAGTTAGATAATAACTGTGCAGTGTCAGCTTGGAATAGCACTAACCTATTTCTTCCAGAGTTCACCAACATCCCTTTAATGTATATTGATTCCCCCACGAGGTTGTAAAAGTGGCTGAGAAGATTCTTATTCTTATGCTGTGGCTACAAATTACTTCGACTCATATCAGTGAGTATAGAAGGGTAGGTATGATATTTTTTTAAAACAATGGGATAAAGGAAGTTTTGAAGCCTAAATAACGAGGATATATAATAAAAAACACGAAATATATTCAGCATTTATATTGCTCTTCAAATAAAACGGTTATATACTATAATTACAAAGGTTCTTTATTCACTAAATAGGGGTAGAAATATCGAAACAATATGCACATTTCCCTGTAGATATTTACACAACAAAGTTAAGGCATAATTATACACTTAAATCATAATATGATAGGATAGGCCTGAGTGAAATAACTTATATTTGCTCTTGAGTCTTGTACCATTAAGTTTTACAACAGATTCAGTCTCATTTCTATGGAGCTTGAGAAACTACAAGTATATCGATCAGTATCAAAATGAATGGCATAAAGTGAAGATGAAGAACATTTGTTTAAAAACCATGCATGTTTCAGACAAGCTCGATTATAGAAAATATTTGGATAGGGAAATAAAACAATTAAGCCTATATATGTATTAATGTAAATACATCATCTTGTTTTGTTCGAATAAGTTAATGAACTAGACAGCAGTATTTTTCTCCGCAAGCATAGTATTTTATCAACCGACAACAAAAACGATTATATAAGATTTTCATTTATTTATCTTGCAAGAGTGAAAGCGTAGAAGAAAAGTAGTAATGATTATATCACAAACCACTAATTATGTCAAATATTATATTTTTTGACGTTGAGTGGATGTAATGAGGAAAATGCATTGTTATAAATAATGTCGGGATTTCTATGTTTTTAACTTTCTACGCTGAGTTACCATTACAATGTATGATATAGTTTAATATGAATAAATATTCTTAAAGCTATGTACTTCAAATTGAGTAGCATTTGGTGACACCGATACTATATTTAATTCATAGTATTCTTCATTAATAAAACTTTCCTATACGTTTACATAATCATGATACATCTTGTTCGATATAGTTAGGCAATCTAAACATGAAAGTTCAACAAGGTAACATCCGACTTGGTATATATATAAATTGATATTTGTATATCTACTCTAAGGTGTATATTTCTAATTTACCATAAGATTTAAGGACACAACTACAAGTCAGTTCAATAAATAAATGTATTAAGTTACCTACAAAGTTGAAAATAATGAAATAATACTAAAACGCATTATATTCCAAACCCATGATAGATACATTTTGTACTAATACTAAGTTACATACTAAAAATGGCATCTCAACTAATATACTAAAAGGCATACATTATGTACTACATCTAAGGCCATTGACGAGCTTATATTTTTAAGTTCCAACAATAACTTAAAGGGTTGGCCAACATTTAAAACCTTCTAAATCAAGATTGGTTCAGCATCTAATAGAGTCTGGTTAAAATTCCACAGTGGTTCTTTTGAAAACGTAGTCATTGTTCAATGACGTCAATTAATCAGATAATATCATACTTGAGCAAGATAATATAATACCAAAGTAATATAACACCTAGTATTGATAACATTCTAAGCATGCTTTTAATAGTCCATTACAAGATATGTGCTAGGTATTTCCTTTTATATATTTGCTACTTCCAATGCAGTCTTCTACGTAAATTGTTCTTACTTTTATTATTCAATTGGTATAAGTTTCAAAACATTTCTACGAGTAACAATTTACTACAGCTACTTTTCTAAGGCTTGACTTTTTTCCGATGTGATATTGATTAGCTCCTCTTCACAACTTTGTTCATATGGAGTCAGCCCCACAGTATTATAACATTTGTGATTAACACACATTATAATTGACATAAAAGCCTTAAAAGGCTCGTCATATATTGGACACAATAATTTCAACTTTACCTTTCTCTTCAAATAGAAGTGAAATACAATGAATTTTTGATCATACCATCTGCCTTGTAAAGGGTTAAACAAACCAAGCCGATACACTTTAGTAATATACTATTCCTGATTTTCAGATATCTTTAGTTAGTTAAAAATTACTTCACACTTCAAATGTATTCTTTTTATGTAGAACAGGTTATATCATAGCGTTGTTTTCTAATTATGACAAGCACAAATATTCAATGTTATACCATTTGTTACAGATATAATTTAATTGTAAATTTATGAGAAAAAGTTGTCGCGTTGCTGATATATAGGTAGTTCCACGTCAGGAGAGCGATCATCCAGATATTTTCCTTCATCTACAACCGGCAAGTCTTCGAGGGCTTTCACTGTTGGAATCGAAGAAATCAATTTAAAACATGTTAAATTCATATATTTTTTTAATTTTTAACTAACTACACATTTTACTCAAAATTTTGCTGATAAACAATAAAAAATTGCATACATTAATGGCAACAAAAACATGCTAAAACAAAAAAAACTACTTACAAAAAAATGCAAAGAAACTCAACCATGCCGCCTTCGACGATAGGGCTTTAAGACAACCAACGTGATTTAGCCAAACATTTCACACGGAAAAACCAAATCACATAACATTAACTATAAAAGTTTGTATGGACATGCTATATGAAGTAATATTATCTGAACTAATGATAAATGGTCAAATAAAGACGAGGACAGATATGTCAATGATATTTGTGACATATGTCAATGACATTTGTGACGTATATGAGGTATGGTGTGGTGAAATGGCAAATCAGTTGGTGTTGGATGATCCTTGCTCAGTATTGGTTCCTGTTGAAGAGTGAGACACACAACATCAAGCAATTGTTACATGCGTGGACACACGTGAATTAGTAAGTGAGGTTAAGGATATAAACAATTTAAAAGATCAAGCAAAATAGTGGCTAAAGTGCCAGTATTAAATACAATATGAAACTTGCTATTGATGCAAAAAGACACCGTCTCTTTAATGTTACATAAACATTAAGTAAAAAAAAAGATTCTGTAAATGCAAAATGTTTTATAATAATCTTGTTTATATCTTTCACTCATATAAAAATACAAATAACAAATAATTAATAGAAGTTTAAAACCCTTTTTTTCATAAGTGGTGAACTCTACATGCAAAACATCGAAAAAACTAAAGGAAGATGAAAAAACCAACTATATTTTAACAGTAAAATTAGATTCATGTTATTTGTTACAAAAAAAATGGAAATTTCGGGTGCAGTCGAGTAAATAGAATGGCTATTAGTTTGTTCATCCATGCCTTAGAATATCAAATATCATTAAGTGCAAACAACGTTTGATGACTTTTCCATAAAGCGTTTTATAAAAGTAAAATAGGACTCTAGAGCAATTTTGATCTAATTATTATGTCATTTTGAAATTCCTGAATATTAAAAAGAGGATAAAATAAATTTGCTTCATAGCAAACATGTCAGTATCTCACTTCTCACATAACTTCTCGCTCTCACCCGCCCCATGCTACGGGGGCTGACAAGGGCTTTATGTACGTTGTGAGATTTCAATCGCTTTAAATATACCAATAAAACTATCAACAACAATAACATCATCAAGAGGCTTACAAAACATTGACAAAAGCATATTCCAATATATATTACCTGCAATAATTTTGCTCATCTCGGTAACCTGCTTGGCCAGTATTTGGTTCATTTGTAGTAGGTGCTCCCTTTGCTTCTTCTCTTCTCCATCCGGACTCTTTACAGGCATACAATAGCATACATGTAGGTGCTTTACAGCCTTATATAAGCTCTATTGACTAGGTTTGTACTTTTTTGCAAAAAATATTTTTACTCAGGGTTTTCAAGTAATGTGGACTATTTCACAATGATGAATGTTGGACTTAAGATGTCTATGTATTTGATCATTGGAAATGTTATTAATATTGTAATCATCTAAATGAATAGTTATATTTTTTTTCTTGGTAAGTGTTTGCAAAAAAGTATTTATATTTGCCTTATAACTAAGAAGTTTTTAAAGTTACTATGAAACATGCAAAATGATATCATTCTTAACATAAAAAGCTGAGCGCCATGATGCAAGTGCAATGAAAATAGATGGTGAAGACAGTGAGAGGTATGGAGAAGAAATGTACGTAATTTGTACATTTTGTCTTTATTGGAAGAAATAGTTAATATTACAGTCCAAAAATTATAACAGTGAAACTTCTTGTGATTTGAATCTGATTTAAAAGTCAACTTGACTCCCTTTTTTTATAAAAATAATTTTAATTTAAGCAATCTAACATTTACAAAAATATTATCAAAATAAAACAAGCATTGAACTTAAGTTTTAGGATAGAGAAGCCAATCCTATTTATCAGATCGTTTAGATTTCAATAAGAGTTATTCATAATGATTTAAAATGTGTTGATTTTTGTCCCCAATATACACATGGACAATAGACAAACATTACATGTGGAATGAGATATATGATAATAAATGATAAAGAAGTGATATAGAATGATATAGAATTTCGAGTGAATTCATTTTTTTTTATGATGGATTAAATATGGGGAAGCTATTTGAAGGACGTCCATTTTAATTTGTTGGTTTTTTTATTTGATAATTTACCTTATTTGGGTCCGCAGACGAACCCGAAAGCATCTTTTTGATAGATTCTACTTTTTCTTGGCGTTTCTGTTGTTCCTCAGGTGATAGTTCTGGAGGCTGCAATCAAAATTATGCATAAACTGTGTTGTCCGACAGTAAATTTAGTTTAGTTAGCAACCCAGAAAAATTTAGATCTTTGCTTTTTGGCAAGAATTCCTTTGTTTTAATTTTAAGGGAGAACAAAAAAAACAATTTACAATTTCAGATATATAATGCGGGTCTGGGAATTGATTTCATGGGAATAAACGAGATACTTTTCTAAGTCTCTTTAATTACCAAATGGAGCCTAAAAAGTTTATAGCACAATAAACTCCAGGGTTTTTAAACAAGTTGACTTCTCAAGGGTCTTCTAGGATTTTATTCAAGGTATATTCGATAGTTATACCATAGAATAAGGAAGATTACTACTAATTTAGGTACCTTATTTTTATGTAGAAGTCGATAAAACCGATGCAAAGTTATGGGGGGCTATATTTCTCTAGCCTTTAATATAGTCATGTAGTAGCTAAAGTATATTCAATGTGTAGCCAAATCGAATAGTTATGTCTGATATTGATTACTTGATGGCGAAGACGGCTAGTCCAAGAGACAATTAGCAGGAAAAGCTAACCATCACAAAAAAATGTACTGATTACAGCGACACCTATCGCTTATCGCTTTAAAATATAATCTATGACTACGGATGCTCTTTGAGGCAGTGGTGCTTCATTTGTTACGACAGCTCTGCTAACTGAAGATCTACTCTTCACGTCGAGGACGATAATAGCATGCGTATCTTTTCTATCCATATTAACATTTATTTCTGTCTCGCTCGCACGCAACGAATATTCGGATTTTGACGTTTTTTGAAGTTAAGAAAAATACTAATATTGGCGCTTACAAGTCGATGAAACCAACGACAACTACGGAGGTATCGTTGAATTCCTCGAATATCACTAAGT
This sequence comes from Bedellia somnulentella, assembly GCA_963576735.1. Lineage (NCBI taxonomy): Eukaryota > Metazoa > Arthropoda > Insecta > Lepidoptera > Bedelliidae > Bedellia > Bedellia somnulentella. The sequence continues at coordinate 7,717,010 of OY755191.1, read as the reverse complement.
ACACTCACTAATAAAAATGTCAAAATCCGAATATTCGCGTCGTGCGAGCGAGACAAAATTTAATTTTAATAGGGTTTAGAAGAGATACGCATGCATATTATCGTTCTCGATGTGAATAGTAGACCTTCTGTGCGTTCCAAGACTCGATAAAACCTCTAATCTTCTCAGAAATTAACCGCTAACCTTATCAGGAATGTAATGCGGCAAGCAACTGGCATCTTAATTACGATAATTAATTTTGAAAAACACTTAATAATGGGTGAGAATATTTCCAAAGTCCAGATCAAATCTCGTTCCAAATTTAACCCGCAAATAATTTTAGGGCTTGCAATTAGAATTTTTTTTTGTTCATGAAATCCTCCTGTGGGGAAATTTCGCACTAGAAGCCCCACTATAGCTCAATTGGCAGAGCGACTGGGGCGTATATCCGGAGGTAGTGGGTTTGATCCCCGCTGGTGTCGAAATCAAAATCTTCCTCGGCGCGGCAAGCAACAGGCATCTTAATTACGATAATTAATTTTGAAAAAACACTTAATAATGATTGTGAATATTGCTTACCTTCTCAGGAATGTACCGCTCGGGTATGAGTATCTTGCTAGGCGCAGCTAGTAGTTGGTCGATGGTGTTAGCGGCATATCGTGTGGGGGGGAGGGCGGACCGCACTATGTCTGGGGGAGCTCGAAGTGCTCGTTCCATGTCTGCGTCGTCTAGGGAGCGGCCTAGCTTCTGGGGAAGAAATAATATTTATTGAGGAGGACTGAGGATTACTTAGCCTATGTTTTATTAGATCCCAATTCAGTTGTATATTCAATTTTCTTTAATATATACTTTACATTTATACTAGTTCATGATTTGTCTGTGAAGTGTGTGTAAGGTTTCTATCAACATAAGTTTTTCAAATTGTTATTGGGCTGTAGTTGAGTAACATTTCATAATTTTTCACCTACTTTCGCACACAATATAACTGCTTAAGTTAATAGAACATTCCTGCACGCGCCTATCCAAAATAAGGTGATTAGACCGTCCACCACGCTGATTTAATACGCGTTGGTAGATTTAAGACTGCTACCGCGTTAATAGCCGGAACTGATATAAATTTACAATTACAATGACACAGAAATCATACTTTTAGTCAAACGAACTATTCAAAAATAATAATAAAATACTTACATCAGGGTTAAATAGATCTTGAGGCATCTCATTTAACGTCTTAGCACTGAGGTGATGCGGGGCCGTATAATGTCTTCTCTTTTCCTTAGGAACCTGTCTTCTATGTAACGATCCATTCCTTACATCTCCTGACATCTCTGTTATTATCTCCTTAGCCGCCTCACTTTTGAAAATTGGCGATAACTCCATATGATTACGGGTCAAACTCCCTATACTACTAGTTTTTGATAACGGGTCATTAGTAAGAGTTCTCGAGCTACTGGTTGGACTATTTAGATATTGAGTTGAGACAGACATTGTTCTGTCATATCCAGATCTATCGTAGTTCGATCTATCATAGGTTTTGTTGTAACTACTGCTCATAGAAGAAATATCGCGAGAATAGTCATAGATTGACAGAGAAGGACTTGAAGGGAATTTGGGGCTACTATCCATAGCTATGTTGATTTTAAGATGGTTCGGTGGTTCTGGGGCTTGTGGTTTTGAGTAGTACTCTTCAAATTTGCTGAAGTCGGTTCTAGGTACGGAAGCTGATCGCGTGTAGTTCGTTGGCTGTATGAGTTCTTCTTCCAGAAATTGTTCGAGATTTGCTGAGCTGATATTGCGATCTGGCATTGGTTGTAGCGAGCGCTCGCGATCGCGTTGGCGTCTCTCGCTTTCGCGTTTTACTATGCGAACGGTTTTGATCTCTTGTTTTTCCATGTTGCTTAGATTACCTATAACAAATAAAATTATGTTCATAAAGGCGATCTTTTACTACAACATACTGATAATATCAATTACTTTGTACGTTTTGATCGTTATAAATGCTAAATTGATATTTGATCGAATGATGAGCAATTCAATTATCTAATTGGATTACAATTATTGTAAAGCTATGTATGCATACACAATATTGTTACATCGGCACAAGCCAGTGTAGGAAACAGTTAAGCTTATATATTTTTTTTTTAAATGTCAATATTATCACAAGCACAAAAATCTGTGAAACTATGGTCGTAGTTTATACAACTATAAGTTTAAACTTAAGTAAAAAAAATATCTTACTTAAAAAAACTCTTAAAAATTACTTACCAAACCCACACTGCATCTCTTCACTTGTAAGTGGCGAAGAAATATCATTAACTCCTCTAGTATCCACATATAGTGGAGTATCCATATTTGTCATCGGTTCGTAGTATCCGGGCGGTACCAATGTTGGTCCTTCGAAGTCGTAGTCTGAATGGTTGTGGTCCTTCGAATGGCCTGTGTCTAGGTTCGTCTCTTGCCAGGAAGATTGGGAACGGTTACGGTACACTGGAATGAATAGAATATTTTTTAATGTTTAGTCGGGTAGTATAATTTTATATGCTACTTTTGCGGTTGTATGTTAAGCTAGATATCATAATCCCACCAAAAACATTTTCATGTAAAATGTTGCCAAGACGAGCCCATATGACTCGCACTGTCAAAAAGTTATCAGATCTCATGTAGAGCCAAGCTTCTAACACTACACGCCCTAACTCTACAAGGCCTAACTTCACAAACTCTACACCTTAGTCAAAATATGTGGCTTGGCCATTTCGCTACATTCACATCGGCGTAAGGTGAAAAATCAATTCACTGTTCATTACTTTTGTGTTATACAATAGTTCTTGTAGTAACGAACGGCCAAGCCACATATTTTGACTAAGGTGTAGAGTTTGTGAAGTTAGGCCTTGTAGAGTTAGGGCGTGTAGTGTTAGAATCTTGGCTCTACATGAGATCTGATAAATTTTTGACAGTGCGAGTTATATGGGCTCGTCTTGGCAACATTTTACATGAAAATGTTTTTGGTGGGATTTCATTTCTTTTTGTAAGTTGTTTGTAACAATTTTTTTTTTAATTTTTTTTTTCTTTTTTTGGGGTGTATTTCTTGCACACCAGAGACGCCTTTTTTATAGCCCACTCTCTATCTTTGCCTTTTTTCTTTGTTGATTTACTGTTTATAATAAGTGATAGATCAGATACTGTCGATATGTCTCAATATATGTCGATAATTTTTTTTTATTTTTTTTTTTAACAAGGAGGAAGGAACAGTGTATTCGTACAAAACGGCGATAGGCCTGCCCCCTATCACGTGAGTACACTGTCCATGCAAAACGTGGGTACTCTGAACACCAGGTGACAAAGTCACGTGATGTTCAGAAGTATTAGTACCTCTGCCAACCCCTTCGGGGATATTCGGCGTGAACGTTTATGTTATGTTATGTAATAACAAGGAGTATCTATACATATATATATCTGAGGGCACCAAGTTTTAGATTATTATTAGATTAGACCTCTAGCGTAATCAAAATTTAATCTTTTAAAATTACAGGTCTCATACAAACTCCCAACCCCTAGTTTAAGGGGTTGGAGGATGAAAGTTACTAGTTTTATAATTGTTTTGTTGTTTGTGTGATAATACTAGCTTACATACAAAATTTCAGCTTTCTAGGACATTAGGAAATACCTTAATAATTTTGATGATCATCAGTGAGTCAGTGACGAAATCAGCGTTTTTTAGATATAAATTAAATCTAAAGTATAAAAGCTAATGTAATTAAAACTTAATATGTTCAATAAGTCTGCTATTGACAATATATCCCGAAAATTTTGTTGATCTAGCATAACCCAAACCCAAGTTATGAGGGTTCAAAAAAACGACGAAGCGCTTCGAGAAAAGGTAGGTAGTGCCCGTGCGCTTCGCTTGGCTCGTCTTGGCGGGGGCACGGTAGTGATTATACAGTACAGATACAGTACAGATAATAATTGTACCTCACTGTAAACTGTTTGATCATATTATTATTTTTGTAAATTTGTGTTTGATGTGCAATAAAGAGTTATTCTATTCTATATTGGTTCTACCAGCATCCTTTTTAACCCTCCTCCCACTACCGCTCATAGTGATATGTTAACACATTTAAGAATTCTAAGTGTCTTAAAAATATTATTGTCTCTTTATCAAGAAGCACTTTTAAATACTATAATTTCTGATCTGAATGGTATGAACCGACAAAAATGCACGTGACTTTCTCCTCCATCTTATTTGAAGTTCATGTTTTTAAGGCCCCTCCCTCCTTTGGATCCTTACGTGTTTATTTCACTTATAGTTTTAATTTTATTTAAACCGAACCTGAATGTTGCGACGTTTGTAACATTTGCGACTGCTGTGTGAGATGTCTGACCGCGCGACTCAACTCTTGGCGTTGTCTTTGGAGAGCTGACACCAGTTGTTGCACTCGGCTCACCTCTGAAAATTATATTTTACGTCATTAATTTACCAATACTGTGTAGTATCGGCTTAGAATACCACTACCCTATTTCTTACGGTGGGTGTACGTAAAAGGCGACTAACGGTATTGGAGCTTTTAAGGGATTTTTGGGCGATGCAGTTGGAGACCCATCACCAATAACCTTTATTTTAACAACTTCCAAAAGTAGCTGAGGAATTTCTAATTCCTTAGCTCTGGCTACCCCTTCTAGGGATTTATAGCCGTGAGTATATGTATGTATGTAAATTACGATATTTACCAACCGTTATAAGTAAAATGAAGGATTTACCAAATGTTGACGGTAAATGCCCTAAAAGAAGACTCATTGTTGTAAATGTTTAAATTTATATACAAATCTCGGTAAATCCTAAGATAAAACCTTTTTTCAAAATTGTACTTCTATTCAAGAACATAATATTTATTAAACGTTTAAACAGTGATGTGTAATAAAGGGTCTTCTATTATATATTTTAAGTGAACATTTAACCATATTCCGTACAGTCAATAGTCTTACCATCTTCAAGCATGGCGGTAGCGGGCTGCGGCGCATGCGCAGGCGCTGTGTTCTGTCGCGTCGCGTGCAATGCTCTGCGCAGCTGTATGAGCTCGCGTTCCAGACGGGCGTTGTCCGCCACGGTTTGTTCTAGTTTCTGTGGGGACGATTGTAAATTTAGGAATAGTTATTCTTTAAAAAAAATGCAATTGTAAAATTGTTAAATGGGTAAATCGGCATAGAGAAGCAATCGCCCATTAAGAGCAGCACTAAGCCATTGCCCTGTGCGGGTTTTGCAAGAGGCGACTAAGGGTTTAAGGGTTGAGTAATTTATATGGCTGGATGTTTTATTTTGGAATCTTGTCCTTACTAAACTTCCAAAAGTGGCTAGTTAGCCGAGAATATACCAGAGCTAGGTTTTGATTTCATTGTAGATTTTGGTTAGGTTAAGCTAGAGTTTTTATACCACGTCGTAAACTACCCTAAATTAAAGTATACATTTGGTCTAAACCTTAAATGTGTGTCTTCATTACATCTACGGTGTTAGTAATACTGTTCTACTAAAACCATACCATATCTATGAATAATTATTCTTTCAAAGATGACAATTTTCACTTATCTCGTGTTTAAAATATAATAACTTATTTTGCCCAGATTTACATTGCATTTAAATAAACGATCGTATGCCTGATTAGTTGTCAAACATGCACCTGTGATTCTGTTTTATAAACATGCTAAAGGCTACACATTCAAATATCTAACTACATTGCAAACAAAAACTAAACTGAAATCGATGCTATAACTACCCATAACTTCGTTTCATAAACCCTGCTGTGATTTATTAGTACACTATACATCAAAAAACAAAGGAATTTCCATAAAATATATTTCTACGCATGTTAATAGTTTTATTGTTAGTATATGTAATAAAAGTGCAAGTATAGATGAAAACCTTATAAACCTTAGAATTGAGAGCGAGCATAGCATGGACGCGTGCTAACTCCGCTTCCAAATCTTCGTCGCGATGGAGATCGGGTACGGGCACGCCGCCGAATTTACTACGGACACCTTGAAAAAACATACAATTAAAGTGTTATATAACTGCTTATAAGTTTTATGAATACACTGCCACATTGCAAAGTAAGCCAAAACCACATGGGTTTCCTCACGATGTTTTGCCTCACCATTAACAGCTTTGATAAACGAACTGCACTGCTTCTTTGTAGCGGAGCCAGTGCTCTTCCCACTGCGCTACCACAATAAAGAACAAAAATTACAAAATGTATTTACTTGGGCTTGATTCAGATTTTGTACCTACTTCTCATGTATGAACCTTATCTTAAAATTGCGAGTGTTTATATTAGATATGCGTATTACCTGTAAGTAATGACTCTATAGCATCTTTGTCTGTCTTCAAACCCTGCAGTATCGAAGCCTCATCAGCTAATTCCTGTTCTAAAGCCCAAAGCTCCGCGACCCTTGCTCTAGCCGCATCTGTCTCGAGAGTTTTACCTGCTGCCGCATTTTCTAACCATCTGGAAATCATTTAATATTAATTAATATATATAATATATATTTTGAGTGATTCGTATAATTTCGTTTGCTATTAATAGTTAAATGACGAAATAAGAGTATCAAAGAATCGTCAACCATTTTCTTATCTCTAGTCCCTTCAAAGCAAATTTCTAGTCTAGTACTATATTTTGTTATTGCTGGACATGTTTGTGATTTAGAAGTCTGAATATGACTCTCCATTAGGGAAGAAATCGTAATTTTATGTTAAACCACAACATAAAAAAGTATAAATATATCGAAATCAACTCAATTACTAATGTTAAACTATATTACACACCTCTGCTGTTCGAATGCATGCTCTGCCAAAACTTTGTGTCTAAGCCTTTGATTCCTTTCAAGTCTCTCAACTGTAGAACCGGGTTTATTATACAAAGAACCTAATTTCACCATATTATCAACCAATTGAACTAATGGTTTGCTCTTTTCATATTGATGCTCGAGTTCCATCAATTGCATTTTAAGTTGATCCAATCTTTGCAAACTCTCTTCTCGCTCTATCGCTTTTAAATTGCTGAAATTGGTCTGTAATAAAAGTCTAAGTTTTAGAAGATAGATAATATCAAAGTATTTCAGAAATGAAAAACACAAGCAATAAAATTAATGTTTAACACAATATGATGCAACACAAAGAAGCAAAGTTAAAAAAACATAAAACGTAAAAGCACCTCTATATAATTTATCTGCGCACAACATTGATCTATGGCTCTATGTGTAGCCGCATGCCTCCTTCTTAGTTGTATCAAAAGTAGAACTAATTCTTCATGCGTCCGCCCCAGAAGTTCACCAGCGGTAGGTATCTGACTAATTTGGTCACGTGCAAGACCTGGATGACGCTGGTCCCTTTGCTAATAATAGTGCAACAAGCAAAACAAAAACGTGAGCATTACATTTCAAGACAGTGGTAAAAAACAAACATAACAGAAACGCACGAAGAATAAGTGATGTAAAATTTACTTACCATATTCTCAACTTCGGTTTGTCTTACTCTTGGACTGACTGCTCTTATAGGTTGAGATACTCTCGAAGGTGATCGCCAAGCATCATCGTTTAACGTGTTTAACTAAAAGTAATACATGAATCGGTCACATCAAAGTTTATTTGGAGCAAAAAAATCTCTAGTATGATGCATCTTTAGTATGTTCAACAAAATGTGGTTCAACTTTAAATCCCAGACTGGGTTGCAGCAGACGTACTAGTCTTTCTGGAGTTATCGTGAGATTCTGTAACTTTTTGACTAGCCCCGTAAGTATACATAAGTATAGAGCCTCGGTAAATAAACCACACGTATTGTTATGAAATACGATTACGACTAAGAAAAAATACAGAAGTGTAATCCCCTTTAAGTTTTTGAAGTGGTTGCTTTTTCTTATTTAGCTATCAAACTTGATTATCTTTGTAATCGTTTTCTTTTCTTAAAAGAGAAACTCAGAGAGCATCATCTTTGTGACATCAAACTTTCATTAATTCTTACTGACTAAAGTTTCCAATAAGATTGGCCAGTACTTTTATAAAATTACTTACATTTTGTTGTGACATTGATAACTGCGAGCCATAATGCTCACCGTTTGATCTATCTTCCACCCATCTAACTCGTGGGCTTACTGCTCGTACGGGAATATTGCCGTCTCTGTTGTTACGGCCAATTGAAGTATTACTTCCCACAAATGATTTCTTCGATGAATTATGTTGATTTGCTGAATTATTAATATTTGTTTCTAAATTTACATTGGTCATTGACAAAGATACTGCAAAGGAAATAATAATCATATAACGCTTACAATCAAAGTCTGCGATGTCATTAAATTATAGTTCAAGTAAGCAAGTATAATTTTCCATAGAACAATATAAAATACTACATTTTGGATAGTCCTTTATAAAATTATCTATGTTGAGGAAAGAACAGTTAAAACTCAAACTAGGCGTAGGCTAATAAGAGCATAAACACGATATTTACAAGTTCTCATCTGTCAACAGTCTCAAATATAAGTGCATGTGATATAAGCATATTTATTTACATTGCTGATTGAAATGACTTTGCTTTGCTTTGCTTTAAGTTAATTAAAATGAAAGTGACTTACATTTTAAACCTAGGCATGTTATAGGATACCTTCAATGCTGTCGGCTCCACTGTCCGTACTACAAATAGCGTCAACCCCACTTGTACCAACGACCGCACCCCGCACACGTCCCATTCCACCCTTTACTAAACCACTAGACATTAAATCCCACTGCCGAAGCTTTTCCCTATCGATTTCAAATTTTCGTCTTCTTTTAGCTTCCAAACTTTTGTCCGAATGAGTGCTTTGAATAACAAGTGAATTATCCGAAGAATCAACTGCTAATTGCTCATATACACCTTCATCTGACTGTTCAACGTCTGATTTTTCTACTAAACTAACGTATACATCATCCTCATCTTCGATGGTACCGTTTTTTTGACTGTGATTTTCATCTGACATACTTTTTTCCCACCGCCTCAAAATATCTTCTTGAATATCACAATTAACATAAGTTACATTTCGTGACAATTTGGGTTCTTTTTTCGCCCGTTTGATACTATTAAGAGGATTAGCATCAATATTATATTTACAAGATGTTGTATTTTCTGATGGTAGTGAATCTAAATCATCCATAGATCGCGCATGCCTGTGAGATACTCTCCTTAAGTTATCCCTCCAAACATTATCCTCATCCCAATGTTTATCTCCTTGATACATTAAATTTTCATAGGCGCATGGATCCGCATCCGCTTCGGCATCATAATACACGGTATTTGACGAGTTTTCACTACATGGAGATGAAATACTAGTAGAACTTGCTTTAATCAGACTACTTTGTTGATTATTAATGCTCATAGAACTATTTGCTGGGGAAGATACTTCTGTTGCACTGAGTTTAAAACAGTAGTCCGATGCCATTCCTAACGATTCAGGAATTTTAGAGCTTCGACCGCAAGTTGCTTCATAAATATTTTTCATATCTATATCCGGGTCTTTATCGGCAGCACTTAGAAATTCGACAGATATACTTCGTGCAGTTGAAACAAATTCAACTGGATGATCCGACAGATGAATTGAATTATTATGTAATGGGTTTTGAATGTGCGATATTTCATTTTTCTTATGCAACGGTCCCCGCCTTCTTTGGTTATTCAACTTACGGTGGATGTTAGTATTTTTTAGAAAATGTGATGTAGGTAAAACATTAAGGTGCTCTTGTGAAGAAAGGTCAGAATAATAATAAGGTGCACTATGTTCAGTAGAACTTTCCCTACTGTGAAAACTTACATTGCTTGAAGAAGCTAAAGTACTAGTATCTCCAATATGTATGTTTTTATCTACATTTTTTACTTTTTCTTCCATATTCAAATTTTTCAATAAAGCTTTTTCTTCTTCAACATTTTTACAATAATAGGATATTGGTGACTTTTCATTGCCCATTGAGCTACATGAGCTTTGAGAACCGGTATAACCCGATGTTAGATCGCAATTCCTTTTATGAATGGTGTTGAATTCTGTATTCATATTTTGAGATGTGTGAGCAACGGGGGTACTAGAACAACGAGTATGTGAAATGGGTATTAAATGTGCTGCTTTGTGAACGTTATCTTTGAACGCTGAACTCTCATCCGGCAATGAAGTGTTCAGTGATATGCCAGAGCTCTTATGTTCTGACTGTATGTGGCCTAAGTTTGCAGGTTGTTGTGTATCTAAATTTTCTAAATACCTATCTAAGTCAATATTAGGACAACTTTCATTGATTGGTGGTACTTCCAAATTCAAATCAAAAAATGAATCCTCTGATAAAGGCCTTCTCTTCATAATTGAATCTATATCTGAAGCTGATTGCCTGAAGTCTATTGCAAACTCACTTTCATTAAGACTCGTTACTTCTGATGAGAAGTTTGACGGAGTGACTTCAAATTTACTACTTATATCAGATTCTGATGATAGCCGTGATGACCCTCTATCAGCATTAAAGCTCGTCAGTGAATCAGTTTCAAAATTTATGCTTGAAATATTATGTTCTAAAATCGAATCACAAAGAAGAGTAGAAGAGGCCTCGGTTATTTTATTTCTATCGTTTAAATTTGCACGACTATTTCGTATCTTTTCTCCACGAGATAATGTATCATGAATTGAAGTTTTACTGCCGTAGATCATTAGAGAAGTTGTTTTTCTTTTTACAGTATTCATCTTTTGATTTTCGCTAGTAAGCATTTTAAGAATTGAATTATCTTGGGACATATTTGAACTATCTAGTTTTTCAAGTACATATTTTGATAGTGCTTCTTCTGTTAACTCATCACTTGTTGTTGAGCGATTAATAGACAGGGGCGAGATTGGTTCATCAATAATTTCTTTTTGGTTAATTAACATATTACTGCTACCTAAATAATATGAAGCTGGTCTAAACGTATCAGAAATACTGAATCTATTAAAAGGCGTTTCCAAAGAGACTTCTTTGGATTGTTCGTCAAAGGCCTCATAGTTCTGATGCATATCAATCACTTTACTAAGTGTTTCTGAGCTAGCGCTCCTTACTAAATTATCAGAGCTTACTTTTTTATTACTTTTTCGTTTTAAAGTATGCGCTTTGGTATCAGCAAAATTCGCCACCACTTCTGACACAGACTTTAATGTGGATGTATTACTATTTCCGGTGTTTTCAGAAAACACAGAATGATTGCTTAACTCCATATATACTGGTTCAACTTTTCCATTATTGATACAAACTACTTCGTAAGTTTGTAAATCATCCTCTTCACTTCCTAAATTCATTTCAACATAGGGATTGTCCTCATGATTTTGTGGTAGCGTTTGATCAAAAACACTCAAATTTTCCAATATCATTTTATGAGCTGGTTCTACTATCGACTTTTTACGAGGACTCATTGGCAAATAGTGGTCTTCAGACTCAACAGGCGGCGTTGTAGGTTTAATATTTTCTACGTCAGGTGCAGTTTCCTTGCTATTTTGTTCATCAATGTGCTGTTTTTCTGAATCTAGTTCTGTTTCTTTGAGAACTTCATCTAAATCATCATCTGTGTATTCTTCCTGACCTTCTGACTCAGCTTCGCTATCATTTGTTTCATATCCATCTTCTTTGACTGGATCAGTTTTGTCTAGATTGCTTCGTAATTGTTCGATGTCTACGTATGTATTTTCATAGTCGTTTTCGTTATAAATAATTTTACCATCTTTTGTGCTTTCTAATTGACTCATATTTTCATAAGTGTTTGACGATATTTCAGGGAGTTTATTATCGGCACGACTTGACTCTTCAACTACTTCGTCATTATTGACAATGGTGGGTTTGTGCGGGGGTATAGGCCGTGGTAGGGTAAGACTTGTATGATCGTCTTTTTGGGACCTTCCTGCCTGCACGTCTGACTGTTTTTGCAGATCAGTACTCGTTGATTTCTCTACGGTGCAAAATTGAAACCGTATGTTTATTTATTTTTTCAGTCAAATACATATATTAGTAAAACCAAATTACTAACATCTACAGGTTAGTAGTATGTACTGTGAAAGTTACTTTCAGTTGAAAAGTATAAGAAAATTAATTCACCAGAAAACCAAAATATAGACCCACCACCAATATGTTATATTAGGTTAGCAGCCCAGGGTCCCAGCAGGCAGGAAGGTACCTTTCCGCAAAGCGAAGTCATTATAAAATTGTAAGTTGTATGGATTATATAAATACTATTAGGATAATTCATAAATTACTTGAGCAATATGCCAAAAACCTTACTTTAATCTTATATTTTTTGACAAGGACTGAACAAAGAGTACATCAACGTTGAATATAAATCAAACACAGTTTTTTCGTATATACTATAAATAAAATATGTTCCTAACTACGATACATTCAATTGCTTTTATTCAACTAAACACAACAATACTACAATATAAATTACACAAATAATGTCATGCTTATATGTCATCGGAGCACCATCTCATGCGTTCATCTATTTTTAGTGAACTTTATTTTCATATTATATCTAAAAATATATTAAAATATATGCAATGACTTAAATAGATATATAATACTATTTCCTATACACAAACTATAAAAAGCATACCTTCGTCATCAGATGAATAGTTATTGTATGATGTATTTGTGTAGTTTTTGGCTTTAAGCTGATCCGATCGCAAAGATTGTCTGCTTTGATTCAGAGAACGGGCCAATGATATGGTAGCTGGAGTACTTTTCCTTGTCAGCGGCGATTGTAACATTCTCTGTTTCCATTCCAATAATCGTTTCATTGACTCTTCACGCTGAAATGTGTATTGTTTTTAATTTTATCTTGGGACGTTAATATGTCAACTTCGATCCAGATTACAATACATTTGTTTTAAACAACGGAAATAAATAATTTAACGCAAAAAATAGGTCAGGGTACAAACCCAGACATAAGAACATCATATTGTTCATATGTCATGCTATGACAAGTGACGTGTACAGTATACTAGTATGGTGTATACACCTCAAATATTAAAAACAAACGTTACGAGAATTTGATAAAGATATATTAATAATTATAAAATATTAATTAATGGATGGTTTGGGCACATAGAGAGGATGGATGATAGAAAATTGGTAAAAGGGATCTATAGAGCTAGTGTGGACGGTAATGTTAGTAGAGGACTACCACGGAGAACACACTTGGACCAAATTGAGATTGTGCTCAAAAAGGCTGGCGTCCGAAGTATGAAGAATAAAAGAGCATGTATGAAAAGATTGATGGATGTAAACGAAGCTAGAGAGGTTTGTCAGGATCGTACGAAGTGACAATCGATCGTCTCTGCCTACCCCAATGGGAATTAATGGCGTGAGTATATGAATGTATGTATGTATATTAATTAGCAAATAAATTACTTATTGTTTTATATATATTACTAGCTTAGCTATTACAAAGCCAAAGATTCTAATATGATTTAAACACATTAAAATGGTTAAATAACATGTAATCAAGATTAAATACCTGCTGAACCCTCTTTTCACCTTCTTTTTCGATCCCATTAGAGGGAAGTCTCGCACTCAATGACCTAATGAATCCATCGCTTGGTTGTTCATATGAATTTATTTCTTTCAAATAATCAGGGTTGAGAGCATCACCTGCGACACTACCACTTCTGTTAAGGAGTTCTTTTTGATTTTCTTTTTCTTTCAACGTCCAATTCGAATTTATGAGTTCGTTTTCGTTTAACTTTGCAATCTGATTCTCGCGACCTGTTGTTTTCGGACTGAACTCTGTCTCGTAATTGTTATTTACATTGGGAGGATATGTTGATTGTATTTGTTTTTCCGCTAAACCACTGGCATACTTGGCAAGAGGTACTTGTATGTTTTTTGTACCAGCACCATGCTGCAAGTATTGGGCAGTCTGACGCATTTTCTCTGCATAACTTTCTTCTGAATAGTATCGATCTGAACTAGGATCGTAAAACGAATTAATATCCAGACTCGATTTAGGTCTTTGCGGCTGTTTGGATGGTGCGTTCATAGCTCTGTTCGATCTCATTTTATTTAAAGCTTCATTTTTTGCTTCATATTCTAAGAAATCTGCACTGTGTGGTCTGGGAACCGGTGGCTGAATGCCACTTGCTTGCATTTTTTTTCTTCTTAAGACTGACGGTCCGGTAAAAGTTTTTTCTTGTGGCTGAAAAGAAAAGCAAAGATAAATTAATACAAAATTCCATTGACTTCTTACATTATTTACTCATTTTTTCTTTACTTACATAGATATTTTCTTGCGGTGGTCTTCCAGCATTAACAACCTCTTTTGACTGTGGAGGACTTTGTATGATTTTTCCGTCTGTTCGTCCATATATACTTTCCTGAAGGTAGGGCGCATAAACATCTTCATAATCACCAACTTTACTCTGATTATAAGAAGACATAGCTGTTGATCTACCATAAGCATCTGGAGTTCTTCTTTCAATTAGCAATCGATCATTGGCAGCATTAGAATTTGGTCTGTTGGATTTTACACTTGGTTCTCTATAAAGTTCACTATTGTAATCCCTAATTGGTGTTGATTGCGGTATGGAATTTACGTCACTTTTATTCTTATGTATATCTTGTATTATGTTTTCTCCATACATGTGCCCTTGAAGAAAATTTTGGTTTATCGACACTTCAGATTGTGGAGTCGGGTCCTGTAAGAAAGGGTTAGCCGCTCTTTGTTGCCTATCATAGACTTGGTCAAGTGGTTGTTCTTGATTCCTTGGATGCGGTTGAATTCGGCTTCTGCCAGCAAAATAAGGAGAATTGGGATTATTTCTATACATTGTTGACATTCCTGGCTGATTGTTATCTAATTTTTCAGACATAGTATTTGTAAGAGGTAGCGATAGGTTGTGCGTATCGTAAGGTTTTTTAGGTGGATGTTGATGCACTGATGGAGGTGACTGAAGACTTCTGGTGTATGTGTTATCGACGTTAGGGCTTGTTTGATATGTTAGCTGATCTTGGTTGCGCATGATGTTAGTGCCTTGACTGTATTGAGATGCTGGTTTCTTAAGCAAATCATAGTTTGGATCGTACCTGGAACGTTATTGGGAATCAGTCATGAGTTGGTCATTTAGGTAATTTTAGTCACACAACAAGCAGCATTAAAATTTTACTTACATTTCAGGACTTGGTGAGTTGTAACCTTCATTAGAACGTCTAGGTTTTGGAGGGGCGTTAGCGTATGTTGGTCCAGGTATATCATCTTCTTCCTATAATAAAAAAATAATGATTTGATTTGTTGATTTTATTACCACTTTAGTTATCTTCAAATACTACACTTATTTTTCTACAGACTCCTAGGTTAGTATATATCAATAGTGAAATTATAATACGTCAAATGCTTGTTTTCATAGCTATAGGTTTGATGACCATAAGTGGATTACGTATCGGCATTCGGGTCTCAGGAATTAAACTTATAGGTGTGAGTGCGTTTGTTTAATCTTCTATAGAGATATTATTCTTGCATTTTTTTTGAGTGATCCTAACAAACGGTAACCTGTAAACTCATTTTATAACCTTTAAATATTTGTAAAACTTCTCCTTAATTCAGTGGAGAAAGAACATTAGTCCTTCCCTACGCTTTATCTAATAAAGAAAATATAACAATGTCATTCACTCACATATCTATTTCCATCCGTTTATACTCAATACCAATTATTTTCAGACATACTGACTGGTCTTATTTAGTGGTAGCATACTTACAAGACCTACTTATCATGTCGCTCATGCACATGTAGTCTACATCGCGAATGAGAAAAGTGTAGCAAATGAGTCTAAATATATCCCTATAATTCATGGTTTAACAAAACCGGGTGTCTATACTTAGCGACCAGTTATAATAACATAATAGATGTCCTCCGCAGTTACGCTCTGGTAGCAGACGGCTGGTTTAATTGAACACTACCACCTGCCCTAACTTCTGAATTGGATATGTATGTAATTTGCGTAATTTTATATGCAAACATTTACGCAAAACTACAAAGTGGATTCAAAATACAGGGCTTTCTGGAAATGTATAGTCGTCGTTGATTGTTCTGATGTGTGATTTCGATATAAAACTAATAACGAGAAAAGATATTTATATATTATTATATTATAATACATTATTGTAAGTTTCTAGGGGCTAACATAATCTGTTTGCAATGTTATAATCTTTGTTCGGTTAAGAAACCTAGCGATACTAATGATGATAATGAAGATATTTAAGATAAACCTTTTTTTCTATTTACCTCTACTTTGAAACCAGTCCGTTCGTTTACTTTTTGTTGTTGCTGCTGGTTTTGTATTTGCAGTTGTTGTTGTTGAAATAGATGTTGTTTCTGTTGTTGTTGCTGCTGTTGTTGCTGCTGCTGTTGTTGCTGTTGTTGTTGTTGCAACAGCTGCTGTTGTTGTTGCTGCTGTATTTGCTGTTGTTGCTGATGGTGTAGTTCCTGTTGTTGCTGTTGTTTTTGTTGACTAGAACTAAAAGGAAACAATACGTGAAATCAAAAACTTTATGCTTAATTATCATATTGGAAGTAGAGGATTATGAAATATTATCTCAAACATTTAACTACTCCAAACAAAATTTATCAAGTAAAAATAGATATGTAAATTGTGCATTATTTAAACTAATTATAGGTTATTAACATACTTATTTCGCAAAACACTCATCTAGACGTAAAGTATCCCATACGCAAAAAAAAACTGAGTCAACAAGTCTTTATACTACTGACGTCGTTCGTGGCCGAGTAGATAGGTGACTAGCTTCTCGGTCGGGAGGTTGCGGGTTCGATCCCCGCTGAGAGCAACATTTATGTGATGAGCATAAATGACTGTATCTTAGTCATGGGTTTAATTTATCTGTGTGTTATATAATATTAAATATATCGTTGAGTTAGTATCCCATAATACAAGTCTTACTTAGTTTGGGGCTAACTTGATCTGTGTATAATACGTCCGTATATATATTTAACTCAGGACAAGTCAAAAAATACTTTTTTCAATACAATACTTGAGGGTCACATGTTGCATGAAAAAATCACGTAAAACGGATCAATACTTCAGATATAGTAGAAAGTACTCATACCTAGGGTTCTGCATCAAAGAAGCCATAGTTAATGCTTTAACCCAATTCATCATGGATTCTTGATCTGGTGCTGCTAATATGTACGTGCGCATATTAGCGTGTTCTAGTTTGAATGCAAATCTTCGCAAAACTTTATCATCGGCTGTGCAAGGTGATACTTTGTACGAAGGAAGTAATACTGAACCGAGAAGTTTTTCTTCTTCTTGACCTAAAAATATACATAAGATTCAGGAAGCTGTTAAATGTAATAAAAACTTAAAGTCAAAAATTTATAAATTACTTACTTTTGTAGTAAAATAGACAATACTCAGATAACACGAACCAACGTTTCCGCCAAACTTTTAGTCCATCGGAACCTTGTTTGTAGAGAATCCCAGACATAGCAACAGGTGCAGATGGCATCCGTTGAGCTATAGGAGATCTTAAAGCTGTGCTACCACTACTTTTCCTACTTTCAGATGAAGGCGATTTTATGCTTGGACTACCCGAATCGCTTGACTTCATTGGTGAACCTACATAGTTTTTTTGACCTTGACTAGTTGAATCTGAAGGCGGTGATTGACTCTTTCCCTTGTCACCTTCAGATTGTCTTCTATATCTTTCAATATCTCTATAATCTTGTTGTTGATTGGCAACCTGCCATTGACTATCCGGTTGATTTCCTCTCGCATATTTATCAACCTCTTTAAATTCATTATTTTTTGCATATCTATCTGCTTCTTTGTGAATATCGGCTCCAGAATATTCCATAAAATCACCTTTACTGTCATATTGATTTAAATCCCTAAAGGAGCCGTCGGAATATAAGCTATTTTGTAAATTAGGCGGGGGTTGCACTCCATGTAGTTGTTGAAGAAGAATTTGTCTTTCAGCAAATTTTTGCTGTTGGTGCATTTGAGCTTGATTTTGGTAAAGCATTTGTTGTTGTAGTTTCATTTGTTGTATTTCATTGTACTGTCTTCTCAATAGCTCTGTATTACTTTGAGGCCCTGTTCTGTTTGTTAATGGAAGATAAAGCTTAGAGCCATATTCATTGGTATTAGGCGCATATGTAGTTTGATGATTTTGGTATATTTGGTTATTTTCTTTCGGTGGGTTACGTTTCATATAATCTTGATAAACTTCTGGATTGTAGCCTTTTGGCATATTTTGAAGTAATTCGTGGTTAACATTATGATCGGTGTGAACTGCAGCTCTTTCTTGTCGAGGCGGCGACTGAGGGTAGTTGTAATTATCGTTAACTCCATATTGTCTTCCGTAATCGGCATTATGACTGGTGCCGTAAAGTTCTTGTCGATTTTCTAGTAAGGGTGACCGTGCATCCATATTGGAATGATACTGGCTTTGTAAGAGTTGATGCATGACACCGTTTGGTTGGAGTTGCCCTGGTTGTGGGTTTGAGAGCTGGGCAAGCTGTGGATGTTGGTGTGAGTAGATCTGTTCCCCAGGGTGGACATGGTGTGCTCTTAGTTGTTGCTGAGTGAGCGGCTGTTGCGTGGCCGGGACTGACTTCTTGTTATCCATGAAGAATTGTGACTGAGGTTCCTGAGGATCAAACCTGGAACAATGAAATATCACATTTAAATTAGGATTCATATTTTTTTTATCTGACTGCTTTAGAGGGGTGCTTATATAAAGGTTTTTTTAAATGCAGCAACATTTAAAGAGTTTAGGAACATACTTGATACACAGTAAGACGGTTTATAAATTTAGTCTACTACATTGTTTACAATATTTATATATTAGAGTACCCACGTTTTGCACGGACAGTGTACTCACGTGATAGGAGGCAGGCCTATCGCCGTTTTGTACGAATACACTGTCACATGACGAATTACAACTCAGCCATGTGGGTTTCCTGACGATGTTTTCCCTCACCGTTAACAACCATGATAAATTAACCACACAGATGTCTTTAGAAAAGACAAATTGGTGTATGCCCGACCCGGGATTTGAACACTAGTCGTTTGCACGATAACCGGTGTTCTACTCATTGAGTTATCACTTCGTCACTGAACTCAGGGTACTCTAAACACCAGGTGACAAAGTCACGTGATGCTCAGAAGTATTAGTACCTCTGCCGACCTCTTCGGCGATATTCGGCGTGAACGTTTATGTTATTTCATGTTTATTTATATATTAAAAAATGTAGGAAATTGCGCTCCTAACTAAGTACTATTTTACACGTAGCAACATTAGTTATTTCTTTTCGCGACTTGTTATTTCTTTGCGTTTTATTTTCTATTATTACAATATTGTGATAAACTGTGGTACCTGATAGCGTGCACAACACGTACACCATAGCATTTCAATTGCGTTTCTTAATCGAATAAAATTGTTATCGTTCAGTGGTGATAAGCGACGTATGGATGGACTATAAAGAGGTATTGCATGTTGTCACGTAACAGATTCTTGGTATGGCTATATTGTATTGGAGCAACTCGAGTTTATTTTCGGAATGATATAGGTATTTTGCAATTATACTAATAAATCATTATGTTGTTTGTAGAGCATGCCCTGGCTAGAAGTAGGAATCCCAGATTGTTAAATGAAAAGAAAAAAAGAGCATGTATAGGAAGAATGATGAATGTGAGCAAGACGGATTTTTCATAATCGAGCAAATTAACGATCGATAGTCTCTGCCCACCCCAGAAATAAAGAACGTAAGTATTAGTAAGAAGAAAATTTATGAAATATTGCTTTATACACAGTAATCTAGTTAAGGAGTAGGCTAATTGGAATTTCACAACACGGCTATCACTATAAATCAGCATGAAACGTATGTTACAAATATACAAAAAATGTGTTTTAAGTTTAAATTAAGCACATCATGATTACTTAAAAAAAAGTACGAATAATGTCGGGGTTGAGATATAAACCTCTAAATCACGTACGTACAATAAATATTTAAAATTCATTTTCCTAATTATTTAACACCTTATCCTTAGTTATAATTAAGGTTAAATGTAACAAGCATATGCTGAATACTCATCTCAACTTAACCGAGACAAAATCTACCTACCATTAAAATAGTTTTCGATGTCGGCTCTCTTATTTTCCTTAATCAGATTTTAATTATAAAACGATCGCCGACAGCGATGGTTTAAGGACGAACCCGCCCTTTTCTAATCAAGAATTTTGAAGCGGCACCATAAATGACTTTGATTCATGGCACATCAAAGACATACTATAACGTTGAAAGCTATGATTAAAGTTATCATAGAGATAGTCAGACAACCATCACATGTGTTTCTTATTAACTATTTTAAAGTAACAATGTGGGACAAATATTTGTATAACAAGAAAACACTTCTTACGTGATGTGGATACCTTTTAAGGTAAACCATGTTTGACCTTTAACTATTTACTTTAATCAAAATGCTTGAAACAACTTTCTCATTCGAAAAACAAAGTTAAAAAATCTAATTTATTCAGTAGTTAGTTAGCTATGGTACCATCGGTTCGCTCCCACGTTACACATAATATAAGTACCGGATTAGGCTCGTTTTATCCGTATTACATTTAAAAGTGAAAACGCGATACGGATTCTTAAACAAGATTCTATTGAAGTTAGTTAGTACAAATCATTCTTGTTAGTTGAAAAAGTAAGTATTAAGCAGAATTTCCGAAAATAAACAAAACTTTTTCAAAAAAACTTGACTTTAAAATCTTACGGTGACATTAGATATGAAAGGAAAAGATTACTTCTAACCTAATGTACATTGTATACTGTAAATTAAAGACGGAGAAAAATATAAAAATCATCATTTCGCATCGAAGTTAGAACATTTGACAAAAAGAAAAATCATGGCCATGGTACAATTGGCGGTCTTATCACTTAAAGCAATTCTAAGCACTTTAATGACTTAAAGTAATGATAGGTAGATATACAACTCGGGGGAATGTTGTGATAATTTTACTTTGATTGCCATTTGAATCTTATTATTTGGCAACTTTCCCTTAAATAAAAGTATTTATATAAATCGAAAATAGTCTCTGGAACTCTCTATCGACTGATTGATGTTCAATACAGTAAGCAAGCTCATTAGACATCCGGCAATCCGTCCGCCACATCTCATCCTGTTCTATTGAAAAGCGGACGTCATCAACGTATGAACCGCTTTAGTATTATTTTAGTTGACTCTATATTTCATCACTCAAGTATCAACATCTTTGTATTATTAAACTTATTTACCAAAGATAGCTGTTTCGTTATTAAAATTATTAATTCATTGTATGAAAAGGAAATAAAGATTTTCGTTTGTAAAAGTAGACTAAACATTTAGATCTGCGACTTTCAGAATCAGTGATTTTCTTTACTCAAAACTCGAACTTTTCACGCTATTTATCACTGTGGCAGAGGTACTAATACTACTAACCATCACGCGGCATTTTAGTTACCTGGAGTTCAGAGTACCCACATTCTGATTGGACAGTCCATTAGCGTTAAAGGAAGGCCTATCTACTACTACTAAGTCCAACTCTACCATGTGGGGTTACGATTAAACACACATATGCTCTAAAAAACTAAATAGTGTAGACCCAACTCAGGATTTCAACTACCGTATCATATGAGAAGCGGTATTTCTCGGTTTGCTCCCACGTTACACATAATATAAGTACCGGATTAGGCTCGTTTTATCCGTATTACATTTAAAAGTGAAAACGCGATACGGATTCTTAAACAAGATTCTATTGAAGTTAGTTAGTACATATCATTCTTGTTAGTTGAAAAAGTAAGTATTAAGCAGAATTTCCGAAAACAAACAAAACTTTTTCAAAAAAACTTGACTTTAAAATCTTACGGTGACATTAGATATGAAAGGAAAAGATTACTTCTAACCTAATGTACATTGTATACTGTAAATTAATATAAAGACGGAGAAAAATATAAAAATCATCATTTCGCATCGAAGTTAGAACATTTGACATAAAGAAAAATCATGGCCATGGTACAATTGGCGGTCTTATCACTTAAAGCAATTCTAAGCACTTTAATGACTTAAAGTAATGATAGGTAGATATACAACTCGGGGGAATTGATGTTGTGATAATTTTACTTTGATTGCCATTTGAATTTTATTATTTGGCAACTTTCCCTTAAATAATAGTATATTTATATAAATCGAAAATAGTCTCTGGAACTCCCTATCGACTGATTGATGTTCAATACAGTAAGCAAGCTCATTAGACATCCGGCAATCCGTCCGTCACATCTCATCCTGTTCTATTGAAAAGCGGACGTCATCAACGTATGAACCGCTTTAGTATTATTTTAGTTGACTCCATATTTCATCACACAAGTATCAACATCTTGGTATTATTAAACTTATTTACCAAAGATAGCTGTTTCGTTATTAAAATAATTAATTAATTGTATGAAACGTAAATCAAGATTTTCGTTTGTAAAAGTAGATTAAACATTCAGATCTGCGACTTTCAGAATCAGTGATTTTCTTTACTCAAAACTCGAACTTTTCACGCTATTTATCACAGTGGCAGAGGTACTAATACCACTAACCATCACGCGGCATTTTAGTTGCCTGGAGTTCAGAGTACCCACATTCTGATTGGACAGTCCATTAGCGTGAAAGGAAGGCCTATCTACTACTACTAAGTATAACTCTACCATGTGGGGTTACGATTAAACACACATATGCTCTAAAAAACTAAATAGTGTAGACCCAACTCAGGATTTCAACTCTAGTATCATATGAGAAGCGGTATTTCTCCTAATGAGCTATCACAGTTGTTTTAATTGCATACAATACGATCCAGACAAATGCTCTACGACATCGATATATATTTTCATACACGCCCCTTTTATTCACCTAAGCATTAACATCAAATTATCAAACATAATAACTGTGAATACTTGGCCTCTTTCCCAGCAGTCTGAAATAGACACCTCCGACTCATTACAATATCGGCTGGTTCGGCTCCTCGTTCATTTAACTCTAAATTTACTCGAGTGATTGACACTACCATTAGTGTGTTCGGAACTCTGTACTAATTACTGCCACTTGATGGTACTGTTAGAACTACACTATCGTTTGTTGTAGTTCTGATATTTCGATTATCTTTCTCCGGTCGCCTAAACGTCCGTCATCGCGGGCTGTGTAATAAATTGAAATACCTTAATAACACTTGTGTATAACTTCTTTGGCTTCTTGAAATTTAAAGTAGAAAAAGAAAATTATTAATTTACTTAAAGGAATCAAACAAAAAAACACTTTTCCTGACAATTCTATGGTTCTTAATCCATTGTTCCCCAGAAACTAAAATCTTTAAGGAAAACGAAGTCGTGATTTAAGGAATGCATAAATTACACGCCGTATACTTAAAAAAACAGCTATTGACAAAGAGCTACAAAAAAGCACTTGATCACCACATGAAAAGTGTGGAATCAAACGACGCTCGTGACTTTATTAAATAAGCGTTTAATAACCCTTGAGAAGTAGTAAAAATAAACATGAAATCGCGAATAAAGCTCATCTACAAAATGGCCCAGTTGGCATTCTTCCAATTCGATGCACTGTTAACGCTTAATAAAACCGCTGCTTTCGATTTTACTCCCTTTCAATGTCAATCTTACTAGGTTAGCCTATTTGCTATGCTAATTATTCTATTATTTCGAGTTCATTGTTCATTTGCTATCTTGATATATATACTATGTATCTTGATATAAATTAGTTTAATCATAAACGAAGAGAGAGCTATTTAAAACCATTGTTATAAAATTATCGCTATCTCACCGTACCAATATGTTTATTATGATTCTTGTACTCTCGCCAATAGTTCTCGTAGCCTCAAAGACTGCGAAAGGTAAATATCACCAAGTTTTAGTGTTGAAGTTTTACCGATAGATGCAGGGATTAATATTTATATACGACTCTAGTTTATATTTTGAATTCAACATTTGAATCGAAACTGTGATATCGGGGTAATATATAGCATATTTTGTTAAATTTAGATTAACAACTCACATCCGACCTCGTGCTATTAGAAAGGTTACTCAAACCAACATTAGATGTCAATGAGCCCATCATCAGTTCAAAAATAAAATATAACAGTTACGACATTATGACTTTTATTTTTATTGATTTGGTAGCAGAAGCGGTCAGAAGCCATGACGGTGCCCACTCGATTTCAATATTTTCAATTAAGATGAAAGAACCCACGCCTGTTACCAAAAAACGTCAGCCGCGAGATATAGTTGAGATAATTAGTAAAACCGTGGTTTAAAAGTAGGTGACAACGACTCGGATTTCGGATCGTCATTTAGCAATTAATACTTACTTATACTCACGTTGTTCCCATTGGGGTAGGCACAGACTATAGATTGCCCCTTTGTACGATCCTGACAAATCTCTCTTGCTTCTGTCACATTTATCATTCTCCTCATACATGATTTTTTATTTTTTTCACAGACTTTCGCCTTCGTAAGTACGTTTTCGATTTGACAATTTATTTGAGGTGAAAACTGCCTAGAAAACTGGTGAGTATAGGCATATTCGTAATGGCAATTGTTTGAGCGAAAATATTTTATGTGATGTGTCATTGCAAATATATATATAATAAAGCCGAAAAAACTCGTATTAATGAACTACTTCTGAATAATTGTTAAAATTTTGAAATCAATAAATTATATCGTAGCTCAACGTTTAGGAGCGAAGTTCAACTTAGTAATACACTTCGAAACGAAAAAATATTGTAACTTTAACATTAAAAAGGAGTCATGGACAAACCCGTACTACCGAGAATTTGAATACTATAATGATGAAACATTATTTCGTTGAAAAGGTGTCGGCGATTTTTTGCATAACAAGAAGTGATTCAAGTTGGACTTATGTTTAATTTTTTTACAGTACAGGTCCATTTTATTCGGCTAATGGTTGTCACGCGGCATTTATAAATATAAAGTATGCCAGAAGAACGAATTCCAATTCAAATATTTCCCGTACTTTTATTCAAATACCGCAATAAGACGGAAACAATTACTTTATTAAGAAAAATACTTTATTGAGTCCAGCAGATAACAAAAGAAGTCGACAAAAAGTAACATTGTTTCTAAACAACTTTCAATCAATTATAACACACAATAACACCATAAGAACCTAAGTGAGTATCTCTAAGTTGATCTACAACTTTTTTGGTAAAATATGAATTTAATTCAATATATAATTATACTCACGCCATTAATTAGATACCATTGAGGTAGGCAGATATCACCGCTCTTTGTCTGACACATTTTTTAATTTCCAAATTATTGGGAATAAAGGGCGTAGGAATTAATAAGTAAGTAAGTAATGGTGTTAGTATTGGACAATCAAGTTCAAAATCAACGGGAAAGAAAGTAACAGCAGGAAATCGGTGATTCGCGACATTATTGGACTTTCACGTCGGAATTCGGCATTGTTTTTTTGTCAACATCTTAAACTATTACGACGCTCTTAAAATATCATGGCCCGAATATAATTACAGAAAAGCAGCCGACACTACACAGCAACTAACTAATATGTCACGTTATATAATCGATATTCTCCACTGTTCACTGACTGACTTCACAAAAACAGCACTACGCTATTTATGTTATGATGTTGATAGTTATACTTGTAGATAATAAGGAAAGTAGAAATTAAAAAAACTAGGAATGTATTATGTAATTAGGAAATAAAATATGTGAGAAATAATCGTATTAGGCCATGTCTGTAAAGATTATTTCTATGTAAATAAATAAATAAATAAAAAAAAAAATAAAAAAAAAAACAAACTATTATTATATTATCTAAAGAAGGATTGCTATTCTAAATTATTACCATTAACGGCTACTCAGATAGAAAACTAAGTCTCCTCATTCATCGTTATACAACGATAATTTACAAGTGGGCGATGCGTTTGGAGTAGACACCCATCACCAACGATTCTTTATTTCTACTATCTTATCCCCTATCAACTTCCAAATGTGGCTGAGGAGAGTTTCTAGCTCTAAAGCTCTGGCTACCCCTTACGGGATTTATGGCCGTAATTTAGAGACCGAATTAAGGTGAAACTTCACGGCAATTATTAAATTATAATATGATATTCTATTGATAAAATATATGCATGATAAGGTTCGAGTCAAGATGCTTATGACGTAACGTCCAGTGTGAGTCATTATTACACCGAAGCGCACGCAGTTAAACAATCTATTATAAATAACAGGTAATCTCATTAGATTGCGGTTGCATTGTTGCGGTATTGGCTGTGTAGTGTCGGCTTAGAATAGCACTACCCCATTTCTTCCGGTGGGTGTACGTAAGAGGCGACTAATGGTATTGGGGCTTTTAAGGGATTTTTGGGCGATGCGGTTGGAGACCCATCATCAACAAACAACCTTTATTTTACTATCCTTTCCCCACTCAACCTTCCAAAAGTGGCTGAGGAATTTCAAATTCCTTAGCTCTGGCTACCCCTTTTAGGGATTTATAGCCGTGAGTATATGTGTATGTATTGATGCCACCTAACTTCAAGAGAACTCTCAATTTCTTCTCGTTAATAAAATATGAATGATGAGAGAGATTGCAATTGCAACTATTGTTTATTTTAACATATATGAGTAAACTTTGATTGTCCCTATATCGTAAATCACAAGTACAACAAAACATAATTAATCCAAAGTAAGAAACTCCTCAAGTAAATCGTGACCATCGTGATCGCTATCAAGTCACTCAACACGTTTTTGTCATTTAACGTATCCGCTGTAATCAGATGGTTTTTGAGATGATCGGGAATATCATCAATAGATTTCAATGTTTACATATTCAAAAATTTATGGTTTTCGCCTGATTTTATTCATTAATTAAAATCATAAAATGTGAAACTAATTGTTCTTTTTAAAGTGACATAAATTACTAGACATTTTCATACCTATTAAAAACCTTTATGACATATTTTTACACCCTAAAGATCCCGGACATCCCTAAAGATTTTGGTTCTTAAAATAAAAAAACTGACAACCCAATATTCATCAAACTATTCCAGCTCTATACAACAGCAGTTACTTTAATTTTAGTCATAGCATATAATTTATTTGGTTTCAATAAAAGTGCACTTCTCAACAATATTCTGCCATACTTAAACCACAAAGAATTTAACCACTCAAATGCAGTATAACCTGCACTTTGACCACATGCGCTGCAACACTAGCTATTATAAGAAACCGCAAACATGTTTCTCAGGCATCTAGAAATACTATTATTAATTGCACACTCAATTTATCAGTTTACTAACTAAAAACCTTTCTTTATTTCTCAAGATATTTGTTTCAAATAAGAGATTTTGTTACACTAGTAATTGTATTCTTAGTCTCACCGTGTAGTGCCGGCTTAGAATGCCACTACCCCTGTCAACCCACGGGTGTCGTGAGAGGCGACTAAGGGTGTTGGGCTTTTAAGTGGTTTTTGGGCGATACGGTTGGAAACAACGGTACTTTATTTCGACCATCATGTCCCCTATCTCCTTACAAATGTGGCTGAAGAGTTTCTTACTCTAAAGCTCTGGCTACCCCTTTTTGGGATATATATGGCCGTGAGTATATGTATATATACTTAAATTCATAGGTACTGTGTACTTCAGAGTCTGTAGTGTTAGTAGTAAACAGTTTAAGCTTTGTATCGCCGAATTATCGCTTAATACGAAATAAAGAAATAGTTATTTTATGTACAGAGCAAATATGCAATCACACAAATAGCACAGTTGAATAACATTAAATATCTTGTTTGGAATTCCCACCATGGAACATAGCAGGAAGGTATATATTATGATAAAATATTTATAGTTCTTACAACCAAATATTGATAAACATATTGAATACTTCCCTTACAAAACAAAATACAATTTATGTTTAATATTAATATCAAACAAAACCATACAATTATGATCTGGACAGTTATTGCACATGATTCTATACATACATATACTCACGGATATAAATCCCTAAAAGGGGTAGCCAGAGCTTTGGAATAAGATATTCCTTAGCCGCTTTTGTAAGTTGAGTGGGAAAGGATTGTAAAATTAAGGCAACGTTCTATAATATCTTTAATTACCATTTATAAATTTTAAAGGAGTTAATGATTTGAAGACTTTTCCATGACCATCTGTATTATTTTAACAATATGATGAACCTACTTTTGTTACTCATAAATAAAAGATGTTATTTCGGGTATACGCCCGAAGGTCGCGGGTTCGAACCCCGCCAGTGTCGAAATTTTTCTTTCCTTTAATAACATCTTTTATTTATGAGTAATAATCCCCACATGAGGAATTCATGTCAAAAAAACATTAAACTACTTTTGTTAATTTTTTATATCAGATTGTAAATGTGTGATATTTTACTATTACACGAATAAAAGATGATATAGACAAACTCAAAAAACTATCAAAAGAAGCCTCTGAGACTTTTAGCTAGGGAACGTGATTAGAAATAATACATAATTAATGATATCTTTTATTCGGGTGTACAGACATCATCATGAAGAGATTTTTATGGTGATACAAAGCATTTATTTAACTAACGCGAAGACGAGTAACTCGCCCAATCAAACCAATTGAGAAGTCACCCGATTATCGTTGATTTAACAAGTGCTTACACAAACGTTAGAAACCGTGTTTCGGTGAGTTAGACCTTACTTCGAACCG
The DNA here is from genome assembly GCA_963576735.1 of Bedellia somnulentella. Classification (NCBI taxonomy): domain Eukaryota; kingdom Metazoa; phylum Arthropoda; class Insecta; order Lepidoptera; family Bedelliidae; genus Bedellia; species Bedellia somnulentella. The sequence continues at coordinate 7,688,230 of OY755191.1, read as the reverse complement.
TTATAACATAAATATAGATAATCAATGGAATAGGTCCCATGACCGAGTCATGTGATCGGAATGCGCGTACAAGAAAGCTTCGGAGGCTGTGTCGTAGTATGTACGATAATGATAGTGCTGACTTGTGACTAGAGGAGAATGGAGAATGGAACACACGATGTTGAATACAAGGATGCTGTGAATAGAGGTTTGGGAGTTCGTGAGATTATTACAATTAAATTGTAGTTGTTACGTGAGTTGGAAACATGTTTTGTGTTGGTCACGCCACTGGGATGTTAAATGCTGTAGCTGTGGGTGGCCTTAGGGTTGTTTTAGGATGAAAGGAGATCTGTTTTTAATACTATTATTCAATATTTGGAAGTTTTGGTATAGTATTATATGGTAATAAACTTTGAATAACCTAATGTAAAGCATTAGGTAATTTTTATTTTTTTACTTTAAGAGAAAAATACTGAGGATCTCGCTTCCGATAAATATTTAATTAACCGAATCGAGGGCAAAACTAGATTAGAAACGGTTGGTAAACCTCACATTTTTTTACCGATGAATTTTTTTCTGCAAATTTGCAATATACCAATACAAAAATAACACGTACATACCACAAAAAGTGAACGTATGAGGTAAACACAGAGTGATATCGCATTCTACCCCGAGGTAGGTTCCCGCGCATTCCTGCGCGCGGTCAACGACCTCGTCGTCCTTGCTCACAACTTACAAGCACGCGCTACTCTTGTACAAGCGCGAAAGCCTTCGGAAAGTATAGTAATATTGAAATATAAGTTGAAACATAAAAGAGTAATCATCAACCATTTTTTATTGCCATAAATATAATTTTACTGAAAAAGGTATATAATATTTTGACGCTTTCGACAACCATGTTGTAGAAAGGAGGTTATTTTTATTAGGTACGTTCTAGAAGCTTACCTATTTTACTGTGGAGTTAGCAAAGGGTTGTTACATGATCCAACTTTTCAAACTTTGAATCCCCTTGGCCTGTCCTGTAAGAGGATATTTTTCTAAAGACACTCTATGTCCATATTGTCCCACACTACTCAAAATGGTACAAGCTGACATAACTGTTTAGGACATCACACGACAGTTTCTCAATGAGCAAGTGAACGGGTTCATAGTGGAGATAACGACAAAGTAATGTGTGGTTCGGTAGAATAGAGTACCTACGAGGAAACAAGTTCTAGTGAAGCTCGATAAAGCCGTTAATACATGCATCCGACCAGTTTTTAAATAATATAGATACGTTGGCAACAGAGATCGTTAGTCGACGACGTTTTATTCTCGTTTTGAAAAAGAACAGTTTCTCAAGTGCTCGTCTTTGGAAAAAAAGAGGGATATGGAGAGGTTAGTTCAGAAACTTGTTTATCTGTATGTAATTTTATGTTTAAGCGTACTGTTTTGTTTTTGTGGTTGCATTTACTGTAATTGGTGGTATTTTTTGCCGTCTCAAAGGTACCCGTTCAATTAAAAAATAAAAAACATGTTTTTAAAATTTTTACTTTAAAATAAGGAAAACTACTTGGTTGTAAAAACTTATTTCAATCTCGTCCCCTATCTCAACTTGCTTAAGTGTACTAACTTATATAAAATAATACATTCCAATCTACTTGCTGCTTCTTCTTCTAAACGTTATAGTTCTATCTAAAAATATTGACAAATGCTAGAGCTGCCGTGTAGTGTCGGCTAAGAATGCCACTACCTTTTTCTACCCACGGGTGCTGTAAGAGGCGACAAAGGGTATAGGGCTTTTTAAGTGGATTTTGGGCGATGTGGTTGGAGACCCATCACCAACAATACTTTATTTCTACCATCTTGTCTCTTATCAACTTACAAATGTTGCTGAGGAGTTTCTAACTCTGAAGTTCTGGCTACCCCGTTTTGGGATGTATGGCCGTGAGTATATTTATGTGTGTATGCTGGACTAAAATTGATAAAATCAAAGCCAGGGAAATTTCTAATCTTTATAATTATACAAGCAAAACTCTCAATTGACATACATAATTCATAATCACTACCGAAACACATCTTAATAAGATCACAATTTCAGGTGTTTCCTAATTCATAATGTTTATTACCTACGATTATCGTAATCTTACTGGCTATAACAATGTAGGTAAATCACCGAAAATTTCTGAAGTCGAATTCCGTGACGAGTAATAATTCATTTTGTATGCAAAGTGGTTTTTAACAAATTGTACATTTCACGACGGTTTTTATGAAGTAGCGGACGATGAAACAGTTGGCAGACCGTGACTACAGTAAGCTTTGTGTAGACAGAACAGTTTATTGTCTGTCTGTCTGTCCGTCTGTGCAGGATCATGTTACCATTAGTATTCTCTTACCAGTTCTCGTTGTATTTATTTTGATTTTTTTCGAGATGAATTAATAATTATAGATGAGAAAAGCACAAGACTAGTTCTTATAAAGATCTTTGGGAGAGTTAAAGCCAAGTCCAGGATTGAGATGATAAAATTGAATGGAAAGGATTAGAAATCTTTGCTGCACATCACATCAAAAATATTAACAGCTACTCTTTTTTGGGATTTATATTTATGTGTGTACATCCATCACTGGATAAGAATTATTGTATCAGAATCTTTATCTACCTTTTTGAGGATCACAGACGTGAGTGTTGTCTCCCACAATGTGATAAAGAAGATTATTATTCTTGTGTAAAATCTAAAACTGTAACAAATTTTTCAGTGTGTTAAAAAATATATTATTATTTATTATTATTACAGATTCTGAAGTGTTGATAGTTAGCTGATGGCAGATGAAATTCCTGCCAAGCACCGCCATAACACAGTAAACAATACTTGTCCACCTACAAAGATACGGGCACGCACGCGCGACTAACTATATAAACAATGCATGCGCTTATTCTCAGCCTCACAACGTTATCTCTTATGGTGGTTGCAACATCGGACAAATAGACAACATTTACATGACACATTCTCTAACACCTAGGCAGTGAAGGTTATCTACGGTACAATACATAAACTGAAGCAATTAGCTCCTACCTTCGTCTCATGCTATCTACAATTTTTATCTAAAATACCTTGTGTCATACTCGCTTTTGAGTTTCACTACCCCTAAGAGAACGAATGGCGTGAGTATGTCTATGTAATATAAGTATTTACAGACTAATTTACAGATGTGGTCCAACCCTTACCAAACACACAATCTGAAGTGATACAAAGCGGTCTTCATCATATTTTTACACACAACGTTATCTTGTATGGTGGTTGCAACACCGGACAAACAGGCAAGATTTACACGACACATTCTCTAACACCTAGGCAGTGAAGGTTATCTACGGTACATACTGAAGCAATTAGCTCCTAGCTTGTACGATCCCGGCAGACCTCTCATACTTTCTACAATTTTTGTCCAAAATATCGAATGTGACTAAGTATAAGTTATTTCATTGTCGCGAGTTTCACCACCCCAGAGAACTGATGGCGTGAGTATGCCTATGTAATATCAGTATTTACAGACTCAGCAAACACAGAATCAGAAGTGATACAAAGCGGTCTCCATCATCATTTTACACACAACTTTATCTTGTATGGTGGTTGCAACACCGGACAGACCAGATTTTAACGACATATTCTCTAAAACCCAAGCACTGAAGGTTATCTATGATCTTTATCTGAAACACCTTTGAGCATTCACACACACAGTTATACAAGTTCGATACATCCGTTCAAATGTTTTTGGCGTTGCGCTTAGAGGCTAGAATAGATCAAATATACATACATATACTCACGGTCATAAATTTTAAAAAGGAGTAGCCAGAGCTCTAGATCTAGAAACTCCTAAGTAATTTGGAGGTTGATAGGGGACAAGATAGTAGAAATAAAGTATCGTTGGTAATAGGTCTCCAACCGCATCGCCCATAAACCAGTCAAAAAACCACATACCCTCTTACGACACCCGTAGGTAGAAAGGGATAGTAACATTCTAGGCCGGCACTACACGGCAAACACTTGTCAATATTACTTCCAAGCAATCTGTATGGACTTTGATTGGCTAATTGAATTAGGCTAAGTTGAGTCTAGACCTGTAATGGCAAAACAGTCAGTGAATGCTAACTTAAGATTGAATGTTTGTGTAAGTGAGATCTCAGTATTTAAATTTTGAGATAAACTCGAAAATACAACTGCCGAGTTGGCGAACAAAGCCGGATTATTCCGCTAAAATAATTTTTACACAGTGGCTGAAAAAGATAAATCAATACATGTAGGTGATAAACAATATAACATTGTATTATTATATGTAGGTGAATTAGATCTATTGTTTTATGACTAATAATTATTTTTTAACTTTTATAGTCTAGAAGTTATGCAAGATTTTAAAAAGTACTAATCTGGTTTTGTTTGAATATGCACTTTTTGAATGAGTGAAACCGTATTACAAGCAACTCCAAAAGATACTGTTATTTACTAGTTAACTGTACATATCCATCCATAGTTTTAAAAGAAATTAATACTTTAAAAGGACAAGTACGATTCAGAATTAAAATAGGTTTTTTTAAATCTTTCTTTCGGAACATAGACTGATCCGGTTATGTTTGAAATTGCACTTAAAGCCTCATATGGCCTACTTAGAATCGGTTTTGATTGAAAATATTAACAGGGATCGACGCAACTGGTCTTGGATATCAAGATTTAAAAAAAAGGTTTTTAAATTACAGTGGACTTCTCCGGTTTTGTTCGCCAGCTCCTCAACTTGTATTCAATAACTGAAACGTGGTATTGTAAGGGCAGTAAATCGGTGGTAACATGAACACACATACTATCAGAAGCAATACAAAGTAGTATTTATCTTAATACACGCAGACACTCTATATCACATATCACAGCTCATTTACTTCTCTAGCAGCCGAAGCATGAGGTATGTGAGTTTAAACACACAAAATCTGTCAGCATCTCGCTACTGACATGACATTCTCACTATCACCTCGAATGCTATCGTTAGGATAGGGTAGTCATAGTTTCCCAAGACTCTGTTTATCAACGTTATCCATATCTTGTTTGTTCTTATATAAATAAAACAATTCATTCTTTAAAGTTGAAATAATTCCTAAACAGTTTAAATTAAACCCGTTTATCTGTAATCGCAGCACAATAGCATTACACAATAACAATTTCTTTCTGTCTCCGACAATTCGTAAAGTGTTAAATGATTAATGTTAGCAAACAATTGGCTAAATGCTATCGGGACAATGAATTGCCCAATCGTCGTCGGTCGACACTTTTGATGAAATATAAAAACAACAATCGCATTTCGGGCGCTATTTAATTGGAAGATAGCAGAATTTGCCAACAGCTTCGTAATTTAATGATGTTGATTGATTATGTCTTGTAGATATATAAGATAAGTTGCTGCGTAATGTCGGTTAAATAAAGCACTATCCCATTTTTTCTGTGGTTTCCATACGATGCGACTAAGTGTATGAGTATCCGGCCACATCACCCAATAGTCACTATATATTAAGCAGTGGATGGACAATCACCCATCATCAATTTTATAATAGATTTTTTATACAATAAAAGGGCCCAAGGGCTTGAAAAGAAATCATGAAGAACTAATAAGTTGTAACGATTATTCTGATGACGGTTTTGATATTGGCTTTGCTTTAGTGGTCAGCCTTTATATGGTCAGAAGTAGCCGCGCCTGTAACATGTGGAAATTGATAAGAGTCAGTTAGTTCTATTAGCAAGAAAAGTTAATCGTTCATATTATATGAAATGCTTTGAACAGAAATGATGTTGATACAGAAAATACTATGTCAAAAAAAACTAAACCTAAATACTATAATTTGAATGTTTTTGTCGATGAAAACCTCATGTGGGGATTATTACTAATAAATAAAGGAAAGAAAAATTTCGATACCGGCGGGGATCGAACTCGCGACCTCGGGTGCGTATACCCGTCGCTCTGCCAATTGGGCTACAGTGTCATAACATAACATAACATAAACGTTCACGCCGTTTATCCCCGAAGGGGTTGGCAGAGGTACCAATACTTCTGAACTCACATGGCAGCGCCATCTAGTCTCCAGAGAAGGTACCCACGTGTCACCGGTGTCGAAATTTTTTCTTTCATTTATTTATTAGTAAATACTATAGTTTATACATATACTCACGACTATAAATCCAAAAATGGTTAGCCAGAGTGCACAATTATGAATTCTTCAGCCACACTATCTCATTTAGTGGTATGTATTAAAATTCAAACTTTCAAATCTAAGTTCAACCCAATAAACTAAATGCAAATTATAATCCGTAGTAAATCTGCAATTATTTCACGTAATCGCATTATCGTATGGTATATGGTATTTTCAAACTACATTACGTGCAACTAGTTGGAGATAAATTACCTGTTTTTTTTTTATTTAGTGAAATTTCATTGCGCTTAAATGCGGCCAAAAACTACTTAAGTAATTTTTGGGCGATGCTGTTGGAAACCCATCACCAAGAAACTTTCTTATATTATAACATAGTAATTTTTACCCCTCTCAACTTGGTTTTTTTTTATTTTGCAGGTCTAGCCTTTTTGTGGATTTATAGCCATGAGTATATGTATGTGTATTTCTTTTTTTGCAATGGCAGCCCGCTCATGCTCACCAATCATAGATTCATAGATCACAAACGAGTCCATAGTCTAGATCATGAATGGAAGTCGTGGGAGCAGAATGTATTGTGTGTCAGCATTCCTGACAAGCCCACGTGACGTCATCATTACAATCAACTACCTAATTCAACTACGCATACTTTGGCATAAAAGAAATCAGATTTGGTAATTGGTGGTATAATAGTTATACGGTTTTCGGTTGGTTGGGCTTGGCGTTTTGAAGTTAAGGTTACTTACTAGCATATTTAATTGTTGGGTAGGTTAAAGCAATTACCAATTTTTACTTACCATAGGATTTAAAAAATACAATTTATAGTAATCGGGGCTTCACTTAGACCTACTTGCTGTGTCCATCCGAATTAAAATTGGCTTACAGTTCCAAGAGAGCTTTTTAAGTAGTTGCTTCTAAATATGTGAAATATTTAGTAATATTAGTTAAAAACTTCTAACGGATGATTTTGTAGACCTATTTTAAGAGAGAACACTACATAATTACATACATACCATCACTCTTCATACCCTTAGAGATTTAATAGCAGCCATAGCTACACCGATAAAAAATACGTCACCGATACTCCACCTATTCTATTTGAGGGTACTCCACACCACCAGTAAAATGGTCACGTGATTCCTATTCGCCATTTACTCATAGAGGTTAAGCCTATTAGCTGATGACACAGCATTAGGTAGGAGACGATGCGGCTAGCTTCACTGCTCGGGTTTCACCAATTGATACACGTCATTATAGAATGAATGGAAAATTTTTATTGCACATCAAATTTATATATAATATTACAAAAAGTAATTGGCGGTCTTATCACTTCAAGCTATCTTTTCCAGAAAAAGTTTGCATGATATGGTCAGTATATTCAAATTTTGAGTTTAAAATCAGTTCTCACTAGAGCTTCTTGATTTCGTCAATTTTTTTATTACTTGCATGAGATCAAGACTCAATCTTCAAAGAATACCATAATTGCATCGCTCAACTTCCAAAACGGTGAAACTAAAAAGACAACCCTATTAATTTTACCACTGAAGAAAATGAATTACCCCCAGTGTAAATAATAACATAGGAGACGACAGAAATCGTGTCAACGCACAATCGGAAGCCGCAATCGCCATTGTCAATTACGCAGATCACATTACAATTGACACATTATCATTACACACCGGCTTGATTGTAATTTAATGACAAAATCGTGAGAGAAGAAAGTCATTGTTACATTACAGTAGACATGGACTTCAATTCCAATAATTGATGCAACTTTTGCAGTCGTGTCATTAGATTGAAATTATGCTAAAATTATTCTGTGTGTCGGAAATTTAGGCGATAAACATAACCGTAATAAGGTATGATTTTTCCACGAAATATCAAAATATTGTTTAGAAGAACTTATAGTATATTATTATTACAAGTTGGGTTACGTTCCTTATAAATTCACTTAATATTGAGGAATTTCATTAAGCAAAAAATTTGTTTCTAAATTTAATATTGCTAATAAGTTTTTCCAACATCCAGCTCGCTTTTGCTTTTAATTTTCTCAAAACAGAACTATCATAAGTTGAATTAGAAATATCATTTAGTTTGACCAATATATATCAAATATACAACTCAAATAAGTCATACCGAGCGCCAATTGATTGATTTTAATCCGTGTTAAATGTCTAACTGTGATGTGCAATAAAGAATTTTCTATTCCGTTATGTACCTCCATGAAATATAATGTTTCAACCTTTGGCAACGTGAGCCAACTGGCATGTCATGAAAAAGCAAAGTGTCTGCATTTGGATCATGTCAAGTTCGAAGAACGCTTAGCCGAGACAGCGCGAGGGTTAGTTAAGTATAGATCATTGCTGGTTGAGAGGTATTCTCTTCCTAACACTCACTCAGATATGGTCTATGAAATAAGGTAGATTTATCGGTACACGAGTAAAAAATCGCAGACCAGCAGAGCAAGCACGAGCCGTGTTTAAACTAGTTATCGCGTGAGATAAAGCAGCCATCTCTTACGCACTTACTTAGTATCGTATACTGCCATCTCATTCTAACCGTTATCGTGTCGATAAAACACCGCTCGTGCTTGCTCTTCAGGCAAATATTAAATCAATTTACATTACTGCATGAAATATCATTCAGACATCTCAGTAGAAATCATTCGTGGTTTTCAGGGCCATCACAAGTTGTTAATATTGAGACTCTACCCTCAAGAGCACAAAAAATATTTTTTGTCTTCATAGTATTGTAAGGCCCCAATCCAGTCATAGCATCATTAATTCTCTGCTGGCGGCTGATAAAATTTGTCCTTGCTTTAAAACTTACGAGATACGGTAGTATAAATCGAAAACGAAGCAAAATTTAATATGTGAAATTACTTGCATAGATATCTAGAACATTATAATACCATAGCAGAAACAAAAACCCCATTTCTAAACGAGTAGAATTGAGGCGAGATAATATGACAGTAGCAACGCCGAGCGCGTGCCACCACCGCTCAAGACAGATCTTGCTACAGATATTATAGTAATGAGCACTGTTACCTACTTTTGAGCTTAAAGTGTTTGTCACAGATAGATTGTACAGAGAGAAATTGAAATTGACATTTACCATCGCGCGGGTTATTAAATATTTTTAAAAACATTTAATTTACAAGGAGAGAAAATTCAACCCGAAGGAAGTGAAAATAACCATCTGATTGCGTTATACAAGTATTTTCGAACAGGAAAAGTAAAAGGATTGTATCATATTTTTCAACATTATAAATTTAAAACTTTTCATTTAAATTGCAACAAACGAAGTATCTGACAGTTGTCAAGCAACGGGAAGGAGAAAAAACATTACCATAACAACCACAAAGGGAAATCAAAGCTGATTGGATGTTGAAGAATGCTGGTGCAGAAAGCAGCATGTAGTGTCAAGTGTTTTTTTTATGAGATAGTGACGCAATGTCATGCGGCATCAGACTATGTTTATTTTCATTTTTATAAAATGATTATTGTTTTGATACATTAATTTTATATTTATGGTCATACCAACTAGCAATAATGTGCCCAGTTCGCAGATCACGGCTACGGAAAATTTCAGTGTCGACTCAACAACATTAATATGTCCCCATTGTAGTCAACCACGGTCTTTTAAGGGGAAGAGGGGTCTAAACATACACATTTCGAAATGCCACCGTCTAACAACAAAGAACTCACCCTCTCTACAACCTTCGTCATCCACGCACCCAATCAATGTATCAGTTTCGTCAGATACATTACTTTGGGAAAAAATATCTTTATGGAAATCGTCCATCCCCATAATTAAACGGATTCCTCGAGGAGCTAGAGCTTGTGTTGCCAAATCCTTAGCCCAGACAGTAAAGGCCGTGGTTAAAAATAATGATTTTGAAAGTTGGCAAAGTTTTTTCGGTTTTTCATATGCAGTTTTAGCCATAAATAGAAATGAAAAGGATCGAAATATATCACTGACACACAAAATAAAGAGCAAATGTGTGTATCCGATTCCAGAGCCTATACTTCAAAATTCAAAATTAATTACAAATAAAAATATTAATTATAATATTAAAAAAATTGAGACTAAATCAGGAGATGGGGACATAAAAGGGGCTGCACAAATGCTTTTTTCAAGCGACGCTGTAGCCCCTGATGACCAAGAGACTTTGGAGTCTTTGAGAGCAAAACATCCACTCTCATCAGAGATGTCCAGGACGCCTGATGCTCCCGATTATACCGCTCACCCACCAGAAGCCACTCCAGCCGAGGTTCTCATTGCTATATCTTCTTTCAGAAACGGTTCTGCTGGCGGCCTCGATGGACTGACTCCTCAGCATTTCAAAGATTTATTGAGTGTTTCCGTCGGGGAAGCCGGCAGAATTCTTTTGGATGAGATAACGCAGTAGTAAGTATCTCAAACCATCACAGATCTTTTATACGGGGCGAGTCTGTGTGCTTTGAAAAAGAAAGACGGAGGTATCAGGCCAATCGCTGTGGGAAACACTATCCGCCGGCTGGTATCCAAAATATGCTGTAAGCATGTAACGGACATAAAAAACTACTTCCAACCTGTTCAACTAGGTTTCGGAACCAGCGGCGGCTGTGAAGCCGCTGTTCACAGTGTTCGTGCTTTCCTGCAGCATTGCCGAAGTGACGTTCTGTTGAAAGTGGATGTAAAGAATGCTTTCAACTCAGTTGATAGAGCCGCCTTGCTGGCTGCAGTCAAAGAACAAACTCCAGCTTTATACAATTACCTTTGGCAATGCTATAGCAAACCTACTAAATTGATCTACCGTGGAAAATTATTAAATTCATGTGTCGGTTGCCAGCAAGGTGACCCTCTGGGCCCAGCTATATTCAGTTTGGCTATACACCCACACATCAAAAACTTAGCCTCCAAGTTTAATGTGTGGTACCTGGATGACGGCACCATTGGAGGCGAGGCAAAACAAGTTATAAACGATTTGAAAACAATAATAGAAGAATTCAAAAAAATTGGTCTAGATTTGAATTATGAAAAGTGTGAACTGTATTTTGGCCCCAATTTAAACAAAGAAACTGTTACAGAAATGCAATCAAAATTCAATTCATTAGCCCCAGGTATCAAAATTTTAAATTCGGCTTCGCTTCGCCTCCTAGGTGCCCCAGTTCTGGATGATTCTATTCCAAAATTTATAGCAGAAAAAAATTCTAAATTTCAGGAATCATCTTCTTTATTGGCACAACTTAACCCTCATGTAGCATATACAATAATAAAGTATTGTTTGTTTGTTCCAAAATTTACTTATGTACTGAGATGTTCTGGTTTATGGAGGCAAATCTCAGTCCTTTCGGACATAGACAACGTGATTAAAAACACTTTGATCAAAATTCTCAACATTTCCTTAAATGAACGCTACTGGACACAAGCCACGCTCCCAATACGGTACGGTGGTATTGGCATCCGCAGCGTTTCAAGTATAGCCTTACCAGCTTTCTTGTCATCTGGTTTTGCCAATTACAATCTTTTCTTAAGCATCATTAGTAAAGCTTTAAGTTCGGCAGAGATCATCGATCTCACAGATGCTAAGAAAGTTTGGATGGATATAGTTGGTCCTACTGTCAATGTTCCCATCAGTCTGGCATCTCAGAGGCAATGGGACGAGCCCCTCTGCTGTCAAGTTCAAGCAAATCTTCTTAGTTCAGCTCTTGACTTGGCGGAGCGGGCGCGTCTCTTGGCTTGCTGTGAGCCAGATTCTGGGCATTGGTTGAGAGCATTACCATCGAGCAACCTCGGCACATTGCTAGACAGAGGCTCCTTTTCTTTAGCTATGGGTCTGCGATTGGGCACCAAAATAAATGAGAGACATCGCTGCCCCTGTGGAGTATTTGTCGATCAGTTGGGGCACCATGGATTATCATGTCGTCGTAGTGCTGGTCGCATACCTCGCCATGCTGCAATCAATGATATTATCAGACGGGCCCTTACCACTGTCAACATACCAGCAATCCTGGAGCCATCAGGTTTGCTGCGGGACGATGGTAAGAGACCAGACGGAATGTCATTGATTCCATGGAAGAATGGGAGGACGCTGGTGTGGGACGCTACCTGCGTCGACACGCTAGCGCCGTCTCATTTGTCGGGGTCTGCATCTAAAGCTGGCACTGCGGCAGCTGAAGCTGAGGGTCTGAAGAGGCGCAAATATAGCAATTTAGCTGAGGAGCATTACTTCTCAGCTTTTGCTGTAGAGACTCTCGGTCCGTGGGGCCCAGATGCGCGTCGTTTTTTCAAAGAAATTTCGACGCGCCTGATCGAGAAATGCGGAGATCCGAGGGCTGGCGCATTCTTCGCTCAAAGAATCAGCTTAGCGATTCAAAGGGGTAATGCAGCCAGCCTTCTCGGAACCCTGCCACCAGGCGGCAGCGATTTCGAGAGTATTTTTTATATAATTTAATGTAGGTTAGGTTTTTCATATATTATAATTTTATTTTATTTTTTACCTGTATATATAGTTAAATGTGTAAATATATGTTAATTTATTGAATATGATTGTACAGATAAAATATGGCAATGTTTTCGTAGAGAGGGTCGATGAAAGTTACTAGGTAAAAGAGGTGTGAGGCACAGATACAATAATTTGGACGGTAAGGACAGTAGAGGAGGACCACTTAGAACAAATTGAGATTAAATAGTGAAAGTGCTCAAAAAGGCGGGCGTCTAAATTCGAAGAATTATTGATGATTATAAAGTAATATCACCAGAATTCCCAAAAGAAAGTACAAAGTGACGATGGATATACTCTGTCTCTGTCTGCCCTAATGAGAGCTGATGGTGTGAGTATGAATGTTCTAGTAAAAGTGTGTGACAAATGTGTTGAACAAAGAACTGGCACGCACTACCAAACACACGCAACTGAGTAATCGATAAGTTTTTACTTGACCCGAAAATGATAAACTTCTGTTTTGGGCCAGACTTTGTTTGATAGAAATAATAAAAATATTCTAAAATTACATATAAACCAGTGAATATTTTATACACGTCTTTAGGATTAGATAAAATTGCTTTCTTAGACGGCTAACGATAACTAAGCTATAGGTCTACCTAACTGTTATCAACAACAACTCGAGTCAAACGTTCACGCCGTATATCCCCGAAGGGGTTGGCATAGTTACTAATACTTCTGAACATCACGTGACATTGACACCTGCGGTGCTAGTACGATAAGTAATGAAACACGTCGGGGAGCACGAGAAAGACGTTTTTGTCGATGCAGCCGTAGAGAAGATCCGTTTCTCGACCGTCGCTAGCACAGCATGTAAAAAAAGCGTATGTTCAAGGGCGTGTGACGTCACTGAGCGAATGGTTTCGTGTTTTCTCGACGAGGGTAACGACAACTCCCTTCTTTTGCTAGCACAGTGTTACATTACGCGAAGACAAATGTCGACGCTGCGACGACATAGTCATGATATTTCTCGTGGTGAGGTTGGGGTCACGACAACAAAATATAATTACGTAATTTTGTTATTAAGATACAAAAGTTAAATTTTTCATACAATTTTGAATGAGTATTACATATTTAAGTTTAAAACTGTAAACATAGTAAATTTTAATCGCGAAACATTGGTTTAAAATAGCACTACCACGCCTTTTTTGTTATTGTATTTATTTATATTTATTTCACTCTAGATTTGTGAGTTTTAGTTTAAAATTCTTAACTGTTTTATTATTTAAGGTGCAGTGTATGTTTTAAATACCACTACCTTATCTCTTTTCACGTCAATGATTATGGAATATATTTTTAAATAAAGTTTCAAAATGATTTGTTATTTTTAGTTTGAAACTGTACTAAATTACATAGTTTTAGATTTTTTTTGCTGTTACGCTGTGCATCGGTTTAAAAAAGCACCACCCATCTTTCGTGTCATTATTTTGTTTATCAATATTTTTTCTGAAGTTTGAATTGGGAAACATGAAATTTAGTTCAAGTCTGTTGGCACAAGCCAATCACAATGAAACTGTTGCGTCGGTTTTAAAAAGCGCTACCCCATTTCGTTTTGCCAAGTTCGAGATGTTAATACAACTTTCTTACATAATTATTATCGACCAATTTTCGATTCACATTTAATCATTAAATTGTCGCTTGTAAACTTTACCGTCTTTTATTTTGCCGCAATTTTCTAACTCTATTAAAATATGCAGGCACAGCTATTTTACCACAGCATCAGCATTATGCTGGGCAACAAAATTGCCCCAAGGTTGCAATCTATATATTGCTTTAGCAATACACTTGATGGCAATATGTTCATATATATGATAACAGGAAATAGGTATTTGGAATAAAAAACAAGGATTCAAAAAGAAGACATTTATTTATATTATATATATTTATTGTTGAACACATGTAAGGCCACTTTTGTAAAATTGACACAAAGCAATATCTCAAAATTATTCAACAGCAACACATAGTTATAGTGTAGTAGTCTATTAAATGACAATACAAAGCAATGTTTAAAACAAACTACCAAATTAATCTATATTATAGCAGTGCATGCAACTATATAAATATATTTTAACCCCAACCGCACAGCTATACAAATAATTGAGGTAGCATTTTAACTTACACAGTAATAATACAAAACTTTATTAAAAACTCACACATAATAAGAGTTGCATTTAAAGGACTATTGTATCATGCTTGTCTTATTTGATACACTTACTTACAATATGTTACCAATACTGACTAACTTAAATGTTTTTAATTCATCAAGACATACTCATTTCAGTTACACACAGTATAGTAGTTCACTATTTAACTAAAACTAAATTAACAAAACAAATTTGCAACTGCAACACTTATATACTATTCAGAAGCTTCTCGGTCTTATTAGAGGACATTCAAAGATGGGTATATATATGATACTCCTTTTCCGCAATGTTCTGAAAATAAAGAAAATATGCATTAGTTACTTCGGTGATTCTAAGTATAATCTAGTCATAACACCTCTATTCATAACCTTACGATGGGGTACAGAGATCATGTGTACTGCTCAACATGGTCACCTAACGTTCATATTTAGGTGTCTATGCCTAGATGAAGCTTTACTTGTACATACATGAACAAAACATAATTAAATGAACTGAGAAGTTTTGGCTAGATATATATACCCTGTTTTATACAAAATAATGTGATTTATAGCCATGAGTATAGGTATGGTGTGGCATAGGTAAGTATAAGTGTTATGTATATTCCAAAGTAAGATTGAGTAATATTTAATTTTTGGTTTAACTACTTATTTCATATCATCGTCAATACATACATAGGATCGCGTCAAAAGTTCTCACTGGGGAAGGTAGATACTATCAATCATTACTTTTAGATTCATATAGCATTCTCTATAGGATTTAGATTGCGAATTGTTTCTTTTTTATTTCTTGTACGCTATACTTACGACTGGTAAAAAGTGAAATGAAAACTTACGATTTTATTAAGTCTCATCCGATCAATATCGGTTTGCCGGATTCTTTGATCTCCGGATGGGCCTCAAGTTACGAGGGTCCACAACTCCACATCGTCTATCCACTTGTCCATTGGGGGGATGAAGCCAAATAGTGGCTAAATCGGGGATGGTGTTTTGAGTTTCGAATACACTGGTCTGTAAAGTTAAAAAAATGCACATTAAACTTATACAACACATTTATAATCACTCGCATATTCATAAAGAAACTTATATACTTACTATATCAACAAATAGTACTCCATCCTTGAAATCCGTTTATTTATATTTAAAACCGATATAAACATAACAAAACAAGACGAAACGACCATCTTGTTTTATGTGGCAAATAACCCATAGAATGACAACTTCTCTCTGCCAACGTCAACAAAATCTTGAAAATTTCTACCTGTTGAAATTTCGTTTACTCAAAGCTGTATAAATGGTATATTATCCATAATGTGTTATGAAACGAGAAAAATATAAGAGTGTATTTAATATACCTACATAAACCTCTAAAATCGGTAAAATAATTAGCCGTAAGCAAAGTGGTAGAAAGACACCAACTAATTTTGAATGAACTCAAATACACACTAAAATAAAAAGTAAAAAACCTAATTGACCGACGGAAAGTGAACGAATAAACGTCTTCTCGGCCATGAAAGATTTGTCGTCCTCTCTCGACATACAAGACTGTGCTAACAAAAGTGGGAGGAGTCCGAGAATTTCGGAAGCCACGACAGACGAGATATCTCGACTGTTATTACTTGCTATACTAGCGGCGCTGGTGTTCAGAGTACCCACGTTTTGTTGGGCAGTGTACTCACGAGATACAGGTATCAACTGTATCATTATTCAAGAGTACTGACCAATCCATAGCCAAATGCTTCCTCTCAACATTCCTAATCATGTTTAAAATACGCAACAAAAATTTAAAATAAAAACAAAGTGATTTATAGCTCTTCAAAATTTGTTATGCATCAGGCAATTTAACTAGCATTAGTGTAGTGATAAGAACAAAGCTGATTTATTTAGTCAAACAAAATATTACCACTTCTGAAGGTGGCGAAGGTTTTAACTTTGAACTAAAAACCGTCATTTAAAATAAACGTTTTCATACAGTTTTTAGATTAACTATCCATTTTGTATATGGCTGATTATCTCTAAAAATATTCGTATATATGAACAAAAGGAAAACAACCTAAACGAACGCAAAAAGATGGGTGTTCATGAGTTTCTAAAGGGAATGCTACGTAGAATTAGATTGAAACATAGTATAGTTTATATTTAACTTTCACAAAAAAAGATATCTCATATACTTAAAACAGCATTAATTAAACTCAAAACCTCATGTCTTATTATATCCCGTATACAGGCAAAAATAGTTTAGGAAACGTAAAATATATTTAACTATAAAAATACTTAGACAAAGCACACAGATCTCTTTTCTCTCGCTTTACATAAAAGTGTCTGTATTTCATAACAAAGAGATCATATATATATATATCTATGAATATACAATTATTAATGCCCAATATTGCAAGTTAATTAATTAAAATATATATGTGATTATTACAACCTTAACACATAATAAACATCTGATGTTTTTCTCTTAATCTGCCTCAGTATTTTTTTCGGTGACTCATAAATGAAACCTTGGATTTTTTTAACCTGTTTGATGCAATCTTATTCTAATTGATATTAATGAAAATTATCATCAAATTTGTTTTCCTCGTATACAAAACTTTACATTTTTTACTCACTTAGCAATAATTTAAATCTTTGATAATAGCTAGCTAACGATTGCCTATAAAAAAACCAATTAGCTTAGCAGTACTATGAAAAAGTAGTCTTGGCTTAGAATAGCACTAACCCATCTGTTCCTGTGGGATGGGGAATTATTTCACAACCTTTTCACCATGTCACTTTTAAAAGTGGCTGATGAATTTCTTATTTTGAAGCTCTGGCTAACTTTTTGATTTAGAACCGTGAGTGAAACTATGATTTTATAAATGAATTTTGAAAAGTGAAGTCCTTGTATGTGAACCCAAAAACGAAATGACAGCCAAAAATATCAATATAATAAATAAATAAACATATTCGGACATATTATACACAGATAAAGTTAGCCCGATAAATCACATCCAAGACTAAAAAATAACCATTTATCCTCATCACACAAATATTGCTCTCAGCGGGGATCGAACCCGCAACCTCCGGACCGAGAATCTCGTCACCTATCCACTCAGCCACGGAAATCGTCAAAAGACTTAAGGAATTCAAGTGGGTGTACAAAAGTAAGAGGAAATGCAGCAGGTGTTACCTAACCGCGTCCAACTAGTTATCGACCCACAAACTTCGATATTTTTTCTATATCCACTACTACAAAAACAAACAAATTATTTCTTAAGGCTTCGAAATACTTAGATAATGAAACTTCAAGTTAATTTAAAGTTAATAGTTGTTTTCTAGTTTTACAGAGTTTAGCATGATTTCTACAGCATTACTCATGTTAATGGTGACGCAAATGATTTAGAAACAGTCGTTTAATAATAATCGTTTTCGAAAGAGATATCTCTTGTCTCAGTCACACTCATAAGCATTCTCACGTAAATAAGTCAGGTTTATGTTGCAAAAGTATGAAGAATAAAAGAGCATGTATGAAAAGATTTATGGATGTGAAGGGAGATGAGGTTTGCCGGGATCGTACAAAGTGGCAATCGATAATCTGTACCTACCCCAATGGGAACTAAGGGCGTGAGAATATGTGTGTAATATATATGTACGTTATCAAAGTACTACGAGTAAACTATATCTAAGTGATTTTAATGTTAAACCAAAATGCTTATTACATAGTACGAAGAAGAATTTTTAATTGTACCTTTCTAGGAGCTTAATTGACCTGTGTCATAAAACATAAGACTCATAAGTCCGTATATATTTAATTTTACTTGAATTCCTTGCGTACGACCTTGGAGAAACGTTTATTAAGGCAAAGGTGCAAACATCTTCGTATTAATACGCCAGTCAAAAAATAAAAATGGAAATAATTATTTTCTTGTCTACGAAGAAACATAATTTTTGGACATTCAAAATATTGTACGGTAGGAAGTAAACTTGTATTATGATAAGCTACATAAGCTTTACCTAGCATGTCACACTGCGCTTTCACTTGCTATCGTTCACTTCCTACCTTATTGTCTAATACCCTCTTAATCAATTAGGAATAGACTGATTATTGTTGTTTTATCATGGTTGTTAACGGTGAGGGAAAACATCGTGAGGAAACCCACATGGCTGAGTTGTACTTAGTCATGTGACAGTGTATTCGTACAAAACGGCGATAGGCTTGCCCCCTATCACGTGAGTACACTGTCCATGCAAAACGTGGGTACTCTGAACACCAGGTGACAAAGTCACGTGATGTTCAAAAGTATTAGTACCTCTGCCAACCCCTTCGGGGATATTCGGCGTGAACGTTAATGTTTATGTTTATTGTTGTATGTGTCCTTGCTTTAAGCAATTATAACATACCCATTAGTCGTAACAAAATTACACGACGCAATTCCACTTTATCGCATCTGACGGTTTATAGGGGTTCATATAAGGTTATTGCAAATTGGAAACTGCAATACGCTTGGAATCCCGCCTCACATTCCGATGGAGCTTTCAGAATCTCGCGTTCGCAAACAACGCAGTCTTGCGAATGGAGTATGTACCTACATACCTAGTACCCAGAGTTAAAATGTCGAGGTCTTTTGTATCCGTGTTTTGAAATGGTTATGGTGATTTTGAATTTTATAATATATAAATAATTTTATACAACTTTTTAGAGAATTAATAGAAGACTTTTTATAGGAAGATTTATACCTTTATCTATGTGAGGCAAGTGAGAAGAATAAAATAACATGTATGACAAAGCTAGAGAGGTAAGTCAGAATCGAAAATTTGCAATCGATAGTCTCCGCGTATTTATACTAATGGCTTGAGTATATGAATTTATGACAAGAATGTGAGCGAAGCGAACGAGTTTGTCAAAATCGTGCAAAGTAGCAATGGATTGAATCTGCCAACCCCAATAGGAATTAATAGTGCGAATATTAAAGTAGTCTCTGCCTACCCCAATAGGAATTAATAGCGTGAATATTAAAGTAAGCGTACATTCAGAATTAACGATGATCCTTGCGTTAGTCATGCAGTCACGCGTGACCTGTTCCGAGGAGTTCTAAACAAAATTCCATTTTGCTTTGAAACAAAAAATCTACACAAAATATATACTCTCTCTGGGTTGCCTGACTGATAGAACTTCAATCAAAATCCAATTTATATTTTTTTTACTTATTTTTGTTTGGTAAACTGTGATAGGTGGTATTTTAAGTTTACATCATTCCTACTAAATTAATTTAATAAAGTAGATGAATTGGTGTATAATACCATAATATGTTTGGAGGGTAGTCAAATTTGTGGATGATGTAAATGTACGAGTTCTAGATAAGACATCAAAATATCGGTAATGACAATTAAAAAGTTATTAAAACTATTACATATTTTTATAAAGGTTAAAATCATCATATAAATGTTTTGTTTAAATTTCCCAAGGAGGCAACAAAAACTCGCGAATACTTAACATGATTACATTTCACGCTTATTATATTCCTACTCAACCGTACGACTGAGCTTTCCCACATTTCTTTACATTTAAAGGTTGCCCACTGAATGTTAATGTTGGAAAATAATGCAGATTTAGCATTCTTAGAGGCACGACAAGTGGAACAAGTTTAAGAACACAAAAAGTATCGTAGACAAGGCCAAAGTAAGTTCTTAACGAAATGTATTTCACACGGTATAGGGATATACTTCCATTGAAATACCATACATTATGGGGACAAAAAACTGTTAAGCCTGTAAAGTATTGCTACCTGCTCAAGGCGGGTCGCCGCTAGGCCTCACAAAGGTTGGTGACTGGCTTACAGACGGAACCAAATGTCGATGACACTTCTGAGATAGGTATGACGCATCTCGTTTAGAGTATTTTAGGTAACAGCTGATACGTATATTTTTGGGTATTGCTGGTTTAATTGTTTACATGTAATTTAATTTTGTATTATAATCACAAGTATACATATAATTGCGGCTATAAATCCTTAAAAGGGATATTTTAAGCTTCAGAATCAGAAATTCCTCAACCACTTTTGAGGTCGAGTGAGGAAAATATTGTACAGTAAAAGTTGTTGTTATATTTGAATTTGTGACTATAATAATCATGTTAGGTCTATCAGATAGAGCATTGGGCTCAAACCCCGAGGTTCCGGATTCGAAACCCCGGGGTTACCTTAGTTAAGGTATGATATTGCTTGGTGATTTATCCAATTGTGCGAACAGTTGGACAATATTGTGTTTTAGAGAGCAGTGTTTTTTCTGACTTTTAACAAAGGTAGCATAAGTTAAAAACTGCCAATACCAGCGTGGTGAACTAATAGGACTAAGCCTCCCCACCCATGGTTGGCTCAAGAATCTGGATGATAACCTATACGAGCTGTGATAATATAGTTGACACTATAAAATATGAACCTGGATCGTAAATCATACGATATTGTACATTCATTCATATACTCACGATTGCAAGTCCTAAAAAGAGGTAGCCAGAGCTTCCGAATTAGAAACACCATATCTACGTCCGGAAGTAGCATGGGGAGAAGTAAAATTGTAAGGGTATTGTAAAATAAGGGATGATTTGTGATGGGATGGGTCCTTCTTCAGAGAAGAAGAGATTACCCGCAAGAAGAGATAGGTTAGTGTTATTCGAAGCCGCTACAAAAAAAGATTATATTACGAGACAACATTTATTCAAAAACCTACGCCGATAAAAAAACATATAGGCCCTCAACTAATATCTTAATCAATCATCTACATCGAAAAACCTAAGACTGAACTAAAGAAATACATTTGTAAACCAAATACTAGAATCCGAAGTCAATCCGTGGGTATATGATGCATTATAATTACTAGACAGTGTAAATTACCATAATTACCTTCCATCATATCACTTCTTATGATTCGACTAACTAGTTATTGAGATTTACAGTGTTAATTTCCAAGTTGTCTTTATTTGTTACAGCGCGTCGGGAAGCAGAAAAAAAGTACTCATAAGTAAAACCACCTGTTCTCAACACACCTGTCTTTCACCGGAAACATTAGGAGATAAGAACAAAGTAAATACAAAACGCACTTATAGTTTACTTTTGTAATTGATACGTATCTAAAACATAAACGTTTCTTTCTAGATCCCAGTTCTATGGGGGCAACATAACTAGTCAAACCACTACGACTTTAAGATAGAATATCCGGTTACGTACCTAGGTGTCTGCATCAAATCCTCTTAGGGGTAATATCTCGCTTCATTTAACATCTCATTCCAACCTTCGGCTATCAAAAATCACTTGTATGTATTCCGATCCGATCACTTAATGTCACAGAACACTAATCACCAAAATTTTTAATGCCGATTTTATTTCTCAATTAACGCGTTTTTTAACGTTATTATAAATTAAACTGAAGTTAATTTCGTATAAATAGGTAGTTTCAAAATATATATTTTTTATTTCGATACTTTATATAAAGTTTTGAATCGAATTGTATTATCGGTTATAACAACTATTGAGTTACGCGGGTGGCCGTCGACTGGCTGTAGCGTCGAATCGTCGATGCCCCAACTCTTGGCACAAATTCCATGTAGGTGGAAGACAGAGAAGCGGTTATAGCCGAGCTGATGAGAGAAAGAGATGCAAAACCACACGGGCGAAGGCACGTTTGTAATCCGACTAATGATATCAAGCCTGTACAGCCTTCGAGCAGTAACAAGTTTTGGTCTTCTGAAAGTGTGCGGGTAATACAGGTTTTACCTGAACGCTGGTCCGCGTGCCGATAAGGTAATTTGAATTCCTGCAGAGTGAAAAAGACGAAGGCTCTATCATGCTCCACACATGCGTACGAGTTTCTAAAGAAATGGTAATTTATAATTTGAATAGTTGCGTACGTTAACGGTTGCTGTCGTTAGTGGTTTCGGCGCGAACTGAAACTTTAGAGTTGAATAAGTTTTTGTATCGATATTAATGTTTATCACGTACTATATGTTTTCAAAGATTTGGATATTTACTTAATATACTTAATTAATCAATAAAAACTCATGAATACGAACAATCATGTAGCCCCGATGAATTTTCTTTCGATTGAGTTTCGGAATCATTGTCAGTTCTATTGACTTCTACTTTACCCCTTTTAAGATTAAAAATAGGGTAGAAACATTTTTCAATGATATATCAGCAAAACCAGATATTATATTTATGGTTAGCTGGTGCCAGTATAAAAATGATTTAAAATATCCGATAGTCGTTTGATATAAAAAAATAAGCTTCAAATAAAACACTCTTAGTTATTTAAAATAATATTGTTTTGATATAATAGAAAATACAAATTCCATTCATGGTATGATCACTTAAAAAATCGTCAGTAGAGTTCGAAAGAGTATATTCAAAGTTGGTAGGAAAAAAATCATAAAGGCTCTTAAAGTTTTACCTATGAGTGTCATGGCTTGTCAGTATTTCCGATACAAGCTAGACTAGGCGTGAAGTTATAAATGGCATCCCTGTATAGGACAATACTACAGGTACTGAAAACTATTTTTAGAAAGTATGGTTATTTTCGACTAACTTTTCGAAAAGACAACAGACGTATATTCTTCAGCCTGGACATCCTCTATCATCATTTTCGTAGATATGAGCATAAAGCCAGCGACATGTTAGGTATGACGAAACAATAAAATAAAGCTTACCTTATGCCACGAAAACACTTGAACGAACATTTTAAAACATATAGTAAAAGAAACCATAATAACTACTCAAAACTCAACTCAAACGTTAACGCCGTATATATCTGAAGGGGTTGGCAGAGGTACTAATACTTCTGATCATCAAGTGACATCGCCAACTGGTGTTCCGAGTACCCACGTTTTGCTTGGATAGTGTACTGAGTACGAACGTCATAAGGGGCAGACATAATAAAATCTACGTATTTATGTAACTAACCCTAGTTCAAAATACAACATAAAACGAGAAACTATATTTCCATAAGATAATATTGCACTGATGTGTGGGTAACAATAATGGCAGCAATAAAAGCAGATAATCAAACCAAGAAACCTCGAAACTTATACTGATATAAGTAACTAAAAGTGCCAATTCACGATGCTAATAACTATTCCTATTCGTTACTTACGATTATTATAGCAGAACATAGAAAGGGCGCAATAACAATCGCTAATTACAGCGCAAGAATCGAAACAAAAGCTTTCGAATCGACACATCTCGATTATTTACCTTTCTTATTGCCGATGACCAACAACTGAACTTTTACCAATTAGCTAGTAAGTTGACTCACGAATAGAACATTGAGCGTTTTGTTTCCACACCGCAGAGAAAATGTACCGATTGGCGATCGACACACTTTTGCACCTGTTGTGCTTAGTTCGACTACGGAGAGATGACTCACACCTATACATGCTGCATTCGTAAGTATTTTCACAAAGCTTTTCTTAGTGAAAATACTTACGAACATTTTAGAGAGCAAAAAGGAGAAAGTGTTAGGGAAAACTCTGTTTGAATTAACATAATTAAGGCTATTAGCACTTTCCAGTAACAGCAAGATTTTTAGCAGTACGAAGGCAATATGAAGGGGTTTTAAAACACCAGATAAAATGTAGCCCCGATGACGACTAGCCTAGATAAAGACTAGCATTTTTAACACACCTGCGGAGAAAACAACTTGAAAGATATGTTCGCGTTTATAAGTTTCTATTAGCGACAACTTTAATTATAGACTTAATAGCTTGCGTAGTGTCAGCTTAAAGTGGCACTACCGAATTCCTTCCCACGAGTAGCGTATATGTAGCTCATAATATAAGGGCCCTATTTACCAATACTTGGACGATGCTAAAAGACATACGTAACAAAATATCTTTGCTTATTTTATGATGGGACCCTGGAGCCATCATTTAATTTTTCTAGAATTTTTGATTCCTCATAAGCCAGTTACCGATACATAAATAAATAGTTTTTAGTTACAATTCACAAATGGACCCGTTTTCTGAAATTTCACATGGTTACTTATTTACCTATAATTACCCGTTAACTATTTTATTCTGTTTATAAATTTTTATTCCTTGTTTCTACGTTCAGTTTTTTTTGTGAAATATAACTCTCGGGACTCCCGATATTACTATTTTCTACCCAAACAAAACTTTTATAACTCCACCACCACCAACAGCACCGTTTCTCGGAACCACTATTTGAAACAAGGATTGGAAACTGGTTTATTTCCTAAACATTCGAATAATAATCGCCTCAATGAACAATGAGTGGAACTATCTCTATTAAATCCGCTTACAGACAAAAAATCTCACTCAGATCGGGTGGTCTTGAGGAACAATTATGATCCGACCGACAAAGGCTTTAAATAACACCCTTCCTTTTGTAAAGAACCTTAATGAGTAGGTCACGGAATGGAATCTTAAGATGGTTTAAAACAAATACAGAAAGATATATTTTAAAAGTATTATTGCTGTGTAGTGCCAGCTTTGAATAGCACTATCCTATTTCTACCTGTGGGAGATATATTTTTAAAAGTATTATTGCTGTGTAGTGGCAGCTTAGAATAGCATTACCTCATTTCTACCGGTTATCGTAAGAGGCGACTAATGGTTCACTAATGACTAATCCCCACTCACATTTCCAAAAGTGGCTGAGGAATTTCTAATTCCTTAGCTCTGGCTACCCCGTCTAGGGATTTATAGCCGTGAGTATATGTAATGTAAGTAATGTAATGTATGCGACTAATGGTTAGGGGCTTTTTAGTGATTTTTGTGCGATCTGGTAGCACACTCGTCACCAGCAATTATTTATTACTACCATCTTTTCCCCACTCAACTTCCAAAAGTGGCTGAGGCTGAGGCCTTAGCTCTGGCTACCCCTTCTAGGGATATATAGGCGTGATTATTTGTATGTGTGTATATTTTAAAAGCTTAAGAGTTTTAGTACCGGGAAGTATTACGAGTAAGCAGAGGTGTAAGCTTTCGGTAAGATGTCTTAACTATCGATTTCTCGAATGCTTTACGCCCTATTTTAGTCAATTGAATATTTAATAGCACAAGCGTAATCAATAAGCCTTGAATTAAGAACTTTGTTTATAACATTGAACCTTTGAAATAACATTTTTTTGAATAGCTTCTGTTTTCTGTTCTGTTTTCTGTTCTGTTTATTCTGGTATTCGATTTTAGTAGATGCACAGTAATGACTTGACTTCCCGCTGTTAAAAAAAGTAAAGCAACTGTATCACGATATATATAGAAAAGAACATACATACATATGTATATATACACAGCTGAAAATTCCAAGATAGGGTACCCAGAGCTTTGGAATTAAAAATTTCTCAGCTACTTTAAGAAGTTAAGTTGGACAAGAAACACCAAAGTCATCTCCCCCTTATGATTAACGCAAGAAGAAAAGACCAACACATAGTAGAAAATAAGATAAATATACGGGACAAACACCAATGGGAAAAAATAATAATTTTATTATTTCAATAAATAAAGGAAAGAAAAATTTCGACACCGAAATTTCTTTCCTTCATTTAACTTTTATTCACCTTATATATTAAACAAGTCGCGATGCTAAGAGCTAGAAAATTGGTTCAGGTATCAAATTGAAGGTCTCCATCTGAAGTTTTACCGAAAACTCATACATTTTGCATAAGTGGATTAGTTAAATTGTTAGCGATTTATAAATTGTCAAAATTGGCACATAGACTTTGCTGGAGTAAAAGCGCGCGCAAATGTGTCAGTCACGAGATTGAATTGATTCGCTCGCGAGCAATTTTCAATCTGCCGACAATTTTAATTACTTTTGCGTTACTATAGTGATCACTTAAAAAGCCTCAATGTTCTTTATATCTATTCAGCGCCCGTGGGAATATAAATAAAAAAAATCAGAAGTTAAGATAGTGTTTTGGTATTTTGGATGTAAACCGGATGAAAAAAAATTAGTGTCGCGTAGTCGCGGGCAAAAAGCTAGTTAGTAATAATCCCCACATGAGGTTTTCAAGTCAAAAACATTCAAATTATTATTCAAATCCCCGTCAAACAATCACGAGAAGTTCTTTATATGTATACTTATTTAAACGCAATGTCACTTGATATTCAGAAGTATTAGTACCTCTGCCAACCCCTTCAGAGATATACGGCGAGAACGTTTGAGAGTTAAGTTGAGTTATTTAAATGTAAGCAATTTGTGTAGTACGAATATATATAACAGGTCAAGATAATTGGCACAAGGCCTATTTTAGTTCCATTCGTTGCGTGCTATAAATTGCTCCTCTTCCAGACATATTAAACCAAACTGCATTGCAACAAAAGAGAGCGCCCTCTTCTTAAATCTGCATACAAAGAAAACATTTCAACTTATTTTCCTGCATTATTCATCGTTTAGAATTATTATCTTTCGTTTCATATAAGAGGATGGTAAAATTACAGTTGTCGTGAAGAAAATCGTATCACGAAAGTTACAATATCCATGTAAATGTCAATTTAAGCCCTCAACTCAAAACGTTCGCGCTGAATATCCCCGAAAGGGGTTGGCAGAGATACTTATACTTCTGAACATCACGTGACATTGTCACGTGTGTTCGGATTTCCGCTAAAAACGAATTGTCCAAATACGTTGTCCCCACACCCTGATTGTTAGATTAAATATTCTGACTATTGTTGGTCATACATTTGCTAAGCTTAGTCAGTGGAAATACACTGAACCACTTACGAATATTGACATTCTTCATTTCTTCTCTATTTAGCTAAGATGTCTATGTATCAAAGTCACTATCCAAATCGGTAATTCTGTTTAATGACATACATAAATCAAAACGACATACAGTCCACAATATTTATTCAGCTAGTTGACCGTGTCCAGTTCCAAGTAAGGTCATTATTATTCACGTTGCAAGGAGGCCACAGTTTCGTTATGAAGGCATGCAGTCGAATTCCACTGACTTAGGTATTAAATTAGGTAGGAACGTGTATTGAATGATATTGGGAATAGTAAAAAAAGAATAGCTGTGTAGTGTCGGCTTAGAATAGCACTACCCCATTTCTTCCGGTGGGTGTACGTAAGAGGCGACTAACGGACTTGGGGCTTTTTAAGGGATTTTTGGGCGATGCGGTTGGAGACCCATCACCAACAAACAACAACCTTTATTCTATCATCTTTTCCCCGCTCAACTTCCAAAAGTGGCTGAGGAATTTCTAATTTCTCAACTCTGGCTACCCCTTTTAGGGATTTATAGTGAGTATATGTATGTATGTATGTATGTAAAAAAAGAATACTTTTTTATTCATTGCAGTAACGGTATAAGGGATCATAATAAACAAAAGCTGTGTTATTAAACATGATAAGGAACAGAATAAAAGAGCATTTATGAAAAGATTGATGAATGTAGATGTAGAAGTAGCTCGAGATTGCTAGGATCGGATAAAATGGATATAGAAAATGGTATAATCAATAGTCTCTGGAATCCTACCCTAATGGGAACTACAATTCCCTGCGTACATGCATGAAAATATATAGAAACACAACTATATTGTTAACTACAATAGGGATTTAGCGTTGTAATAAATTTATGCGTTTAAGATAAAAAAGCACGATTTCTTTTTGAGAAATTTTAATACCAAACTATATTCATATGAAAACTACTACATAAACTTCAATCAATCAAACCTTTCATAACAAAATATATAATTACTTGAACATACAACGGGAAAGCTGAGATGCGCTTTGTTCAAATTCATAAAATTTCATACTTTTCCCTTCTATATCTTTGCCTTCCTTTTTTAGCTTATATATTTTTGTTTATTGTGTTTACTTATCTGTAAAAAAAACTGCCGTAGTCGTCTGCTACTGACATTACTACCACATTTGCTCTTATCTTAATATCTCTCTCACTAATATAATATCATCCATTTTCTCGCAAATAAATAATTTATGAATTAGCAGAAAAGATGGAAAATGAATCTGGGTCACAGGATGACTCTTAATGACGTTACAATTAAGTGTAAGGTTAGAAAGGCCGTTTTGTTTAGTACAAGCACTTTTCCTTCATGAGAAGTTCACTTGTGTTCGTTAAGTGCTTTTGACATAAAGCTCAACGGTTGCAAACTTGTGGAGTTTCAGCTTTAGGAAATTTAAGCTTTTGTCTCTTTAATTTTAAGAGGCTATAAACCAAGTTCTGTAATGATAGTATTTGCAAAACTGTATGAACTTTTGTCAATTTGATAAAATGTGATAGTATTATTTTTTTATTATTTATGTATGATTTAACAAGTTGTGATATGTATTTAGCGATATTTATACGCTCTTCTGTCATTTGCTGTCGGTGTATTTCGGTAAAAATATAATGACCAATTCTTTATTATTTATATCTAATTATTTAAAGTTTTGAATTCACATTAGTATTTTTATTTCAAGAAACTTACATAAATACATATACTCACGGCTATAAATCACTAGAAGGGGTAGCTTAGCACTTTTGGAAGCTAAGTGGGATAAAGATGGTAAAATAAAGGTTTTTGGTCTTGGGTCTCCAACCACATCGCCCGAAAATCCATTAAATTATTTCAAGAAAATACCTTTTTATAGTTAATTGTGTACCCTCAGTACAAGAGCAGCGAACAAGGAGCGCATAAAATTTTATTTAATATTTGCGTATGCGTAAATGCGTATGTGTAAACCTTTCCAATCAACTTTCAAAACCGTCTTAGGGATTTTTCATACTAAAGCTCTGGCTACCCCTTTTTGGGATTTATATCCGTGAATATATGAATGTGTCTAATTGTATTGGATAAATGGAAATTTGCATCATCATTATCATCATACATAGACCTTCCCAAGATCTCCACAACGACCGGTCCCGTGCTGCCCTCATCCATCGGCTTCCCGCGACCTTGACCAAGTCATCGGTCTGTTTTTTTTATAAAAAGCGCGAAGAGTTTGTAAGGATTTCTGATGGGCTGGGAATGCTGCATTTGCTTAAAGAGTAAATGTGTTGTATTAGCTCTGCAAAATTCAAGAATAATTTATTGTAGATTTCAATGTTTCCTAAACACAAAAACTTTTCGATGTTTTCTAAACAGTACTTTTAATGATATCGAGTTGGCTTGCAACACGAATTCAATTGGCGACATAAATAGAATGACTTCTGTTCTGACGTCAACTGAAAACGTATGAACTTAACTTTGACTATTATAGCTGACATAGTGCTATTTATAGCTAAGGAAAAAGCTATTTATATTATGACACATTTATGTAACGTTAATTTAGAAAGATCAACACTTATAAATAACATATTACAATATGATACATACATACATACTCACGGCTATAAATCCCAAGAAGGGGTAGCCAGAGCTAAGGAATTAGAAATTCCTCAGCCACTTTTGGAAGGTGCGTGGGGAATAGATGGTGAAGTAAAGGTTCTTGGTGATGGGTCTCCAAACGCATCGCCCAAAAATCCCTGAAAAGCCCCAATTCCGTTAGTCGACTTTTACGTACACCCACCGGATGAAATGGGGTAGTGCTATTCTAAGCCGACACTACACAGCAAATTATTATTACACAGCATATTATTATTACAATATCATTTGTCAATTTTATCGATAATCGAACACACAACAATTTACATATAAGTAAATCTGTGTATTGTCGGGTTAGGTTAGAGGCGACTTACGGTTTGGGATTTTTTAAGTGATGTGTTGTCTATGTGGCTGGAAATCTTACCAACCATTCTTAATTGTACAATCTTATCTCAACAAAACTTCTAAAAGTTATCGGCCGCTTTTAGAAGTTTGGCAAATACTACTGAACTATGAATTCATACATATACGCACGGCTATAAATCTCTAAAAGGGGTAGCCAGAGCTAAGGAATTAGAAATTTCTCAACCACTTTTGGAAAGTTGTGTGAGGAAAAGATGGTAAAATAAAGGTTGTTGGTGATGGGTCTCCAACCGCATCGCCCAAAAATCCCTTAAAAACCCCCAATACAGTTAGTCGCCTCTTACGTACACCCACCGGAAGAATGGGGTAGTGCTATTCTAAGCCGACACTACACAGCCTAACTATGAATTCAGTGAGGGGTAGCCAAAGCTTTAGAATAAGCAATTCGTTAACCACTTGCTAAGTTGAGTGGGTGAAGCAAGTTTAATAAAGTATCGTTAGTGATGGGTCTCAACCCACATGGCCCCACAACCACCTAAAAATTCCTTACACCGTAAGTCTCTTAACGCCACCCGCAGAATGAATTGGGTTAGCGCTATTCACGACACTACGCAAACACAGCAAATTATCTAGTGTGAAATACTATTTAGTTATATTAAGTTAGATAGGACTTCGACTGAAACTTAGCGTATGGTGAGTATATCCTCTGTGATACGAGTGCTGAGTCAAGGCCTTTTTGGTATTGTTTATTTTATATATATATATATATATATATATATATATATATATATATATATTATTGTCTGATGTAAAATACCAAATAAAAATTATTTCGTTCTTTCTTTCTTTTAAATAAAATCGCAATAAACCAATCTCAAAAAGTAATCAAGTTTTTAAACTGACGTGAAACACGCTGCATTGTTCAATGGTTCTGCACAGCGCAGTCTAGACGGCCCATTACAAAATGGAGGCTTTGATTAAAAGAGCTTTGCGAATGCAGGCCTAAAATAACTACCCCGTTTGAATGCAGTATGTCTGACTATGCAGTTATGAGTGAGGTTTAGTACGGCTTTTAAATAAAGTGGAGCTATGTTTATGAATATAGTTACCGTATTTAGTGGGTTTTCGTAGGGAGACATATTTGATGACTATTTTGTACGATCCTGAGATACCTCTCTTACAGAAAAAATTTTGTCCAAATGGACGTCGTATCATTTATAATTTAATAATGATACGATTGCATATAAGTTTTAGTTTTAACTATAACAATCTGTTGTGCTATATTCACTTTGACAAATTATAAGATATTGGTTAGTATAATATATTTATTATTAATCTACTATGTGTAAATTTTATGCCTACAACATTTAGATTGTCTTTACGCCACCAGTGGTTTTGTAAGTATAATGATAAAACTATTCCATTGTATTTCAGTACACTGGGTAATACGGACCCGATTTTCTGTTAATCAATTTGTATGATGATAAAGCTAGAATAAATTAGTTAGGCTACAAAGCTAAAAATCAATAAAAAGTGGAACAACACTGAAAACTAAGATTGCCACATGTTCCAATACTCATGACAAACATTTCCTGCCGTCATAGACTGTACTGTTACAAACTAATAGAATACAGGCGCGGCACCAGACACGCTTCTGTGATATGACAACTTTGTTTTCTATTCACATACACACACAATACAATGAGCGTCCTACACAAAGAGAAAGACTTTGAACTATTGAGAACTTGTTGATAGAATTATAAAAAAATCATGATTACACAATATATCTATACTAATGGTATAAAACGGATTTTGTGTTTTAGATACAACTTGCTAATTTAAGAAATTACAAGTTCAAATATCAATTATGATTTGTTATTATTATTATTACGATTAAAGCGAGCGGAAAAACCCCAATTTTAGGAAATTGTGATAAAAACTGTTCAATGTTAGCTCAGGAAAACACTAGGGTTTGAGGCGTCAAGCGATTGTAGGTTGTGGCTGGTTCCGTTACCGGCCATCTTTTATCTTACAATCTTTTCCGACACAGTAGCTGTAGAATTTTGAATTTTGCTCCACCGACTACCCCCTTTTCGGAATAACAACCGTGAGAACATCTATGTTTTGATATACAAAAAAGGATTATGTTACGCCTAAAATTTACACATTACTTACCACTCTCGACTTATTATCTAAAAACATAATTTATAAATAGAGGTACTACATGAGGAACACATTAATATTCAAAAAAACTTCCATCAAAAACTATTTAGTGAAAAACAAGTGCAGGTATCCTTTATAGACACAGTGCGTCAAACAGGTGCGAACAAAATAGACTTACCACTCCCAAAGATGGACGAGACAGTCAAACATATTCGTGGAACAACCATGGTCGGTACCGATTCCGGTGGCAGTTGGTACCGATGTAGCCGTCGCCATTATCTATTCAGTTTTCACTTCAAAATGTCCCGAAAATCTCAATGTAAACTGGCCTAACCGGCCTACATTTCGGTATCATTTTCGGTCAACGGTCGATATCAATTTTGAGTTTCAGAGGTGTTCTCTGTAAAGAGAAAAGTGCCAATTAGAATCTGATTGGAGTGAGCGTGTAAATGAAATGGATTTCGTGTTGACAGAGCGTTGAGTTAGGTAGATATGGAGACAAAGAGTATGAATTTGAATGTTGTATGGCAAATACTCGTTTAATATTTATCTTCAAAATTTTATGGTGCAAATTTTTAAAAAGGAATTTGTATTGTTGGATATTTAGGCGTAAGTGTTTAGACATAAAAAGGATAAGGCTAATAGGTTTTTAAATACGTTAATGAAAAATGTATGTCCATTATATTAATTAAGGCAATCATTAATTAAAGAAGTAAAATAAAAGTTTAGATAGTAAAATAAGGAGAAACTAGTGGGTAACCCTGGCGCGACTACGTCGCGTCCTATAAAATGAGTTTATTTTGAAATTTTCCGACCAATCATAGCGCAGCTCTTTTGAATTTCTAAAGTTTTTTTCTGATTGGCTGGTTTGAAAAAATTCCGACCAATCACAGCGCATCTCTGATAGACTAAAGTTTGCGCGCGCTTATGACACTCGAGCAAAGTCTATGGGCCAAAATCGAAACTTTGAAATTCTGTAACAATTAACTTAATCCAGTTACATCAGATGTCTGAATTTTGTGCACACCACGGTCGCGAACTGTACAAAACGATACCTGAACCAAATTTATAGCTTAACTCATCGCGTCACAGGCTTCCGGGCAAGAAAGAGGCTTACAGAAATAATATATAAAGAATAAAAGTTTACCAAATAATATGGTAAAAGGAAAACATAAAAGCACAATAACATATTTAATTTTACTTTTTATTGGAATGATATAATAGGGGACTAAGAGATGAAGACCCTCTATTAAAAGTACACAAAGTATTATTTATAGATGGTCAGTCTAAGCTAGAAAGATAGCAATAGTAATCAATTAAATAAAGAATAAAAAAAATTTTTACACCAGCAGGACTCGAACCCTTGACCCGTATACGATGATTGATTGATTAGTAAAATAATCTCGTCATGAGGTTTCATACACAACAAAGACTAAGATAGCAATAGATTTAACTAACACCATTTTTCAATTATGAATATATAGAAAAATAAAACGGAGTTTATGCTTATTTACATTTTTATCTTAACAATGAAACCGAAACGATTCAATTACATATAAACCAGGCACAGCTATAACAGTACCGGTTATCAGAAACCCACAATATTATATCAATAAATCGGACTAATCTGTTATTTTTCCATGGCACTTTATTTCGAGTCAGTTCCACTGAATTGGTACCGCGAAGGTATTTTAAACGTTCCCGAGGGCATATACCGTTCGCTAGACCACAGCAAATTACTAGGAAATGTTCGATTGTGGTTGTGCACTAAATGGTATTTTGATATCAGAGCAAGCGATACTATCTTTTCCGTTTATGATTTACAACTCCGACAAGGGAAACTTCATTTATGATTGGTTACCTACTTATATTGATATGTTATACGTTTCCTATTACGAATCTGGAGTATCTAGCACAAGCGTTATTTAGATAGGGGTAGCCAGAGCTAAGAAATTAGAAATTCCTCATCCACTTTTGGAAGTTGCGTGGGGAAAAGATGGTAAAATAAAGGTTGTTGGTGATGGGTCCCCAACCGCATCGCCCAAAAATCTCTTAAAAAGCCCCAATACCGTTAGTCGCCTTTTACGTACATCCACCGAAAGAAATGAGGTAGTGCTATTCTAAACCGACACTACACAGCAACATTGTACTTGATACAATGTGGTGTATACAGCATAGGCCTTAATTGTAATAAGACCCTGACTTTGTGGTTGTATCTTTACTTCATCAAGTACATATTCACCCAAAGCGAGACTAACTACATTTATGACTATATTTTTCACAATCTTTGACGAACAATAATGATTGAAAAGATCTCTTAGATTTTGTCAACTTAAATTAAACTAAATATTTACCCTGACTCAAACAATTACAACAAATAACTATGACGTTTCAATTGGAAACCACGAGTACTCGGTAAATGTAAACACTTGTCAAATTTTAATTCCGTGCCGTTATGAATGTACTTTTAAAAGGGCTTTTCAAATGGGTCAACGTCGACGTCAATAACCCTTTAGTTATTGACGTCGACTTAGAGAAAATAAAGACCGACTCAACAGTAGGAATAGAAAAATCTTAACATATTCTCACAGCCCATATGTATGGCTCTCTCGAGGGACTCGCGCTTAACTTGAATAGGGTAATCTGGACATCGTTCACCATACTGACGTAATCGGGGTTGACAGACTTAAGACTACTGGCGTGCTATTAGCCAGGAGTGCTACGGTGAGACATGTGAGTTATTTTCTCCAACATACACTAAGATCACCAAATCGCCCTCGATTGTTAGTCGGAGTAAATCTAGATCATACACAGTGTCTAAACAAAATTTTTAGACGACAGAGCAAAACATTTACGGAAATTTATAATAGTTGATCATTTAATACGGTATTTATAAGCCGCTTCGGAGTTGATATAGAGTAAAGATTGTTATACAAAGCTAGTTCATGATGGCTCTCTCTAGTCAAATCACCCAACCATCACTCAAAATACCCTCAGTCGCTTCTCTTCACACCTACTGGAAGAAATGAATTCGTGCTATTCTATGCAAACACTACAAAGCTCTTTCTTATACTAAGAACAGCGGTTAGCAAAATAATTCAAAAAGCCTCGGTTATCCCTCTAGAGATACAGTCGTGATAGTTGTATCGATTTAGAATCTATACATGCAACCTCCTATTACATGTGTCTGAGTCACGTACCAAGAATAAGTTTCGTCAGTCAAGTCAGCAGTCGTGACTGCTATCAAATTGTGAGGCGATCTAGCTACACGGTTTGTCAATATATAGACATCTCGCCAATCAATCTGTATTACTGTTACCCTATTTATTGACTCGTGTTACTTTAATACACTTTATTGTCACGAAAACTGGTGGGCACATGTTTTAGATTATATCGTGTTGCCTAGCTATCTATATTTGAGAATAATGACTAAAAGAGTCAAAAAGATAAAAATATTTATTTCAAAATAAAAAGAATTGTTCTCTATTTTTTGAAACTTACGTATAAGTTAAACCTTACTCTACTGACTCTACTTCGGATTCGGAAGGTGTATTGTTGCGAGAAGAACCCGTAAGAAACTCAGCAACACACATCTTTTCTTAGTCATATTACAATATTGACGTATGTCTGGAAATATCCTGAATAGAGCCCTGGTGACACCAAGCAGTTTCATCTATCATATAATCATTTAAACTGTAATAAGCTTTTAAATGAAGACTGCGTTTTATAATTACTTTGAATTTCTTTTCTGTTAAATTCAAAATGTCATCAGGTATTTTATTATAAAATTTTACACATAACCCCATAAAAGATGTATTTATTTTTGACAATCTGTACTTTTGAATTGAAATTTTATTATTATCTCTATCGTACTACTATCTCGTATCTCTATCGTATAGTACTCGGAGCTACAGAATTAGTAGTTAGACTCTTTATTTGGGAAATTCTTCGTTTATCCTAACCAAACCCAACTAAAGAGTAAGTGAAACTAAAGGTTTTCTAATAGCTAATTTGACATATACCTTACCACCCTGTCATACATGACCAGATTGGAACCTCTGAATAATAAAATCCCGTTTTCTCAAGAATCAGCTATTTCTCATTTTTAAGCATAATATGACACCCATTCATGTAAGTAAGGGTATATGTTTGCACATACATTAAGTGTGAAAACCGCTCACATATTTTTATCACATATAAACAATGGTCATTTAAAGACTTAGATTTACTATTTTTTAGTACTCGCAGAGTGTGCTCAAAAAGGCTGGCGTCCGAAGTATGAAGAATAAAAGAGCATGTATGAAAAGATTGATGGATGTAAACGAAGCTAGAGAGGTTTGTCAGGATCGTACAAAGTGGCGATCGATAGTCTCTGCCTACCCCAATGGGAACAATGGGCGTGAGTATAAGTAAGTAAGTAGTACTCGCAGCTATATTTTTGATATCGATGCTAAGATTACGTTGGAAAACAATACGCCAGTCATGGAATATCATAACAATGGTTTATGCTCTATAGTGCGATTAGTGTATTGTCCGGTTTAACATTGAGAAGCAATTTAGCGATAGCCGAATGGGCCGGTATCTTGCTAATTACTTTTACATATGTACATATATTCACACTATTGGGCTCCTATCGAGGTTCATTTAAATTCATTAATTTTTTCATACAAGCCCGGTGTCCTCTGTGGTCGTCTCCTACCGTTGTTTTCAAATACCTGTTATTCATATATTCGCTTTTAAATAAAAAGTTGAGTAGTTATTTAAGTATACAGAAATATTTTACATTGGTTTATCGATTCTTTTCTTCAACATGGTCACGTAGTTTGTCGGAAACATTCTAGTTTTTACTACATTTAGTTTTTTGTCATTTTGAAGACGGTCAATTGAGTGTATTCAGCTGAATTGAGGCTCTATAGGTATTATAATAATCACTTAAAACGGTACGTGGACAGTCGCGCTCCATTTCATCTTAGATTACAGTTTTTTATGGAGCACTCTATGGGATTAATGTCTGAGTACTTCCAATTGGGCCTCTAACTCAGTCATACTGCTTAGGATTCGCTAATGGATATTAGTCCAAGCGGCGGTCGCCGGCAAAGGCTGGTCAGCCAGAATAAGTACAAATATGTATTTTATATTTCTTTGGATATTAGATCAATAATAAACCGTTGGCTGTGTAGTGCCAGCTTAGAATGTCACTACCCCTTTTCTACTCACGGGTGCCGTAAGAGGCGACTACGGGTATGGGGCTTTTTTAAGTGGTTTTATAATATATACCATAACCAACAATACTTTATTTCTACCATTTTGTCCCCTATCAACTGCCAAATACGGCTAAGGAGTTTCTTACTGTAAAGCTCTGTCTTCCTCTTTTTGTATATAAAACGTACCGGGGACTGAAAATCTTAAACTCCTGTGTAGCCAAATATCTTATTGGTATCGCTACAGCTCATCGTACGTCAACCCTCACAGCTATAAATCCCTGACGATGAGAATTATCTATACTTCAATATTTTGGAAGATGAGTGGATAAAGGATGGCCAAATCAAGGACCGATAATGAAGAGTTTTCAACTGGATTGATCACAAAAGAACCAACGCCTTAAGTCATAATTTACGATGACCACTGAAAGACAACGAATAGTGCTATTTCTAAACCAACACTAACATATCAAAAACGAAGGGAAACCAACCGACGCGACGTCAAATACTAACACGTTGATGGTCACAAAGTCACATTAAATTAAACGCCTGGGTGTGTCTGCAACATCGAGACACGACTGAGAGAAAGTATTTAACTGCGGTTAGCGGTTCTTTAGTACTGCGGACAGATGTGACGTGTGTGTGTGTGTGGTGTGTGTAGATGGGATACCTTTGTTTGGGGACATACACACATAGATTCACGCTTTTAGTTCCCGTTGGGGTAGGCAGAGACTTTTGATCGCTAATTTGTGCGAAACATGTATAATAATAATTTGGACTTAAGTATGTTGACCGACCACGGAGAACACACTTGGACCAAATTGAGAGTGTGCTCAAAAAGGCTGGCGTCCGAAGTATGAAGAATTAAAGAGCATGCATGAAAAGATTGATAGATGTAAACGAAGCTAGAGAGGTTTGTCAGGATCGTACGAAGTGGCGATCAATAGTCTCTGCCTTCCCCAATGGGAACTAATGGCGTGAGTATATGTAGGTATGTTAGTATATTGACTTAAAAGAGATTATATACTTATGACATTGATAATGCAACCGTTCTATTTACTTTATAATTATAGGCAGAAGTACATTTAGAAACATTATTTTCTGATAAATACGCTTTATGAAATTAAGTCTGTATAGTTGAAAATTTTCTGATACATGAGCATTAGGAAATTACTTATCAAATACTATTAAATGAACTTGAAATAC
Source organism: Bedellia somnulentella (assembly GCA_963576735.1). Classification (NCBI taxonomy): domain Eukaryota; kingdom Metazoa; phylum Arthropoda; class Insecta; order Lepidoptera; family Bedelliidae; genus Bedellia; species Bedellia somnulentella. The sequence goes on along the minus strand of OY755191.1, from coordinate 7,649,227 downwards.
TCGTAATAAGCTTGAGGCAATTTGAGTATGGCATAGCAAATACCTAGGTAACACAGTAACAAGAGGCGATCTATAGTCTCTGCCTAACCCATTCGGAATTAATGGTGAGAGTTTATGTAATACTTTCAAAAAGAGGCTGAGGCGCTTCTAGTTCCTTAGCTCTGGCTACCCATTCAAGGGATTTATAGCCGCGAGTATATGTATGTATGTAGGTATTTGTCATAACTGTTAACATCGGCATCTATTTTACAGATGCATGATAGCAAAACTCTGGAGCGTGGAAAACGAGGGCTTAATCTACGTATTCAAAGCAGGCTCAAGCCCCTCTGGTTTTTTTTTATTTATTTATTTTGACTAAAAACATACAAATTTGTATAAAACGGTATTACAAAAACAAAATAGTTTTACTGAATACCGCGTATTCGCGTATATTGTTGGAATATAATATGGGCTACGAGAAAATATTATTTCACAATTTTATATTTTGTATGCAGCGAGTATTTTGTAAGTATACTTGCTTAAATATATCACTAATGAAGGTGACTAAGGCTATTAGGGTATTAAGATGTTGTTGGTCTATGTAGCTGAAGACCCTTCCTTCACCCATCACTCATACTGTATTCTACGAACTTTCCCAAAGCAACTTCTAAATGTAGCTGCGGAATTTGTAATTTCTAAGCTCTGGCTAAATTATTATGGCATAAAAAAATGTAAGTATATGTGTGTATGTTGTTCAACTAACGACCCCAACTTCGCACATTTGCATTTCATTAAAACCTTTCCCGCTTGATTGCAACCACAATTGTATTTTTTAAAGCAGTTAAGTATTGCTTAATTTATTAACTTTACACATGCGACATGTGTTTATTGTAGGATATTATTGCATTATATAGAACAGAAAACTATCTATTGCACATCAAAATAAATTATATTTCAGTAATCAGACTGCCTCCGTGGTCGCGCGGTTAAGCGCTTGGCTTCAAGTACGGAAGTCTCGGGTTCAATCCCCCCCCGGGGGGGGGGGTTAAACTCAGAAATTTAATTTGTAAGATAAGAAGAAAGTTGGAAGAATATTGCAGGCTTGAAACACCTGATTATCCGATAATTAAAATGATTCCGTGCTTCGGAGGGCACGTTAAGCCGTCGGTTCCGGCTAACATTACGGTAGTAGTCGTTACGGTAACCCGCAATTGGCCAGCGTGGTGGGGACGTATACGGGCTGTGAGGTGAGGAATACTAATAAATAGAAGTACAATTCGGTATGCAACGTTTTTTTTGGTATTTATTAAATATTTTTATTCGATAGTAAACATTTAAATAAAAGACTACTTTGAATATTTTTCATTTAAAATGAGTAATTGTTAAGTTATGATTTTTTAAAGATTGTTCAACTTTTGTTCTTAATGACGTCATCGATTGACAAAATCACTTAGAGAGCGACAGGCAAATGAAGCGAAATATTTAATTAAAATGTTGCTGATTGCAAAACATTTCACGAATTTGTGATCTCAAATGAAATTACAAAAATATTATACTAAACAAACCTATGATTTATTAATAAACTGCAAAACCGAATGTCTTTGACATAACATTGAAGATCAAATACTGTTACGGTTTTTTGATAAAATAACAGTAATTTTAGCTTTATTTGAATTAATTTCAAGAAAATATTGTTTCAAAACATAATATCTCGAAATGGTTTCGTAATCAGCATCACTTTTATAAAACTTTGCATACCGAATTGGTGGTATTGTCAAATAAAGATCAGTTTTTGAAAAAACATAAAAATGAACGAAAAGTTAGGTTTCCCGGGTAGGGTAGCTCTTTAATTGTAGATTTGACATAAATTGATATTTGTATATATATTATTTATAATATATATTGATATTTGATATTTGTGTGTATAATACTTTCGAATTATGCTCTTAGTCAACGAAAAAGCTACCGGAATTTTGTAGGATAACATAATCAGATATTAATTTCAGAACTAAGCCAATATAAATTAATTCAAAAGTTTGTTCTTAGCTAATTTGTGAAAGTAGAAGTGTCAATTTCATAATTCATTTATAACACATAAATACCTACTTACTTTAAATCAAAATTAAACATCAAGTAAGTGTACAATTACTCTATAGTATTACTAGAAGCAATCTCATTAATTTAATATCAATACACGTACAAACGACCACCAAGTAACTATAACAGACCTTACAAAACTCGCTAAACTGCTTTTTACTTAGAAATAAACGCCGGACGTAATGGGAGAAGAAAACTCATTACCCCCATAACTTCCTCTCAGCAGAACATAATTGTGCCTTTCACTAAATAATAAAATAATTTTAACGTACTCACTCGAGTTTCTACCACAAACGTGTGTTTAGAGTCTTGACTCAATTACTATAAACATGTGAAAACGTTTCAGAGCAGTTGGCTATTTGCGTTTTCTACATACGGTTACATACATATACTCGCGGCTATAAATTCCAAAAAGGGTAACCAGAACTTTAAATTCTTAAATTTCTATACTATCTTAAGAGAGGTCTCAGCGTCGATTCCCAAAATTTATGAGACTCATCCCAATTAAGCGTTGATACTGCACGCTGAATCCGAAAATTACAATAATGCTTAGGAGGTATATATAACACCGTGCTTAGGAGGGCATCCTAGCAAAATCAAATAAAATATTTTTATTGAGTGTTAAAACAAAAAAAATATTTACTCAACGTCAACGTTGCTTCCTAGGTGTCTTGTAAAGAGAAGAAGCCGACAAGAAAACTTTACCACATTTTCCCATACTTTTTCAAAATAATGAATAAACACAATTTTCATCACATGTTTTTAGCTACTATGACGGCAGAAGTTTCCACTTGCAATAGGCCACCATGGTGGTATTTAGTACGGCCTACTCAGCCTACCTAGTGTATAATTAAGCCACTCTGTGGTGACACATATGAGCTATGGCCTGTTATAATGAAAGAGGTAAAGTATATAGGCTTTAATCTTTACAACTACTGAACCAATTTGGGAAAACATTTTATTAATAGAAAGTTAAATTATTTTTAGTGCGTTTCCAATATTATTGTCCAGTGAAATGAGTTGGCTTGCAAAACTGTGAATCAGAGACAGATAACTAGTCATACATATTCGTATAAGTTCACTCAACAGACTGGCTTTCTGAACATGGACATTGTTATAGGATCTAATATACATAACTTTTCTTTGTCTCAATTTCATTTGCACGATATATCGCTTCACGGAAGAATTTCGGAATCAATAAATCCTCAGTCATTTTTGAAGATGCGAATAGAATAAACGTTACTATTTTCTTACTTTCGATATGTAAAAAAATAAAATTAAGTACTTAATTAATAGTAGGCAAACTATCTTCAGAAAATGAGACAAACAAATTAAACATATGAAAATGGAAATCAAACAAAACAATATTCTAAAACAACACCCTACTCGATAAGTTTAAACAGCGATTCAGTATCTTGGTAAGATAAGTTATTCAAAACGTTTCTATAAGTTTCAGAAGAGAATAATTAAATAAAACATAAATATCTGTTGGATAAGGTATGCAGTTTTTAACTCTAAGGATCATTCGTTTCATAAGTTTCATATATATAAACATATTTTCACGCCGTTCGTACGATCCTGGCAGACCTCTCCAGCTTCGTTCACATCCATCAATCTATCCATACATGTTCTTTTATTCTTCATACTTTAGACACCTTCATAAGTTTCGTTCGTTGTAATTCCTGTTTTCACTGCCAAAGCTAAAGATCGTTGACTTAAAAGCTCTGACTACCCCTTTTAAGATGTTCTAACTGTAGCGATTCAAAAGGATTCATACATACATAAATATACTCACGGCTAAATTTCCCTAGAAGGGGTAGCCAGAGCTAAGGCATTATAAATTCCTCAGCCACTTTTGGAAGTTGAGTGGGGAAAAGATGGTAAGAATAAAGGTTTTTGGTGATGGGTCTCCAACCGCATCGCCCAAATATCTAATAAAAAGCCCCAATACCACCCGTGGGTAGAAAGGGGTAGCGACATTCTAAGCCGGCACTACACGGCAAAAAAGGATTCGTTTATTCGAAAGTCCTGAGATTCATAGGATTAAAAGCTTTAGGTTAATTCTTGACTATAATCAATTATTAACGAGTCTGCGACGCACTCTTATCTCTATGAATGGAAATAAAGAAAATATGCACCAATAAATAGAGGGTTGGGAAATATGCGTAGAGGGTGAAAAGAGGACGACAGCCGGCGTGGGAGGGAAAAGCGGTCATTGACCGATCTCTGGGCTAACTTGCCAAAATTTAACATCCTTACGTTCGTAGTATTTCATAAGTTAAATAGGATTTCTCTTGGAATGATACAGTTTACTGTTATTTTATTCTACCCGAAGTTGTTTCGATAACTTGCCTGGAAAAGATTATGAATTTTGTGAGGTTGTTAAATAAATTGGTTTTTAGAAATATTTTGAGAGTAAATCTACTAACTTACCGATTTGTGTTATTTTGTGTTGGATTTTTTATGCTGTGCGGTGTCGGTTTAGATTAGTATTAACAGATTTCTTCCCGGTTTATCATAAGAGGCGCCTTGGGAGTCATACAAGGGGTTTCGGGACTCATAAGCAATTTTTGAGCACTATAGCTGGAGACGAATCACGAACCATTATTTTTTTACTATCTTTTCGTTACTTAAGTTCCAAGTGACCTTTGGGATTGATAGCTATGTGTCTAGGTAGGTAAACACGCAAATTAAAAATACAGGTAACTTAATGATTTTGGCTCACATTCAAACGTTATTTCGTTCGAAAAGATAACAGCAATCTTATTTGACTCAAATGGTTATAGTACAGGCAGGTTTTACGTTTAAATCGCGTGACTCCGCCACGTTATTTTTAGATAAATACCCACCGTTTGGTATATCCTTAATAGTACGTAGGTGAAATAATTGTGACTTAATTTACTACAACGAATTATTAGATACATACATGTAGGTATTATAAAATAGCGTTATATTTCTGTAAATCTAGGCAAATATTTAAAATTTTAGTAGATCGCTTTATATTTCCGATTCCTATCATATAACATAGACGAAATCTTATCGGCATACCAAATTATCATTACTTACACAAATAAATTAACGAGTAATATTATTTTGCACTAAAAACGCTTTAAGTAACATAATTACCTAAAAACTCAATCCAAAACAAAACCGCATCATCGAAACTAGGTCAAGAAAATCTGCGGGATTCGTAATTCACTCACCTCATTTTCCACTTCATATTTCCGCATAACAATTTCGAAATCTTCACCAAAATCACAGCACAGTATATAAATAGTGTAGTAAATAGTATTTAGTGTTGTGTACGGAGGTATCGATCAGACGGTAAGCGCGACACTGCCTTACTGAGTCGCAGTTACCCCGGGTGCGCGTTTTCCGCTATTTTGCGGAACGCGCAGCCTTCCGATGAGGGGATAACTACGTAAGTTTGTACTATATATTTTGGATGGAAGTGAAGTAGTAGGAATGGTTTGTATTGGTTGAGTTATCGTGAAGTTAAATCTGATTTTATGGTGTTACATGGATTTATTATCAGTGTACTTATTATTATAAGGATAAATTTGTTTGGGTCTTGTTTTCTGTACTGAATAGACCGAAACAACTCGACCGATTTTAAAGTTTCTTTCGTCAATAGAAATTTACAGCCTTTAGGAGAAACATTGGCTATCATCCCTCTTAATTTTGGCCCGTAAGGGGTAAGCAGTGAATAAAGAAACCTTAGATATTTTCAAATTAATACTACCCGTACAAAGCTAGGGCGGTCCAGAAGTGTATTATAAAAATACACTTGCTATTATTGTGTATGCTTGCTATGACCGTTTGATGAATGAGCAAACTTGACGCTGTGTAGTCTCGGCTATTTCTTTTCCATAATAAGTGCAATGCAGCCATGTGATTTCATTATCTCACATGTGACTTAAGGAAGACGGAGCGACAGAAACGCTAACGCTTGAACTTATGTACTGTAAGGGTAGAAATATAAGTGGCTATAAATCCCAAAAAGAAGTAGCCAGATCTAGATGATCAAGAATTTTTCAGGTGCTTTTTGAATGATTAATTGGTCCCGGTCACATCTTCGATCTAACACTTTAAAAGCCCTAGAAAGCTTCCTTGTCTCGTAGATCACTCACGAGATGAAATAGTGTAGTGTCATTCTGAGCCAACACACCTATATCTGATAATATTATATCTCATAATTACATATTTAACACCTCAAAACACCACCAAAATGAACTATATCAATTCCTGTATACCGAAACTAACATCAATAATCCAGTCATAAATCAACCCATACTATATCTCCTGCATAGCATCTTCAATTCATCTCAACCGGCGTTATAGTGCAAGGGGCCCACCCAAGGCGAAGTATGTTAGGGTTGGTTATGGCAACAGAGGGGTGCGAACTGCCATACAGTAGTGGATAAACAAACGCATCCTTAGAGCGAACACAGCTTGTACTACTACATTTTCTATGGAGTAAACAACAGGTGTTGAGTGTTAGGATATTAAAAACACTATGGATAGATTAGCTGTGTAGTGTCGGCTTAGAATAGCACTACCCCATTTCTTCCGGTGGGTGTACGTAAGAGGCGACTAACGGTATTGGGGCTTTAAAGGGATTATTGGGCGATGCGGTTGGAGACCCATCACCAACAACCTTTATTTTACCATCTTTTCCCCACTCAACTTTCCAAAGGTGGCTGAGGAATTTCTCATTTCTTAGCTCTGGCTACCCCATCTAGGGATTTATAGCCGTGAGTATATGTATGTATGTATGTATGGATCCGCGTGGCTTTGTATGGGTTGTAATATATACTACGTAATCTCAGTCTAGACTAATGATTGAACGGTGTAATGATGTTGATTTGAAAAAGAAATGTTCACTACACATTTAGGCATTTTTAAAGAAGTCTTAGCTGTGTAGTGTCGGTCTAGAATAACTCTACCCCATTTCTTCCCGTGGCTTCGTAAGAGTTGGCAAGAGGCGACTTAGGGTATTGAAGATTTTAAAGTAGTTTTTGGGCGATACGTATGAAGACCCATCAACAACAACCTTCATTTCGCAATGTTATTCCCACTCAATCCATAAGTGGCTGAGGATTTTCTTCTAAACAAACTCATCCTTAGAGCGGACACAGTCTTGTACTACTACATTTTCTATGAACTAAACAACGGGTGTTGAGTGTTAGGATATTTAAAAAACTATGGATCCCATAATTTAAATCTTTTTGTTCATGAAAACCTCATGTGGGGATTATTACTAATTAATTATTTATTTATTAATAATTTAATTTATTAATTAATTGATTAATTACTTTATTAATTAGTAATAATCCCCACATGAGGTTTTCATGAACAAAAAGATTTAAATAACGTGATAGTTAGGCGTTTTCAACATTTGCATTTTATCTGAAAAGATAGACAAGTGGCCTTCCGAATTAGTTAAACTTAAAAATGTAACACAACGCTATAATTTAATTATTCATACAAAAACGCCGACGCGTCGTAACTAGAGGATTCGATCCCGGGATCCCGAAAACCGGGATCCCGGAATCCCGATCATATTTTAGTCCCGAAAATCTCGGGATTAAATCCAATGAATCCCGGGATTTTCGGGACTTAAACATTTTTTAAATAACGCAGTGAGTTAAGTGGAGTATTAAACTATTTACAAAATCCTCATACTGAGAAGACTGAGTTAGAAACTGATTGTGACTTAAAGGAGTTATTTTCAAGTCCAAGCAAGATGACTATAAAAAAACAGATTATTTTGTTAGCTGGAAAAATTGAAAATAGTGATAATGAAGAAAATGACATGAACATTGAACCTACGCAGACAACTAGTAAGACTGATTTAACATTAAAAGAAAAGCTTCAGAACGAAATAGAAAACAGTATGAAAATAATAAATCCTGAAGCATTTAAAGAAACTGATCTTTCTAAGATCATTAAACAAGAAATGAATCTTTTTGAGGCTAGTTCCACATGAGGTCATAATTTGGAGAAGGCTTATAAAAATTTATTGACGATTCTTCCAACTTCCATCGAGCCTGAACGCGCGTTTTCCGCTGCTTCATATTTGTGCAACAAATTAAGAAGCATGCTTTCGGATGAGACGTTGGATGCGTTGTTATTTCTTAGATTTTACTTTCGTGGCTTAAATAAGTAAATTATAGTTCCTGGTCTATTTTATTTAAAATATTAGTAGTCCTAATAACATTGATCTCTTTTGACAAATATTAGAAGTTGATTTTTTTAAGTTTATTGTAAAATATAAAATAAACAAACTAGGTAATATTTTTTATAAGGGCCTAGTTTGTTAATTTTATTAGAAGAAATAATAATTTTGTTTTGGTTTTGAAGATTTAAGTAAAGATTTAAAATAAAAGGTTGATTTTGATATGTTTACTTCTTTTTAATTGCTACCGTTTTCTTTACCAATAAAATCCCGGGACTATCCCGGGATCCCGGTATTAACAGTCGATAATCCCGAAATCCCGGGACTAGAAAAATCGACCGGGATCGAATCCTCTAGTCGTAACGCTTGCATAGATCATCTAATAAGTAACATTACGAATGCAATTCCTAAAATTGCAGAGCTAGGAATTTCCGATCACGAAACTGCCCAAATACTAAGTATACCTATTTTACATAAACCTAAAATGTTACAATGCTGGTACATTTCAAAAGGGACTATGATAAGGATAATTTAAGAAAATTTAATGAATGTTTAGAAAATCTACCCTGGAAGGACATCTATCATGAAAGCAATATTGAATATGCATTTAAACAATTTCATGACACTTTATTACTTTTCTACAATCTTTGTTTTCCTGTGATAAAAATTAAAGTAAATAACAAAAACAGTAAACGGTCTCATTGGATAACTAAAGGAATAAAAAGATCATGTCATACAAAAAGGAATCTTAGATTAAAATATTATAAACAAAATACTTATGAAAACAAAGTAAAATTTAAAAGATATAATAGCTTACTTAGATCCTGCATAAATAAATTACAGAAGCAGAAAAACTTAAAGTACATTGAAAATTCAAGTAACAAATGTAGAGCCGCTTGGAATTTAATACAGAACAAACATACTTGTTCTTCGCCTCGTAAAGGAATTGGACAATTAAACTTAGGCGGTAGAGTAACGAGTGACCCAAACGAAATAGCCTCTGCATTTAACACCTACTTCATATCTTCTAGATCTCAAAATGCCAGCAACATTAATTACAGAGCGGCTACAAAACATATTAAGGTCCAATTAACTAGTATTTTTCTTACACCCTGTGATCAATCGGAAATACTAAAGTCCATATTACTTTTAAAAAATACGAACTCGACTGGCTACGATGAGTTTAGTACAAAGACATTTAAATCTAGTGCACAACACCTGACGCTAGTATTGGAAAAATTAGTTAATAAATGTTTCGAACAAGGTATTTTCCCAAGTTGTCTAAAAGTTTCTGTGATTAAACCATTATTTAAAAAAGATGATCCTGAAGACATAAGTAAATATCGCCCAATAACATTAATTTCGGTTCTATCTAAATTAATAGAAAAGCTGATTTATAGTAGGATAACACAGTATTTTAACAAATATAATGTGATAAGAAAAGAACAACATGGGTTTCAAAAGGGAAAGTCCACAACATCTGCTTGTGTCGAATTAGTTAGCACGGTATGTGAAAATATTGACAAAAAAATCCCTACAGTTGGTCTTCTCTTTGACATGAAAAAAGCGTTTGAAAATGTAGAGAAATCTATATTATTATTAAAATGTGAAAAGTATGGTATAAGAGGACCAGCGCTTAATTTAATAGACACGTATTTAGAAAACCGATATCAATATGTAGAAACGGAAAAATTAAATCAAGCGTCTGAAATTACGCAATATAAATCAAATTTAGAGCATAATCCAGTGGGAATTCCTCAAGGTAGTGTCTTAGGGCCCCTATTGTTTTTAATATACATTAATGACCTCCCAAACGCGACAAGGCATTCATGCACAATATTTGCTGACGATATTTCTATAGTTTTAAGATTAGATCCTGACATTCAATTTGAACATGACATCAATGCAACACTTGACTCGATAATACAATGGATGCGATATAATAATTTAACTTGTAATTTAGACAAAACCTGCTTCATACCCTTTAATAATAGAGTTAATTATTTACCAAATCTCAAAATTGAATATGAGGGGCAACAAATTCGTGAAACGAATGTAGTGACTTTTTTAGGTATTAATATAGATTCGCAATTAACATGGAAACCACAAATAGAACATGTTTTTAATAAAATTAACAGATTTGTATATGTATTATATAACTTAGCTGTGTCTGTAAATCGCCAAACAGCATTAGTTGCATACCATGGATACGTTGCAGCGGCCCTGAGGTACGGAATAATCGTGTGGGGTAATTCTGTTCACATACCCAAACTATTTGTTTTACAAAAGCGATGCATACGTGCTATTTGTGGTATAGACCCACAAGAGTCATGTAGACCTTATTTTAAAGAATTAAAACTAATGACATTAACTTCCATATATATATATGAATCATGTTTATATGTACGACAAAATATTTCAAGTTTTAAAGCCATGTATCAGGAGGGAAGTAGACTACGGCAGAAATATCCGCACAATATTGAAGTGCCATTTTCACATTCAAGTTTGGGAAATAAATGTTGTCGAGTGATGCTCACTAAAATTTTTAATAACATCCCAGATGACTTGAAGAGCTGTCAATTAAATCGTTTAAAGTATAAACTAAAAGAGTGGTTGGTTCAAAGCTGCTTTTATGATATGAAGGAATTTTTTAATAGTGTTGTGTAATCATTAATGAACGATATTTTGATATTAATATGATATTAAATTATTAATTATACATTAGGTAATAAATTTTAAATTATATAATTATTTTAATTATGTTATGAATTTGCATGCATGCAAAGGTTAGACATGTGAAACTAAAATTATTTAATTGTGTTGTGTTATCAAATGTACCGTGTCTAAATAATTTGAATTTGAATTAAAAATTCGGAGGTAGGAAACGCAAACACTACTAAAACGTGTAAAAGAAATAAAGGATAGAAGAATGTCGCGCTGGCAGCCATTGACACGGTAACTCAATTGGCAAGAGCGACGGGGGCGTATACCCGAGGTCGCGGGTTCGAATCCCGCCTGTGTCGAAATTTTTCTTTCCTTTATTTATTCTTTATTAATTAAACTATGAATCCGCCGCGGCGTTATATGGGTAGTAATTTAGACTCGTAATGTAAACTCTAGGCTAGACTAATAATGGGTAACAGTTAGATGATGCTAATTTGAAGATTGAATGTTTATAAGTGAGATAGATCTCAGTATTTTGATTTTTAATTACTGGTGAAAAGTGATTTTATTGCGTCAGATTGCTTTTTTCATCCGCTGACTACACATTTAAGCATTTTGACAGGAATTTTACCTATGTAGTGTCGGTCTAGAAAAGCTGTACCCCATTTCTTTCTGTGAATGTTTGTAAGAGGCGACTAGAAGAAGAAGAAGAAGAAAGACGTTTATTCGCCATGTGTGGCACAAAAAACATACAAACAAAAAGTAATAATATACATAATAACTATTAAAATAACTTAAAATTAACACAATATTAAATATGAAAAAAAGAGGAAAACAAACAACTTAACAAAAACAAAATAATTAATACTTATTCTAAGTCCTTTGCGCCACTGCAACAGCGAATTGGTACTGACTCAGCATTACGTTGTAAATCGTTTGACTCCCAACACTGATTTTCAGTCAGTACCATTGTAGAGTGACAACACAGTGACTAAGGTAGGGTTGCCATTCGTCCCGGTACACCGGGACATGTCACCGGTTTGACTCTTCTGTCCCGGTCGTCCCGGTTAGCCTATAAAATGTCCCGGTATTGCAGATAAATAAAATAAATAAATATATACGGACATATGACACAGATCAAGTTAGCCCCAAACTAAGCAAGGCTTGTATTATGGCATACTAACTTAACGATATATTTAATATTATACAATACACATATAAATAACATCCAAGACTAAGAAACACCATTTATGCTCATCACATAAATGTTGCCCTCAGCGGGGATCGATAATATAGGATTCGAGATAATAAAGGTAGAATTACCCAGCGCGCGAATCGGCCGGAGCGAGGGTGCCCGGCGAGTGGTTATTTACGTGTGAGCGCGGCAGTGCCACGCCACTGCCACAAATGACATGACATGACCGTTTGACAAGAAGCGTGCGCCCGCGACCGCCCCCTCCCCCGTTCACTTCGTTGCCTGCCTCGCTCTCGTGTTTGACTTAGTTTGCACCAATTATTGTTCGCGTTGAGTTGTGTTGTTGTTCATTAGTATTATCAAAACGTAGTTTAAAATGCCAAAGCGTAAGTGTCATTTCTCAGATGACTACACAAAAGAGTGGTCATTTATAAAGAAAGGGAGAAATGAGTTTGAAGCGCAATGCACAATTTGTAATTTATTTATTTCCGTGAGCCATAGTGGTAAAACTTCAATACAGGACCACATTAAATCTAATGGACACAAATCAAAAACATCGATAGCTTCTACTTCACGAGATATTTCCTCGTTTATGGTGAGAGAAAACACACCAGAAGATACTTTAGTATGTGCGGCAGAATTGACAACGGCTTACAAAGTTATTAATCACCATCAATCTTTTAATTCACTGGACTGCAACACTAAACTAAACTCTATTTTGTATCCTGATTCTAAAATTGCTGCAAAACAGTCAACTGCACGAACCAAAGCTACAGCAATAATAAAAAACATATTGGCACCACATTCTGTTCAAATAACTAAAGAAGAACTAAATATTATATCTTTTTACGGAATTTTAACTGATGCAAGCAATCATAACGCTGAGAAGTTATTTCCTCTCCTAATTCAGTACTTTTCGGAAACCGATGGTATGCAGCTTAAATTGATAAAATTGGACTCTTTGGAAAACGAAACCTCAGACACAATTGTTTCTTTCTGCATTAATACACTAAGTAACTTAAATATTCCATTGGAAAAGTTAATCGCGTATAGCGCTGATAACACCAACACGAATTTTGGTGGACGAGAGAGGCAAGGCACGAACAATGTTTATTTCAAATTGAAATCTAAGCTCTCGAAAGATATTGAAGGAATTGGTTGTCCTGCTCACATCCTACATAATGCAGCATCAACATCTGCTGACGTATTTTCCGTTGATGTGGAGTCAGTAGTGCTCAAGATTTATAAATACTTTTCAATATTTACAGTACGTAATGAACGTCTTAAATCTTTTTGTGAGGCAGCTGATGTCATTCACGCTAATTTACAATCCCACACAAGATCTCGGTGGTTGTCATTGTTGCCGGCGATAGAACGTATTCTGAAACTGTGGGAACCATTAAAAGATTTTTTTTTGGCTGAAAACAGACCACCCAAAACGTTAGTTGATTTCTTTAACCATCCATTGTCACAAGTTTATTTTCTATTTTTACAAAGCCAATCATTTTTATTTGAGAAACAAATAAAAAAAATAGAGAAGTCAAATATAACTATTGTTGAAGTTAAAAAACTCTTAAACAGTCTTGAAAGAACACTGTCAGAGCGTGCTGCAGCAAAATTTATGGGATTCCAAACTAAAACTGAGTATGATAAATTATCAAAAAATTCTCAGCATTCCAATTTAATCAAGATATTTGATGAAGAAATAAACAAATATTATACAACAGATTTGGAATACTTACAACAGTGGAGTCAACCTCTAACAAAATACGATGTATTTGAATGGATGTCTCTTGCTGGTCCACCGGAATGGCAGGATGTTCTTAAGACAGTAAATTATTTACAAGAAAAGGGAATAACTATTTCTGACAGTGCTTTTGAAGAAATAACATACCTCAAAACTTTTGTAGAACAAAGAAGAGATAATGATTCTTGGAACGGAAAAGACATGCACCAAAAATGGCTAACCTTTTTTAAAGAAACAGATGCATTAGAAAGGAAAAAGACTTTAATTTTGATGTGCCAATATTTATATGCTATCCCGGGTCATAATGCAAATGTGGAAAGAGTGTTTTCTTTAATAACTGCGCAATGGACTAAAGAACGCAATCGCCTTCATGTCGAAACAGTCGAAAGCATAATTCAATGCAAATACAATTACAAAATGACCTGTTCAGAGTTTCATAAGTATGTTATGAGCAAACCAGAATTGTTGATTAAGGTAAAGAAAGCTGAAAAATATAATAATTAATGTCATACTTACCTAATTGTATTGTAGTTTTAAAAGAAGATGATTAATTAAAATTTTATTTAGAAGATTAAAACCAATGTGTTTTTTATTCTTCTCCTATACAGCGTGAAAGCTGCTGATCGCCACTACGCTACGCTAATCGCGCTTTTTCTTAAAGCTTTCTGTATAGAAAGTAGGTAGGGTCTGAACCAATAATTTTCGATTGTGGCGATAAGTCGCTTACCCATTGAATATTTTTAGCCACATGTCCCGGTCAGCACTCAGGCTTTTATGGCAACCCTAGACTAAGGGTATATGAGCATTTTAAGTAGTGTTTGAGTGATACGATTACGCATCAACAACAACCTTTATTTTGCAATCTTTTTCCCACTCAATTTCCAAAGGTGGCTGAGGAATTTCCTGTTCTGAAGCTCTGGCTACCACTTCCAAAAATGTGTGGCCGTGACTATACGTATGTATGTATGAAAGGAATTTTACTCAAATAAAATGTCGGTCTGAAATTCTCCAACTGTCAATCAAAGGTGGAGTTGGTGGAGTTTCGAGTTACGTATTGTAAGGGTAGTATACGTTTTTCTTATATTCTTAAGCGATTAATAGCTGAGCAGTTCAACTAATAATCAATTCAAGACGTATTTTCTGTATGTATGGGAACTCACTTTTGATTTGGTTATCGGATTTTAAAAATATATGTGTTATCCAAGTTCGGCTTGGCACGCCAACTTTATGATAGGGTGGTAAGAAAGTGTTTATGGGAGGTGTTATCCAAGTTCGGTTTGGGGAGTCAACTTATACATGCATTGGTATCACTCTATGAGGTATGTAATGTGTAAGAATAAACGGGGAAAACACAGACTGGTTCGGTATCTCTAGGGGTGTCCGACAGGGATGTGTAGCTTCTCCGTGGCTCTTCAATTTGTTCATGGATGACTGTCTGATAGAGTTGCGTGAAAGTGATTATGGACTGAGAATGGGTGGATTCGTCATCAATTGCCTCTTATATGCTGATGATCAAGTGTTACTTGCATCGTCGGTTGAAGAGTTGCAAGAGATGATGAATATTGCACGTGCGTCGTTTGAAAGAAAAGCAATGAGAGTGAATGTGGATAAAACCAAAACCATGGTTTTTGAGAGAGAGGAGCATATGACTGAATGCGTGATTGAGATAAAAATAAAAATAAAATAAAATGCATTTATTTACAAGAAACATGAGTAGGAATGGTTGACGTAATAAGTTATATACGAGCTTTACATGTACATGAGATCAATGGTAAGAAAGTGGAACAAGTGAAAGAGTTCGTATATCTGGGAAGTTTGTTTACTAGGGATGGAAATTGATGAAGACATTGACAGAAGAGTAAAAAAGGGTAATGCTGTAAATGGAGCACTGGATAGTCTCATGTCTAGTCAATCGGTGTCCGAAAAGGCCCGAATGGCTGTGCATGATGCTGTCCTCGTTTCTACGCTTATGTATGGCAGTGAATGTTGGGTGTGGCAGAAGAAGCATGAAAGCAGAGTGAGTGCAGTAGAAATGAGATCCCTCAGAAAAGTTTGTAATGTAAGGTTATGTGATCGTGTGAGGAATGATGTGATTCGTGAAAGTTGTGGTGTAAAAGTTGATAGTTGCCAACCCCTTCGGATATATACGGCGTGAACTTTTGAGTTGAGTATAATCGACACTATTTTGATGGATAGAAGAAATATGGATTCTAAATTATTGTAGCCAAAAAATACATGGTAAAATGAAGTTTTATATAATATAATAACTGAAAAGGAAAAAGGATATGTTTTACTTTCATAGGAAAGTATTGTTATGGAAGCATATCTATGTAACTGACATAGGTGGCCTGAAACCAATAAATAACCTTAAGTTGCACCATAATATTACTAAAATAAATCGGTATTGAAACGTGAATTTCCTCCACTATAAAGGTGTAGTACCGGCTTAGAATGTCACTGCTTCTTTCGGTAGAACACACCTGTGGGTACACAGGAGTGGTAAGAGGCGACTAAAAGTATAGGGATTTTTAAAGTGTTTTTGTGGTGATGGCTTTATCAACTTTCAATTCGGTATGCAAAGTTTTTTTTTTGTATTTATTAAATATTTTTATTCGATAGCAAACATAAAAATAATAGACTAATTTGAATATTTTTCATTTAAAATGAGTAATTCTAAAGTTTAAATTTATTTTTTTTAAAGATTGTTCAACTTTTGTACTTAATGACGTCATCTATTGACAAAATCACGTAGCGACAGGCAAATAAAGCGAAATCTATACTTATAATAAATCTGTAGAGAGGTCAATTCTGTACATGAAATATATTTTCAAAATAACTATCAGGTGGTGATTAGGGATCGATACTGATGCCAAAAATGCAATCAGTAAAATTTTTGTCTGTCTGTCTGTCTGTCGGTTTGTATGTTCCTTATTGAAACAAAAACTACTCGACGGATTTTAACGAAACTTGTTACAATTATTCTCCATACTCCTGGGCAGGTTTTTGTATACTTTCCAGCAGAGTAGTAAAGGGGAATTTTGGGAAATTTTGGGAAAACGGGAGAAGTTACTACATTTTTTAAGCTTCCGTCGCGTGTGCAGCCTTAATGGTTAAACTTACATAGAAATCATGTATGACAGAAATATTGTTCATAAAATTATGTAAAAAAAAATCCTCAATCGTTTATGTCTATCTTTTACGGTTGACTCACAATAACACGTGTAATTCCTGATAGCTTAGCAGTTCGGAACATTCTGATTATATTTGTTTACTCGTACGTTTGTAAACCTCTCACTCATCCCTAATTTGAAAAAGGTAACATTATTACCTATTCAATAAAAAAAGAATCATAGAAATCGGTAGAGAAACACCGAAATTATGCATAAAATAAGCCATCGCGCCCGTGACCAAAACCGAATCGTTACTAATTTACATATAACATACTAGATGGCGCCAGTAGTTGCATCCTACAACACGTAATGATTTATTTTTTAGATTGTTATAAATACTACATAGCGATTTATTCCAAAATTTGCTATTAAACGGAAATACTGAACCGTTAATTAAAGCGCATTAAAAATCACCAAACTACACTGCTTAGGGAGTGCTATAAATTTAATAAATTGAAAACATTGCGCTGAATTTCACAATGCTTGAGCAGTGACTAAAGAAAGAAACCTCAGATATTTAAAAAACAACGCTACCCGTGCGAAGCTGGGACGATCCACTAGTGTTTAATAAAAATGTTACGGATTGCAAAACATTTAACGAATTTGTGATCTCAAATGAAATTGTAACAATATCATACTAAACAAACCTATGATTTTCGATATTTTATTAATAAACTGCAAAACCGAATGTCTTTGAAATAACATTGAAGGTCGAATACTGTTACAGTTTTTTGATAAAATAACAGAAGTTTTAGCTTTATTTGATTTAATTTCAAGAAAATATTGTTTAAAAACATAATATCTCGAAATGGTTTCGTAATCAGCATCACTTTTGTAAAACTTTGCATACCGGAGAGAAGTTTCTAGCTCTAAAGCTCTGGCTACCCCTTTTTGGGATTTATGGCCGTGAGTATACGTATGTATGTAGAAAAGACCGCTTGAACTGTATTGTTTAGCGCCTAATCATAAATAAATAGGCATCCTTAATTACTTTCACCCATAGTTATTATAGTAAAACTAAAGTACGTTCTTCTTTTCTGTTTTTTCAGGGGTTATGGTTCTTTATTAACAAGTTCTATAAGATGATATAAATTTTGTATAAGCTGCCTCGACCGGGCTATAACATAACATAAACGTTCACGCCGAATATCACCGAAGGGGTTGGCAGAGGTATTAATACTTCTGAACATTACGTGACATTGCCATCTGGTGTTCAGAGTACCCACATTTTGCTTGGACAGTGTACTCACGTGATAGGGGGGCAGGCCGTTTTTGTACGAATACACTGTCACATGACTAGGTACAACTCAGCCATGTGGGTTTACTCAAGACGTTTTCCCTCACCTCACGGGCTATCTAACACTGATATAATTTTTCAAATCCGACGTGCATGTGTGTAGCGATGTGCCGTTACCAGTAATTTACTCTAGGCGAGTATTTTCCCAGTAACGTTACTGTAACATTCCCAAAAAATAGTAATATAGGGAAACATACGAAAAAAAATTTTTTGTCTTCAATTTTATTTGTGATTATAAGCACTTGAAAAGGATTTTTACGACTTTTTATCCTAACAAAACATATTTTCTTACTTTAAATATTATTTTCCCAATATTTCTAGTAATTTACCGAGTAAGATTCGAGAAAATTACCGAGTAACTTCCCATATAGTAACTTTCTAGGTATTTTATCATTTTTCCTGTCAAGATACTTAATAATGTTCTTGACAAATTTTGTCTGGAAATGTACCGTTAAGCTTTAAAAATAAAACATTTAATTACAAAATCAACATTTATTAAATTTGGCTAACAGCATTATTTATACCTATAACAATGACTCCAGTATTCCTAATCTTAATTTTGGAGATAACAAAAGTAATTACAGACACAAGAAATCATAATCATAGTACGTAGGACACAGTTTTAGAATCTAACTAATATAATAATAAATATAAACTCAACAAGCTTTCCATATTTTTCTCCAATGATTTACAATATTAATTCTTTAGATAATCACAGCCAGCTAATCACTTTTCTCCAATGATTTACAATATTAACTTTTTAGATAATCACAGTCACAGCCAATCACTTTTCTCAAATGATTTACAACATTAACTTTTTAGATAATCAAAGTCACAGCTAATCTTAACAACAATAAAATCTTAAATAAACACAAACAATCATAAAAATTATAAAAATAAAATCAGTCTTTTAATCAGAGTTTTCAGAATCTGAAATAATTATTCGATTGTGCCTCTTTTGAGTACTGGAACTTGGAAAATCTCCGTCTGTAGAATGGGTGGCGTCTATTAAAGAGGTCTCCAATAAAGTATCGAATAAATCCACATCTGAATCAGATTCTGAAGAAGATGAGTTAACTACATTGCTTGTGTTGGTTTCTGACCTATATGAATCAGTTTTCTTCACTGGGATTTGTCCATCATCATGACCATGAATTAATTTCCAGTTGTGTGCTATGAAGCAAATCTTTCCCGCTCTGTTTGTTGTCAATTTGTTTCTTTTTTTTGAATGTATGTTCGAAAAAGTTGAAAAAGATCTCTCTACAGAAGCAGAAGTAGCTGGGACTGATAATATTTTCATTGCTATTTGTCCCAAAAGAGATTTAGGGAAAAGCGTTTCCCACCATGAAAGCGGTTCAGTAGTTTCAGCCATTTTCCATACAAAGTCCTTTTCCCAAACACCACGGCGACATTTATAGTTAGATAAATCTTCCAAAAGCGACCCTGAATTCGTTTCATCTATATTCATGATCACTTCCATTCCGTCAATGTTTTCTTCGTCTGTTAGATGAACTCCTTGATTATTGGGATCTAATATTGATGCTGCATAATGAATTGGTTTTAAGGCATTCGCTTTCCTTTCGTTACACTTAGTTATTATGCTCGCTTGATCATCCCCCAAAAAAGCTGTTGAATTCGAATTATTTAGCAAATCTTCTACTTCTTTTATCGCCTTATGTACCAGATGAATAGAGCAGTAATCACCTTCTAGTTTAATTATCCAGTCAACTATGGGTTTCAGTAATATTTTCAGGTCTTCAATTTTGTGCCATTCAGTTTCATCCAATAGTTTTGCTTTGTATTTAGTAAGAGGCAAGTTTTCAGTATTGATTACCAAGTTTTGCAGTATAACCTTTGATTTTAGGAAA
Organism: Bedellia somnulentella; assembly: GCA_963576735.1. Taxonomy (NCBI): domain Eukaryota; kingdom Metazoa; phylum Arthropoda; class Insecta; order Lepidoptera; family Bedelliidae; genus Bedellia; species Bedellia somnulentella. The sequence goes on along the minus strand of OY755191.1, from coordinate 7,629,032 downwards.
TTCTCAAGGCATTGTAAATAGCTTCCCCACCTTGTCTTGACGGGTAACTGGAGAGAAACATTTATTGACTTCTCTTCAGCAATTTTGCGAAATTCTGCATTAATAATATGCGATTTACTTATAGATTTGATTACGTCCACAATATACGAAAATTGATCGCGTAATTTACTTATTTTCAAAATATCTCCAATTAACAAATGAAGCGTATGTGCTAGACATCCAATCCAAATAGTTTGGTTATATTTTGCCTTTATTAATCTGCCACATTTTACCATATTCGCTGCATTATCTGATATTATTGCCAAAAACTTTGATGCATCAAGTTCTTCCATGACTTTAAAAATCTCTTCTGATAAGTATTCAGCTGTATGTCGGCTATTTTTGGTAGCAATAAATTTATAAAAATATGGTTTTGGTCCATATAAAATAATATTCAAAATTGGTTCGTTCCTTAAGTTAGACCACCCATCAATTGCTAGATGTAAAACATTCGCTTGCTTTAGTTTCTGTGTGACATTTTTCTGCATGTCTGTATATTCAGCATCCAGCAAGGTCGTTGCTAAAACTTTTCTTGATGGTGGATTATACATTGGATTTAATTTATGTAAAGTCTGTTTCCAAAGTGGGTGCTCAAAAATAGAAAGTGGGGTACCAGTTACGAAGATGGCTCTTGCAATGAGTCGATGAATATCCATCTAAAACAACAAACATTAATTGCATTAAGTGGATTAGAAGCTCCAACTCAGAATCAGAATATGATTTCTATTCAACAGTACAATAATACTAGTTCCGTGGCGCAGTGGTCAACACACCCGACTGCGACACAGAGAGAATGGGTTCGATCCCCGGCCAGATCAAGATGAAAAATAATCTTTTTCAGATTGACCTGGGTATTGGGTGTTTATCATTGCTTTTTGAAGAATAAAGACATTTTTTTTTTAAACTAAACTTGATGACGTTGGATCGGCATCACTAAAACACAATTAGTGTTCTACAAGATCGATAATCGACTAAACTTATATGACAGATGTTAAATACTACCCTGAAGGCCTGCGAGGTGTGGCGTGCGGGCAGCGGGGGGAAATGCTCCCGCGCTTCACTTGAGGCCCCGAATGCATTAAACACACGCTTTATCTATAGTGTAGGGCTAGCTCTATTAGTGTGCTTAGTTCCTATATACTATATTATTATTACGGCATTATATATAGCTTATTGACTTAATTATTATGATTAACTCATCAGAAAATTTGAAGATTGTAGGAAAAATACCCAGCTTAAAGTGTAGGTACTTTAAGGCTAGTTAAAATTAAAAGTAATGTTAAAACTTACCATATTCAATTGTTCATTTTGATTTTCACATGGAATATTTTCTGATGATGTTCCTGGCTTTGCTTGTGGTGACTGTATGGTGGGTTTCACATTGCAAAATAAATTTTTCACATCACTTGGACACATAGTACATTTTTTTAAGTGTACAGTAAATTTAGTTGCATTTTTAAAATTGTAGATGACCTTACAAAACGAACACATATATGAGGTCTTTGTACTGTAATTTTTTTCTATAAAGTAATCGAACACTTTGCTTTTTGGCTTCATTTTTACACAAATGTGTTTATTGATCTGTTAACGATGCTCAACTGCGCTAGTGCTATAGGACACGTCATCGCGTGGGCAGCGGGCGCGGGGGGAATCAAACTGAGTGAGATAGCTATAGCATAGCGAACTAGGAATACCAGCGCGTGCGCTTTTTGAACAAATTTTTCATAAAGAATCATTTAATACAATATTACCGACTTTTGGGAAATTTACTGGTAATATAGAATCTTACTGGGAATATTTCCAAATGGTAAAATACTGGTAACGGTAAAATGGTAGCGGCACATCACTACATGTGTGACGATGTAAGTGCGTAAGAGATGGCTGTTTTATACTACGCGAAATCTAGTTAAAAGATCGCTCGTACTAGCAGTGCAGTTTTATAACTTTCCTCGATACATAGGCTACCTGTTACTGAAAGATTTTTTGCGGATCGGACTAATAGGTTCTGAGATAATATTAGTGTTATTTTTCTGTAACTTGAAATGAATTGAGAGAATGTGTGTGCTTATTCCTCAATGGTAGGTTACGACACTTAGCAATGTCCACTTAATCACTGTGCCTTTGGTTGAAATCGGTCGAGCTGTTCCGGAGGAGTTCATCAAAAAAATAGTATCTATTATATAGAATTTTATAAACGACTGGTATGGAAATACGTCTGGTTGAGGAAGCACTTCAAAAGAGGCGACTAACTAAACCTTGTCTTGGCAAAAGAAATGTCTCTACTTACATGAAGGTTTTTTAAAAATAGTCGCTAGGTCAAAACGATGCGTGTCTCGAAAATATGTTTGGGTGGTACGCCAGCTCCAGATATAATCGAAAACTATCAGTTCGAAATTGTTATTGCTAATCACGTTGTCTCGAGTGTCCACTAATATGGTTTATCAATTCAAGAAGTATTCGTATTAATTCATATTGAGCATATTTATGGTGATATTTTGCATTATGCATAAAATTGCCAATCTAAAGACGTACGTATAGGAAAATATACATATATTCACTATTTTGCCTTTTTATAAATTTTAGTAGTGGTTATGTTAAAATAATTATTTCTTTTTCAAACTCAAACGCTCACACCGAAGATACCCAAAGGGAGATTGTCAGAGGTACAAATACTTCTGAACACGTGACTTTGTCACCTGGTGTTCCAAGTACCCACGTTTTTTCTCACTGTTAACAACCATGGTACCTTAAATACACATATGACTTAAAAAAGACAAATTGGTGTAGGCCCGACCCGGGATCTAAGCCCACGTCTGTCTGCATGACGGACGTTTGTCCTTATCCATTGAGCTAGCACGGTAGCTATTCCTTTGTCTAGAAAGGATTTATCAACATATTCTGAACTAAGATTGACTCAATTGATCTAATACATTTTTGATCAATTTTAGGAATTGGCGCAATTTACTTTAATTTTTAACAACTTTATACGCAGAAGTTGCTTTACGTTCGGTACTTTATAACTCACTTTAGGAATGAATGAAATTCACAGTTTTGTTTACTAGAACTTGTTTCATATTCAGTATTTTTTATGAGAATAGCGAATAGAAATAATATTAAATAAACGTTTATGTAAGTCTATATATATCTGTGAGATACTATTGGTATTAATTTTGAAATCTTTTAGTTCAGTCGTTGTGTGAAATGGACAGTTTAACTTTTTAACTACTTTCGCTACAATACTTAGAAATATACGAACTTAGTCTACATAATAAAACTACATACATACAATAACATTCAATATATGTATTTATTTTACCATAAGAGTACTAACAAACTACTAACAACTTATTGTAGGCTTTGTAACAAAAATAAACTTACAATATATTTCGCTGATATTTCTCGCAGGGTTTTGTCTTATAATTTAGAAGAGGATGAACACTTTGAGTGCTATAAACGTTGGTCATTATCTTAATAATTAAAATATAAGTCATTTAAATTATTTTCTAGTCATAAAACAATAATTGAAATCAGTTCCTTCGACCCAATAATATTATCATACAAACCTGAAGTAAACAGTATAACAAACTACTATAAATATAAAATATACTTTTGTTCAACAAGTAAAACTTATCACAACACAAACTATATCCAGGGCTCAAAACATTATCTGAATAATTTAATATATGTTATATCAATTATTTTCATATCTTAAAATAATAATTGCAATCACTACCTAAGATCCAAAAATAATATTTTATAAACTTGAAGTGACCAAATTGAGAGTGTGCTCAAAAAGGCAGGCTTCCGAAATATAAAGAATAAAAGAGCTTGTATGAAAAGATTGATCGATACAAACGAAGCTAGATAGTTGGATTTGCCAGTATCGTACAAAGTGGCGATCGATAGTCTCTGCCTACCCCAATGGGAACTAATAACGTGAGTATATGTTATGTTTGAACTAATCAACAAGTATAACAAACTACTACAAATACAAAAAGTACTTCATATTCTAGTAAAACTTCTTACAAACTATACCCAAACTCTTGTACCCATTTCAGTCCTTGCTTAGTGTTGATCGCTGGTTTGTATTCGAGTCCAATCCAATCATCATAACCACAGTTCTGTATGTGCTGTAATATGTACTTGTAGTTTATTTCTCCGTTTGTATCTGGCTCGTTACGATTTGGGGCTTGCGCTATCTGGAATTGAATATTATTTTACATTAAGCAGAAGTTGCGCTTAATCTTACGTCAAATTAAGTAAGAATAACTGAGATGGAATAAATGCGCGTGCAGTAAAATTGCACTTAATTTTGTTTTATTTAACAAGTATATTGTAGAAATTAAAACAGACAAACAAACACCGACAAAATATTTTTATACAAGTAATTAGCTTTTACCCGCGACTTCGTCCGCACAGAATAGTTATTCTGAGACAACCTCATCAACACTACCACCATCACCCAAATCCGTAAGCCTCCTATCTCAGTAATTCAGCTATTACAATAACATATACAATTTGACATACATACATATACTCACGGCTATAAATCCCTAGATGGGGAAGCCAGAGCTAAGGAATCAAATATTCCTCAGCCACTTTTGGAAAGTTAAGTGGGAAAAAGATGGTAAAATAAAGATTGTTGGTGATGGGTCTCTAACCTCATCGCCCTATAATCCCTTAAAAGCCCCAATACCGTTAGTCGCCTTTTACGTACAACGTACACCCACTGGAAGAAATGGGGTAGTGCTATTCTAAGCCGACACTACACATTAATTTGACACATTTATGAAATAGATGGAATGAAGATTATGGGAGTTTTATTTACACTTAAATTACACTTAATTGAAGTGCAAATGAGAGGATAACACCCTAGTATACAACCACCTTCTCATAATCCATAGAATATGTATAAATTAGGTTTTATAATCAATATTAGTAGCTTATATATTTATGCCTAATATATATCTTAACACTTTTTAAGAGCTTTCTATTGTAAACTCAAAGTGTTAAACGCCTTAAAACTCATTAAATACCTCACCTGAATGTGACCAACATAAGGCATCAAATTCTTGATGTTGTGAGTCAAGTCGCCACAAATGAGTTGCATATGAAACACATCCAATTGTAGTCTTATGTGAGGACTGTCTATCCGTTTCATCAGGTCCACAGCTGAAATTGTAAATAAATACATAAGAAAAAGAATTGTACATATCATAACACATGAATATGGGTTTATTAATTTAATTGCCTGTCAATGCAGATTAATTCCATTAAAGTAAATAGTTAGGTATGTTATTTAATTAAAAGAACAATTTTAACATGATATTGGGCCTTTCCATCTTGAAGGCTATGCTATGTGGGACACAAATTCTCTTCATACAGGAGATGTGACTTAAAAATCGGATTCGGATCTACACCAATGCGTCTTTATGTCAATGTGTGGTTAAGTTGTCTAGTTTGTTAAAGATAAAGAAAAAACATCATGACCATATGCCTTGGTTTATCTATAGCTTTGACAAGCGAATTGTTTGCAATGGCAATAAATCTGCCCCATACCACATAAGCTGTCTTTAGTTATTAAGTTTAGTTCATCAATTTTGATAAAAAAATATGAGCTCTTAATCTTATTCATCATTTTCAAAGGTTCATAATTTAACAAAACACCTTCCGAATCCGAAGTAAACTTAGTATTAAGTTGAAATTGGACGTTCAAAAAACAAAGATTTATCTTTTTACTTTGAAATAAATGATTATTTTATTTTATTTCTTATGAATTACCTTTAGTATAATCACTTAAGAAGTATTTATTCACTGAATATTGGTTTATAGGCTCTATGACGCCAACAATTTGTTCATCTTCAAGCAAACCGGCTGCATATTTGAGATTCTTTTCATAAACTTCCCAATTTTTTTCTGTAACATTTTCAACTTTGCCAGCCATTATATGAATCTTTTTTGCATTCACTGCTTTGGCATATTGAATTGTTTCTTTCAAGTCATTCTCAAACTCTTTTTCTTTGCCTGGGATAGCTGTTATCCCTACTTCACCCTTGCTAGTGTCACCTGAAAATGTAATATGTATAAAATAATAATAAGCAAAAATGTCTGTGCATATATTTACATTTAAAATGTGTTTACAAACTGCAATGCCCAGCAGCTATATTAAATGACTAGTGGATCGGCCCAGCTTCGCACAGGTAGTGATGTTTTTTAAATATCTGAGATTTCTTTCCTCAGTCACTGCTCAAGCATTGTGAAATTTAGCGCAATGTGTCTCAGTGCATCTGTGAATCATTTATTTAATTTATAGCACTCCCTGAACAGTGTAGTTTGGTGATTTTGAATGTGCTTTTATGAACGGTTCAGTATTTCCGTTTATTAGCAAATTTTGGAATAAAATGCTATGAAGTATTTATAACAATCTAAAAAAGAAATCATTATGTGATAGAGGATGCAATTACTGGCGCCATCTAGTATGTAATATGTAAATTAGTAACGATTTGGTTTCGGTCACAGGCGCGATGGCTTATTTCATGTATAATTTTGGTGTTTCTCTACCAATTTCTATGATTATTTTTTTATTGAATAGGTAATAATGTTACCTTTTTTAAATTAGGGATGAATGAGAGTATTATAAACGTAAGAGTAAACAAATATAATCAGAATGCTCCGAACTGCTAAGCTATCAGGAGTTACGTGTGTTATTGTGAGTCCACCATAAAAGATAGACATATACTGTTGCGGGAAATTATTTAGACAATTTTATGAAGAATATTTCCGTCATACATGATTTCTATGTAAGGTTAAAAATTAAGGCTGCACACGTGACGGAAGCTTAAAAAATGGAGTAACTTCTCCCGTTTTCCCAAAATTTCCCCTTCACTACTCTGCTGAAAAGTATACTATAACCTGCCCAGGAGTATGAATATAAGGCACATACAAACTGACAGACAGACAGACAAAAATTTTACTGATTGCATTTTTGGCATCAGTATCGATCACTAATCACCCTCTGATAGTTATTTTGAAAATATATTTCATGTACAGAATTGACCTCTCTACAGATTTATTATTAGTATAGATTATGCTTATTGCATTTACTTTATTCATAGTCATTAACATTACCAATATTCAACACCAATCATAGGAGAATAGATATCAGACCAATCTGTTGACAACCCACTTTAAAATAAATAAATAAATTAAAAAAAAATATGTACTGTTGTCAATTTTGATCATATCCTATTTTTCATAATTGATTCTTGGTTGTGATATGATTACCAATAATTATTAGTAACAGAAAAGAAATATCAGTACCTGTTCGTAAATTGATAAGAACTTGTTCTAAACCAGAGTCTTCTTTTGCTTGTTGAACTTCTTCCACAGAGTGTCCCCAAGGAAACCCAGTTTCCACCGCCTTGAAACCGGCTGCTTTGGCTAAAGCATATCTTTCCACAAGAGTAGCCGCTTCGCCAAACATAAACGACAGATTTGCACAAAACTTCATCTTTCTTTATGTATAGAGTAAGCACAATAAACTATCGAACCAACTTGTCAGTTGTTATTTAAATATATTGCGAATTTTATCAGCAAAACCACTTAACTAACCTTATCAGGATGTAAATAGGTGAACTGTACCACAACAGGAGCGAAGTTATCTCAATTGCTTTATCAAGTTTGATTATTTGAATGGAATAATAATACTACACATTTGATGCAGACACTAAATAATATGAAAATTTTCAAGGTAAAGTTAATAAAGTTTTTTTACACCTACCTAGCTCAGCTACCTAGTGTACTGTTGTAAATACTTTCTACTTTTCCCGGTTTTCCGATTTTCACCGAAGTAATAACAAAGTTTCATTGTTTAGCGGAATGGCGTCGCTGGCGCTGATAATAACTTGTATCTGCCAGTCTCTCATTATACAACAGACATTTAAAATTTTGCACTAAAGGAGATTGACCAAGTGCTGCCCAACATTGAATGATGGTACATAATGTTCCTTAGACTAATATCAGACTGTAACCCAAAGCGCTTTAGAATCTATCCGAGGAGTACTGAGAAAAAAAATATTTTTCATAGGATTTACATTGACGAAAAATCATAACCAACAGCTGTTTTTTTTAAATAAAACACGGTATATTGTGAACAATGGATTACACTGGCCAACAAAAAAAAACTTTTTTTTTGGTGCGGTAAAAATTTGTTTAGATATTGTTTTTGAACGTGTCTCTGATGACAAACCTACAACTGCCATTTTTGTATCAGCTCTAATTTCATAACTACCCTCAATTTTAAAATTTCGTCACTTTGACTTCAACAAAGTATCGCAATTCTTTTATTTTCATCAATTTCGTTGTTTTGGCATAATGGCAAGCTCATCAAGATGTTGTTTGACCAATCCTAATTCATTTTGTTATATTTGTGGTGAATATACGTTTGAGGAAAACAGAAAACCCATAACAGAGTTCGTGAAAAATGCATATTTCGCATACTTCAACCTATCTATTGAGCATCAAGATAAGCCTTGGGTGCCCCATTTTGTGTGTAAAACATGCAGAGAACATTTGAGACAATGGACAAATTGCAAAAGAAGATGTATGAAATTTGGGATACCGATGATTTGGAGGGAACAACAAAATCACTTCAACGACTGTTATTTCTGTTTGGTTAAGATTGTCGGCATAAATCGAAAGAATAGAAGTAAATGGACATATCCTGATATACCATCAGCGAAAAGACCTGTACCTCATTCCGAAAGTGTCCCTGTGCCTACGTACCACTCGCTGCCAGATATCGAAGTGGAACAATATAACGAAATCCAAGCAAATCCCGAGATCGACAGTGATTATGGCGAGTTGAATCGAACCTCTCGTTTTTTTTCACAAGGTGAGCTTAATGATCTGATAAGGGATCTAGATCTTTCAAAGGAGCGTGCTGAATTGTTGGCTTCTAGATTAAAAGAGAAGAATTTGCTTTCACCAAACACAAGAGTTACATTTTACCGTCAAAGAGAACGCGATTTGCTACCATATTTTTCTGAAGATAACAATCTTGTTTATTGCAATGATATTGGTGGTTTATTAACAAGAATGGGTTTACAAAAGTACGACTCAACTGAGTGGCGTCTTTTTATAGACAGTTCCAAAAGAAGTCTCAAATGTGTATTGCTTCATAATGGTAATAAACACGCTTGTGTTCCAATTGCTCATTCTACCCGAATGAAAGAAGAGTATGAAGCAATTGCACTGCTTTTAGAAAAGATTAAATATGATAACCACCAATGGTTTATATGCGTCGATCTCAAAATGGTTAATTTTCTGTTGGGACAGCAAGGTGGATATACAAAGTATCCATGTTTTATGTGTCTTTGGGATAGTAGAGATAAACCGAATCACTGGGTACGAAAAAATTGGCCGATCAGAGAAAGCCTAGCTGTTGGAAAGCAAAATGTTATAAATACACCTTTAGTCCCCCGAGAAATGATCATTTTACCTCCTCTACACATAAAACTTGGTCTCATGAAACAATTTGTAAAAGCATTAGACAAATCGGGCTCATGCTTTCAATACATTACGAGGGCATTTCCAGCTTTAAGCACAGAAAAACTCAAGGCTGGAATATTTGACGGTCCTCAGATAAGACAGTTAATTAAAGATGATAACTTCGCAACATCTATGAATGAAACGGAACTTGCTGCGTGGAACTCATTTGTGCAAGTGATCAAAAATTTCCTTGGTAATCATAAGGCAGAAGATTATGAAAGTATTGTAAACCAAATGCTTTCTTGCTTTCAAAAGTTGGGATGTAATATGAGCATCAAGGTTCATTACCTACACAGCCATTTGGACTGCTTCCCGCATAACCTGGGTGACTTAAGTGAGGAACAAGGAGAGCGGTTTCATCAGGACATCAAAGTCATGGAGGATCGATACCAGGGTAGATGGGATACTCACATGATGGCTGATTACTGCTGGGCTCTTATGAGAGACAACCCAATGCATAAACATGAAAGAAAATCTATTAAGAGGAGTTTTTTGTACACTGACTAATAAAAAATGTGTTTTTTCGTTGAAAATTTTTTTTTTTAATATTTTCAAAACTAGAGCTGATACAGAAAAACTGATTACATATTTGAAATCAGTGAAGAAATTACTTTCATAATCAGGTCTTAAAACAACGGCACCAAAAATAGTGTTGGCCAGTGTTATTTATTACTATCAAAACACTTGTTAAGTATAGTGCTTTAATAAATCAATCATTTATTCGTTACATGATCATGATGTAAACATTAATGATACCTAATCAATCATCCATCATTATTGAATCTAAAAATAAAGCAGGCCGCCTCAAAACGTCTTCGTGCCTTCTTCTTCTTCTTAAAGTGCCGCTCCATCACTGGAGGTTGGCAATCAGCTCTTTGCAACGCTCTCTGTTCATGCATGTTCTGAACAATTCTTCCACGGTTTTTAAGCCGGTCCATTCTTTGATGTTGCACAACCATGACATCTTCCTTCTTCCTGGCCTTCTTTTTCCTTCTATTTTTCCCATCATTATGGTGTGTAGCAGCGTGTAGCGTTCGTGTCGCAAAACGTGTCCCAAGTAAGAGACTTTGCGCTGCTTGATGGTATTCACGAGTTCGACCTTTTTACGTATGCGCCTGAGGACTTCGACGTTAGTGACTTTATCCGTCCAGCTAATACGGAGCATCCGTCTGTAGCACCACATCTCAAATGCTTCAAGTCTCTTTCTCAGGTCCTCTTTAATGGTCCATGATTCACATCCATACAGAACGATGGGCCATATGTAGCACTGCAGAAGCTTATTACGGAGTTTGATGCAAAGTTTTCGACAGCACAGAACTTTCCTCATGCACATGAATGACGCTCGGGCTATTTCGATACGCACGCGTATTTCAGTATCGCTCTCCCATGAGTCAGTCAGCCAGGAGCCGAGGTACTTGTACTTGTCGACTCTTTCGACGATGTTCGCTCCTATCCGCAGGTCTGCTTGCTGTAGAGGACCGCTGCTAGCCACGATCATGAACTTCGTTTTCGATATATTCACGTGCCTAGCCCACCCCAAAAACCAAACTACCAAACTAGGCAAACAACGTGAGCACAACTGCCGATCGTTCGCCGCCCAGTAAAACACGAACAGCAATAATGATTAATTGAACGGAGCCCATGATTGTTCTCGTCAATTAAAATAAAACAATGATACACTTTTGAAGACGTATGTCTGCTTTTTATATGCGCTCGAATTAGTTGCACATTGTTGTTCGGCATCGAAAAATCGGAAAGGTCGTCAAGACGACCGTTATAGTTTTGGATTATAAATGTTTCCGTGTTGCGTATATGCTCGCTGTAGTAGCTGGGTGCAAGTTTAATTTGGTAAGTTCCAACTGCAAAGAGAGTCAATTCCTCTGCTGTCAACATGGGAAATGAAGCAACATTATCGCTAACCACTGTAATATTTTCGAAGTTGACTCTGTTTCGGTTTAGTCTTCTTTCATCAACGTACTCAGCTAAATGATTTGCAACGTTCAATCGCTCTCTGGCTATATTAATAAATTCACGTGCATTGGCATGATCTATAATATCAACATGGAAGGCATTAGTTATCGCTGCAGCGATCCGAAGGTCTGTGTAAAAATGGCTCATAGCCAGATTACAGAACTCATGACGAAAAATCTTGAAATCCCGTTTTAGCCGTCCATTCACCACTTCAACAGGCCACCGGCAAATGGTGCACAACCGCGATTTATTGGAATCGAGTGTGCTAAGTTGTGTGCCTCTTCTGCTCTGCGATTGCGGCATGATGCCAACATATCCGTGGCTTTCTAAAGACGCTGTTGAGTCGCGGAAACCTCTGTCTAATATAAAAATATCACCCGGCTGTAACAGCCAATGAATGACTCTATCCGGCCCATCTAAAAGGTTGTTTAAAATAGTTGCGTCGTTTGTAGTCGCAGCATATAGGGCCCACAAACCTCAATAATGTGTCCATCGGATGTGACTAACAAAAATGGTTTAGGAGGTTCCTGTACTTGTGCACGCTGTACGTGTCTTTTTGAAAAGAGAAGTTGGAACTCTTTTGTATATACATATAGGTACCGTCGCATATTACAGTAGCTTCCTGATTATTTGCAAACAATGCGTTAGGAACTGCTAGATTTCTTTCAACGATCTGCTCTCTCGAAATATGGTCGAATCCCAAGTAGCGAGGGACGAAATCACTAACCAGACACTCCCTAGCTATTTTCATTCTTCGTTCTAGATTTGCACGAGACATGTTGAAGAACGTGGCGAGTCGTTCATTGGATTCTCCAGTTCTCAGTTTGGCCAGTATTACACCTAATGCAGTTCTTGGATTTGAGCACCTTTGTGCTAAAAGTTGAGTTTGATTAAATAATCTTTCGAATTCATCTCGAGTGCGGCCTGTCCAATAATGCAACTCTTCATCATGCAGCTCATTAAGGTTTTCAAAATCAATAATTCGATTTCTGGGTTCTTTTAATAATTATAACATTTCAAAAACATGTTGAGGGCTAAAATCAAAACATCGATTTGGTGCCGTAAAAAGATCATCCCAAGCGTCATTTTCTAAATGCTCCTGTCCTGACACACACGTGCGTACGGTGTAACATAATAATTATTATTAATAAGTAACTGCACTTTCAAAGTTTTTGGTACTCGTCGACGAGTATTGTTTGTGCAATTGTAAATCATGCAAGTATTTGACGTATTCGGGGCTCGGCAGTAATTTCCAGGAAGGTGAAATCTTAGGTCTTGTCCCACAATGTTCTCCGCCACGTGCTGATCTTCCATGGCTGGTAGATTTTCCACGGCAGGCGGATTTTCCACGGCAGGCGGATTACCCACGACGGCAGGCGGATTACCCTCAGCAGGTGGACCTGCCGCAGCAGCAGGCAGCCTCCCACGGCGAGCTCTTGTCCAACAAGTGTGGTAGAGGTATTCCTCATTATTGAATGTTATCTGAAACCAATAAAAAAATATAAATAAATAACCCAAGACATAACACGTAAGTGGTGGTAGCAGAGCGGGAGTAAGTGGTGGTAGCGGAGCAATAGAACGCCAGCTTCTCATGCGTGCATGTCGTGGGTTCAAATCCCGGCATGTAAGTACCAATGACTTTGTTATGTACATTTGTGAAGTTATAGTAGCAATACCACTCGCTAACGGCGAAGAAAAACATCGTGAGTGTCTGAGCTATTCACATACCTCAGCGCTTGAAATTGCCAATCTGCGGTAGGCAGGCGTGGTGATTAAGCCTATACTCTCTCTCTGAGAAAAGGCCTATGCCTTTCAGTGGGACGTATATAGGCTGCTTATGATAACACGGCTACGTAGTAAAGTACATACTAGTAGGCTAGTATAGTACAGTACATACTAGTAGGCTAGTATAGTACAGTACATACTAGTAGGCTAGTATAGTGCATACGATACGAAACAAGCAACATTCAGCCTATTTTAACTGTCAATCAGGAACTGACAGGTAACTAGGAGGGTCACAGTGACTCAACGATCTCGGTGCGCAGGTAGCGGACTACCGATAATTGGTCCGGCTTGTTGGACATGCCTATTTCTTAACTGTTGAGATAATGGCTTATTTTATGTAATAATATAACTATTTAAATAAAAGTTAAGTACTTACCTCACGTGGTGCTAGAGCTTGAATGATGTTTTGAACTGTGTGTTGATGCTCGTTTTGAATATCTCGAGTTAACGGGTGTCTTCTGATTCTTTCCACAGAACGATCACAAAACAAACACACTCTGTGATTTGGTCGATACATCGCGTAGTCCAAATGAATAGCCGGGTCGATAAGTGATGCAGATACGATAGTCCAAAAGTAATGCCGGGTAGTAAGAAAATAAGGAGATAAGTGCACAGTACGATTCACGTCAAAGAGTGGTGATAGACAACGTAAACAACGTAAATATTATAAAAAAAATGAAATATCAAAAGTCAAAGTGCTACGAAAACCATAAGGTATATTATCGGGTAGTACACAACCCCGTGGATGTTTATTTTTTTATTATTTTTCTTAAATACCCTTTTATGTAAGGTAAAATAAAAAACTATTCCCACGCCTGGGCAGCATTTGGTCCAAAATGGTCAATCTCCTTATCTTTTATATTTTAACTAACTAAAATACTACATCACCCTTCTCTAATGCAATCTATTTATATCGAAAAAAACACGAATTGGCTTGTTCCTACAATTAATACTATCCAGATAAAATTATGTACGGTTCTTTAAACATAATTTATTAATATATAATTAATTTATAATCATTACATTACAGACAATTAGTAGGTACCTTTGCTAAACTCTTTGCTGACAAATTAGGGGTAAGAAGTTATGATGTAAGTTTTTAACTTGTAGACTTTTGAAATTGAAAATTTGAAGTTTGAAAATTGTTATAAGGGTTTTCCATTAAACTTTTTGATGATTTATTTAAAGAAAAAAACAAAATTGTGAGTTTACCTTCATATATACTCACGCCATTAGTTCCCATTGGGGTAGGCAGAGACTATTGATCGCCACTTCGCACGATCCTCACAAACCTCTCTAGCTTCGTTTACATCCATCAATCTTTTCATACATGCTCTTTTATTCTTCATACTTCGGACGCCAGCCTTTTTGAGCACACTCTCAATTTGGTCCAAGTGTGTTCTCTGAGTCCAAGGCTCCTGTGGATTAAGGTGAAATTGGGACTAGTCCGGATGCGCATTATTTGCGTATACGCTCCGGACATGTCTAAATCCCTATCCGAGAGGGAGGAGTTTTGGAATCTGTTAGACGATGTTGTGAATGGGTGTGATCAGAATGAGAGCCTTGTAATGTTAGGAGATTTTAATGGCTGGGTTGGTGTGTCACGCAACGGTTGCGAAAGAGTTTTAGGAAAGTTTGGTGATCAAAGCAAAGGGTTAATGAGAATGGTGAGAAATTGATTGAGGTATGTTTGGAGAGGAATCTTTGTGTTACAAACACGTTGTTTAAACACAAAGTTATCCATATGTATACAAGACAGAGGGGAAGCGAGAGACGTATGATTGATTTTGTGATAGTTGATGAAAGGCTGAGAGCAAAAGTTGTTGACACCAGGGTCTATAGGGGCACGAACGTTGGCACAGATCACTTTCTCGTTATATCACGATTAAGGGGTCTGTGCACGCGTTGGCGTCACAGGCCTAAAGTGTCAACAACGGATTATGCGAGAATAAAAGTAGAAAAACTGCAAGAAGATGAAAATATCAGAGATGAATACTTGAGGAAATTGGATGATAGACTAAGTTGCGTGGAGATGAAGGATGAAATGGAAATAGAAGAAGTATGGGATGTGCTCAAATCGACGATGGTTGAATGTGCGACGGAAGTATGTGGAGTGTGTAAAAGGTCAAATAGACCACCAACAAGTTGGTGGGATAAAGTTGTGAAAGAGGCGGTTGGAGATAAGAAGAAAGCGTGGTTAGATTTACTAGCGATTAAAGCTAGTAAACGGATGGATGCAAGTGTAACTGACGATGTAGTGCAGAAAAGTGAAGATGAATATAAGAGAGTTAAGAATGAGGTGAAGAAGAAAATAGAAAAGAAAAAGCGGGATTTGCAAGAGTGGTGTGAGAGGAAACTTTCTGATAATTTCCGGAATAACCATAAGTTATTCTGGAAGTATATCCGGAAAGAAAAGGGAGTTTCCCAAAACACGAGAGTGAGTGTAATACGAGATGAACAGGGTGAATTGGCGACGGATGAAAGTAGCATGAAACGGGTATGGAAGAATTATTTTGAGGGACTGTTTGAGAAAGAGGATGCATCTATTTCTTCGCCAATCGACAGTTATGTTGATTGGAACGGGGAGATGGGTGAATTTAGTGACAGCGAGATTAGTATGGAAGAAATAATGAAAGCAATGAAAAGTATGAAATTAGGGAAGGCGGCAGGGTATGATAGGATTACTATCGAAATGCTGAGGGCTGGTAAAGGGTTGGTGGCTTCTTGGTTGTACTTCCTTTTCCAAAAATGCTGGTCGAGTGGCAAAGTTCCACGAGACTGGTGCAAGGCGGTGATTGTGCCTCTATATAAAGGAAAGGGGTCACACCAAGAGGCTAAAAACTACCGCGGCATCAGCTTACTCAGCATTGTTGGTAAATTGTATGCTAAGGTACTGATTGAAAGAGTGATGAATGAAACTGATGAGAAAATATGGGATGTGCAAGCGGGATTTAGGAAAGGAATGGGATGTATGGATCAAATCTTCTCTCTAAGGAGCATCACCGAAAAGTTCTTAGCTGTAGCAACCAAAAGGTGTATTGCTCCTCCATTGATTTAGAGAAGGCGTATGATAGGGTGGTAAGAAAGTGTTTATGGGAGGTGTTATCCAAGTTCGGTTTGGGGAGTCAACTTATACGTGCATTGGTATCACTCTATGAGGATTCTAGTGCATGTGTAACAGTAAACGGGGAAAACACTGGCTGGTTCGGAATCTCTAGGGGTGTCCGACAGGGATGCGTAGCTTCTCCGTGGCTCTTCAATTTGTTCATGGATGACTGTTTGACAGAGTTGCGTGAAAGTGATTATGGACTAAGAATGAGTGGATTCATCATTAAATTCCTCTTGTATGCTGACAATCAAGTGCTACTTGCATCGTCGGCAGAAGAGTTGCAAGAGATGATGAATATTGCATGTGAGTCTTTTGTAAGAAAGGGAATGAGGGTGAATGTGGATAAGACCAAAACGATGGTTTTTGAGAGACAGGAAGATGTGACAGAATGCGTGATTGCGATTGATGGTAAGGATGTGGAACAGGTGAAGGAGTTTGTATATCTGGGAAGTTTGTTTACAAGGGATGGAAAATGTGATGAAGATATTGAAAGAAGAGTGAAAAAGGGTAATGCGGTAAATGGCCTAATGACCTGTCAATCGGTGTCTGAAAAGGCCCGAATGGCTGTGCATGATGCTGTTCTTGTTCCTACGCTTATGTATGGAAGCGAATGTTGGGTGTGGCAGAAGAAGCATGAGAGCAGAGTGAATGCAGTAGAGATGAGGTCCCTCAGAAAAATTTGTAATGTTAGATTATGTGACCGAGTGAGAAATAGTGTTATTCGTGAAAAGTGTGGTGTGAAAGATGATATTGTAAGAAAGATAGAAAAAGGAATGTTGAGATGGTTTGGGCACATAGAGAGGATGAATGATAGAAAATTGGTAAAAGGGATCTATAGAGCTAGTGTGGATGGTAATGTTAGTAGAGGACGACCACGGAGAACACACTTGTGAGTTTACGTTTGGGATGATTAGATATTTGACATTTTATCGCGACTGAAATACAGAAACTAGGTCTTATGTCACGCAGACAAAGTTGCGCGTCAACTTGTTCAATATATTTCTTAACACCTTACGTTTGATTCATGCATTGCATATCTGAAATACTATTTTTATATAGCAGTATTTATAGCTTTCCTAAAACTGTGTGGAATATTTGAATATCATATCTGCGTTATAATATCTCTGCAGGTGTAAAGTATAGCACGTAGAACGGACAACCGTTGGGAATCAAAGTTTCAGGAGTGGCGGCCACGTACTGGACGAATCATTCAATTTACATAGTTAGGTAAGTAGGTAGGCTTCCCACAAGGTGGTCCAAGGACTTGAAGAAGTTCGCGGGAAGCTGATAAGCGTAGCACAGGACCGGCTGTTTTAGAAATCTTTGGAAAGCAGTAGAGGACATCTATTGGCTAGTTGATTTTTGGCTGATGATATATATCATACTTACGCTTTCAAAAAGTTATAAGTATATATACTTTAATATACTCGAAAAATTTAACTCGTCCCTTGGATACTCACGTATTTAATGATATGAAGTAAATAAAACAAGCTCTTGTGACGTAATTGTTTATTGCAAGTCTTGAACTTAATTTATTAAAAACTTTTTAATCTGCATTCAGACTTCAGTTTACAAAAAAAGGACGCAGTTATTTAAAAAAAAATTTTTAATGAAACTTCTATAGCAAGTTGTTTTGAAAGACTGAGAATATTTTCTTGATGATTAGTAAAAAGTTTATTAATTATTTCTAGATGTTCCAATAAATACACAATCTCTGCTATGAAGATAAACTTTGATTTAGTTAAAAGAATAAGAAAAAATATACGGGGTAGGCTCTTTCAAAAGGGATAGTATGCGAAAATTTTTGTATCTAATAATCTGTTTTTATTTTATTCTATTATTATTCCAATATCCAGTACGATAGAACTAATCCGGTTACACCAATGCATTACACATTCGGTAAATTCTACAATTGTAAGCTCATTATAAACGATGTTTTTTGTCATTCAATCCTTAGTCACAGTTGAGAGGGCAGAAGAACGAATGCTTTTTACATTAACCTTTATATTAGCCACATGATCAATTTACCTGGCATTTAAAAGTTTTTGACCTTTTCCATCTTTACCGATAATTCGCGATTTTCTTTGTATTATCAACGAATACATGCATTATATTCACGAATATATATACTAAAGCACTTGCTGTGTAGTGTCGGCTTAGAATAGCACTACCCCATTTCTGCCGGTGGGTGTACGTAAGAGGCGACTAACGGTATTGGGGCTTTTAAGGGACTTTTGGGCGATGCGGTTGGAGACCCATCACCAACAACCTTTATTTTACCATCTTTTCCCAGCTCAACTTTCTAAACGTGGCTGAGGAATTTCGAATTCCTTAGCTCTGGCTACCCCTTCTAGGGATTTATAGCCGTGAGTATATGTATGTATGTATATATACTAAAGTGGTATAGCGGGAGCTTGGAATTTGAGTGCGAAAATATTTTAAGTAAAGATTGTAAACTATGGGATGTTTGGTGAGGTGATAGGTGTCTAACTGCATCGCCCAGCCATCATATAACAGACATTTCAATTAGATCAATTCAATTAGAATTATATATTCTACCATTAAATGAAGTATATTGTTTTTGATATTCGTTTTAAATTTTGTTTTCAAAAGTCGAATCCTAATATGCGTTAGAACTAAAAGAGCGCTAGCCCATCATGTTGCCATAACTGCCGTATAATGCGACTAAGGGATCTGAGTATTCATATAAGATCGGTTGCTTTTATATCACTATTTAGCTGAATATTAATCAAGTTTTCAAAATTAATATTTATATTAGACCCACTTTATTCTTTCGCTTCTGTTATAAAACTTGTGTTTACTCTTAGAGAATCGATTATTTGATTTATCTCAAATTCAATACTTAGTTGAAAATAAGTTAATACCAAATTTATGCCCAAAAGCAACTACAGAGAGAGGAGGATAACAATAACCATATAATACTGGAACATCTATTTTTGTCTTTGCTCTTGTAGAAAATGTGTGATAATAATTAAATGGCGTCACAAAAATCGAACATATTGCCTCGCTTATAAAAAGTTGGCACAATATCTTATCAATACATTAAGCGCTAGAATAACCTTAAATATTACTTATCTATAAATGCTGTCGAAATGCTTGTGCCGACCGTAACCAGTCTTCAAACAAGAGGTATTTGTGGTTCAAATATTAATAGTAACTATGCCTTTTTGATATAAACACAGCCATGTTTCGTAGTTGTTAGGTTCCTTAAACTATGTTTACTTAAGCCTATGAACAACCATTGCTTTGCCTAGTAAATATCTAGACATAACTAAAATAATCTTTAAACAGACTATCAAGCTATGACTGAAAAGTAAATAGAAATGATTTCTTCAACGGTAGTCAATCTTTACATTCAAGAGAAATAGATCGACTACGAAATAACAAGTTTGTTAATTGCAGACCAAATTACAAAAAATATATTACCATTTCAAACAAAAATACATACCGAATAAGGAGAAGGCATTTATAAGTAAATAAAAATCTAGTCACTATTCACAGTAGTGTAATCTTAGTCTAAGTAAAAACTCCAGACCAGTTAGTGGGGAACATTGACATGACGCCATTGAAACGGTGTTCAACGGTTGTTCCCATCGCTTGGTTTCAGGGCCGAATTTAGAGGTCCAGGGGTCCAGAAGTCTCGGGGCATCAAAGAATCAGAGGCCCCCACGCCCCATATTATTTTTCAAATGAAGTAAATAAAAAACAGTCGAGTTTTGACAAATCAAGTAGATTCCCTCAAAAAATATCTATACATAATAAATATATTATAAATAAGGAAAAGATGTTTTCTAGTTGGAATTTGAAAGATTTCTTTTTTCCGAAGTATTGAGGAGCTAAATCCGGCCCTGCTTTATTTTGTTTATTTGTTTACAGCTTACACTTACGCCCGATTTCTGAATTGAGTATTCCAGCTGAGAACAACTTAAGTATCGTTCTGTCGCATTGAAATCTTAGCAACTGAATGAGACAGAACGATACTTAAGTTGTTCTCAGCTGGAATACTCAATTCAGAAATCGGGCGTTAGTCTTAGATTGCAATTAACAGAATGCAACTGCAATTTTCGATTATGTATGTTATGAAAATCACGGAATATTTAATTAATTTTAATACATCTCAATGGGCAGAGCTGTTTACATATTTAGCAATATCATGTGTTAACTGTTCTAGAGTATAGTAATTATGTATTTTCCAAATTAGAAGAGCAATAAGGAAGCTTCGCCAAAGTTCTACAGCATACTAATAAATTTAATTCACATTATGTCATGGCAACGCTCTTCCAATAACTGTAACTTAGTATTATCTTATCGATTAAAATCATTCCTTATTTGAGGAATGTAACATGCAGTGTCAAACAATAATCTCTAGTTTTCTTTAGTTCTTAAAATACTGTATTAAGAGTTAAAGAAATCTATGAATTTAAACAAAAATGATCGATGGGAGTCTCAAAGACAGTGGACTTAGATAAACTATAAATCATAGAAGTAGAATAAATAAAAGCTTTGGATATATTATTTGAAAATGAAATTCTTTACACCAAAACTTGGTTGCACCCTCTAACTTGTGTCAAATCTATCGGGGCTCTGAGGCACTATCACGGAGTTTTCATATAAATCCAGTAAACGACATTAGTCTATCCGTAAGTAGTAGTCAAGTTTTAAAAATTACTGCATCTGTATTGCACAAAAATATAGTGCTAAGAGTTTGAAATTTTATCACTGTCCCAAAATTAAAAAATAACACATACTTTGTAACTGGCCAGGAAATTTTCGAAATAGATAATTTTAACGATGATACGTGAAAATAAGGTGCTCGGTACTGACTTATCTGATGGATAATATTGTTATATTTTCACATTGAAGTTGTTTTTTGTAGAATGTAAAATTCTAACTGTCATTTAATCTGGTTATACCAACCAATGAAAAAACTTTTTAATGCGAACAATAAAGTTGCGGCTCGTCCGCTAAACGTTTCAGACTAATTTGTGATCTGTCAGAAGTGGTGGGTCCCTATTTTCAATACGCCATTACTCGGCAAACATGAATATTTGGCATTCCTACACGTTTGCTTGATTTTTTACTTGTTACTCTTATATCCTACATCATTAGACACGTCCAGTAAGACAATAGTAAATAACTGGTTAAAGTTTAAGGGTACAATTCAGATAAGCAAACGTAAAAAAGCTTTACCTCATGTTTTTTTTTCAGTATTATAATTAAATGATTTCAGATCTTGGCTAGCCCTAAATATGACACGGAAAAGGGTCAACAAAAATAATTTCCTTAAAACTAACAATAATCATTCGATTTCATTTCATTAAATAATTAATTATCTTATTTTTATAACCTTTATAATTTTTCAGGTAATCTAAATTCTACATGCAATTAATTAATTTAGATTTAGTTAAGGTAACTATGAATCTGAAAATGTAACGTTGGATACTAATAAAGTTGTCGGTAAGGTTAGCGTTTACTTAACAGACATCACTCAAAACCAAGGAGACGACAGTTTTAATGATTTTCAAAAGGGATAATCTTTTTTGTATATAATTTGTGAAAGCTAGTGGCACACTACGCAACATTAAGCTCATCATTTACAACCGTTACTTTCAACTTTACAAGTTTCCAAGTCTTGACTAATATTTAAATAACAGAATATGGTTTGTAATACAAAACAATATACAGAACAAACTATAAAACGCATACTTTATTACCAACAGGGGTGCTCCGGAGAAGTAGATTTGTGCGAGTATCTCATGTTTAGACGTATGGGTATTAAAATATCGTCGTATAAATTACGTTTGACGTCTAATTATGAGACATGATTTCTAAGCCTTATGCAAGGACTACTGAACAAGTCTATTTTATTTCACAATTAATTCATATAATACATCCAAGGAGAACTCACGACATTAGATAAACTTCATGCAATCTTAAACACCAAATAACTTTACTTTAGTTAAAGTGCGATTTGTTCATTCTAAAAAAAGGATTTAATTTAGATCATCCCAAGAAAAAAATCCTGGGAAAGGAAAAGCTTGTTAGTTGATAAAGTGTCCTCGAAATATTTCCTATTCGTATCAAGATTGCCTTGCTTTCCGTTGAATTTAAGTAACCATTTTACATTTGTATTTTAAATAGGGTAACATCTCATTAGAGTACAGTTCACCATTCATTTAATTTGAGTGAAACCGGTGCTTTGGGTGAGAGCAGGAAATCAAACTGAATCTCTAGCTCCTCGTCGAATGACACTCGCCAGCGTTGTATTATCTGAAACACGAGGTTTAACTAATTAAGCATTTGAAAATAGAGGCTATATCAGAAAAAAAATGTACATCATACAACTATATTTTCTTAGACATTCAAAATTAGTGTACATGCTGTGTAGTGTTGGCTTAGAATAGCACTACCCAATTTCTTCCGGTGGGTGTACGTAAGGGGCGACTAACGGTATTGGGGCTTTTAAGGGATTTTTGGGCGATGCTGTTGGAGACTCATCACCAACAACCTTTATTTTTACCATCTTTGCCCCACTCACAATTCCAAAAGTGGCTATGGAATTTCTAATTCCCTAGCTCTGGCTACCCCTTCTAGGGACTTACAGCCGTGAGGATATGTATGTATATGTATGTATGTACATTCAAAATTACACAGCTTCTTTTGGACAAGATGGTAGAAATAAAGTATCGTTAGTGATGGGTTTCAAACCGCATCGCCCAAAAACCACTTACACAAGCCCCAAACCCTTAGTCGCCTCTTACGACACCTGTGGATAGAAAGGGGATGAGACATTCTAATTCTTTAACAAATGCGGAAGTCTAAAGTGGGTCTAATTTAAAAGAGAAAAATAATGCGAATTGGAGGGAATTAGGAGAGGTTTGTTGGGCTAAATTTTTTGCCTACCGCAATAGGAATTTGTGCGTGGGAAGTAAGTAAATTAAAAGATATCAAATGTATTCTAGTCGAATCATATCAATACGAAAAATATTATATGTTTTCCTTATCCAACATTTGTTCGATAAGCTTACTGATACTGAACCTTGAAGAGGATGAAACGTTTTGGTTCATTCTATCCAAACTCTCCATGGATTTTTGCGACTGCTATAGTACCGACGACTTGGTGAAGGTCGCGGGAAGCCGACAGATAAGGGCAGCACAGTACCAATTGTTGTGGAGATCTTTGGGAAGGCGTATGTTCAGCAGTGGAAGTCTATAGGCTGATGATGATGATAGTACCTTTGCAAGTAGCAACTGCAACTCCATTTCAACAAATCTCTTCCCAGGACACATTCGTCGTCCTCGACCAAACGGCGCAACCAGTGACGCAGCGTGAGGCTCTCGAATATTGCACCATCTCTCTGGTAAATACTCGCGGGCTTGGTAGAAGTTCTCTTCGCGCCGACACGCTGATCCAGTGTGAGCTAGCACGAAGGTCTGAAAGCGAAGGTATTGAGATATCATCAAATCCAAGACCGCAAGATTTATTTAGAGCAGGAAGATTTTAAAATTTTCTGTTGTAAAAATTGGGTAGTGTTGATTTAAGCTACTAATTGTGGCCCATTTCTTTTTGTAGGTGGATTAGTAATGTGACTTAGGAGCAATTACAAGGAAAAGCCTAAAAGCGTTATATGCAACTAGTTTAAACCACTCAAAATTATTGTTTGAAGAAAGAACTATTGGTTTTACAATACAAATAAACTTACCCCTCGTGGTAATCGGTACCCACAGACCTCCAAAGGTGAATCCAATACTCTTGCCAAAAACGGAGCAATGGGTAGTAATCTAAATGCTTCATTGATGGCTGCTTTTACAGAAGTGGCTGAGGCTAGATCTTCAGTAGTGAGTTCGCCTGAAACTGGCAGTTCGGATCGGATTCTCTCTTGCCAATCTGGTCTTCGACTTAATAAGTACAATAGGAAAACCAAAGTATTCGCCAACTGTAAAGAAACCATTATGTTTTAATGCAGCTTCTCAAACTATTCATTATAACATCTATATTTATTATACAAAGATTACCCTCATAATGACGAGAAGGAATCGAACACTGGACCCCTGGATCTAGAAGCTAGTCTTTTAACAATTTTAAAGACGTTGTCAAATAGTACAAGAAGGACGGCAAGAATATCACGGAAGCAAATACTGATAATATTAATTGTGTAATTTAATTTCCGATGTTTATCTAAGGGCGTGAGGGAAAGGTCACGTAATCGAAAAGGACATAATACAAACCTACAGCGTATGTAATAGTAGATATATATAGAATATTGATTACAAATAAGATAAAGAAAAAAAATAGAGTTTATACGATGTAATAATAATACACACCGTTTCAATTCCTGCTGAAATAAAATCTATTACTGCTGCTTTCTTATCCTTCATGTCCAGAGCCGGGTTGCTGAGAATCTTCAGAAATATTTCTTGCATTCCGTCATCTCGAGCAGAACCTTCAGTACGTCGTTTAGCTTCTTCCATCAGCTCAGATACTATCCTGGCAAACCGTTCATTTCAATAAACAAAACTTCTAAGAACATGATTGTCTACAAATAACTTAATTTATTTTTTTATTAATAAGTGCAAGTACTATACTCAACACAAGTACTCGTGGCAGACAGTCCAATAAAACGTGCAAATGAGACAGCACGGGTCACGTCCTCCTGTACACTTTTACACTGTTTATTGGTGACATCACAAAGTCATAGACATAAATTTATTTAAACGTGTGTTATCACACTCGTACTGTACTGCTTTGCTATTTCAAAATCATATAAAAGGCATTGTCTGCCACAAATCTTTGTGTCCAGTCTAGACATTATTGTAAGAGTAAAATACAAAAGGTAAAATTTGTAATAACTTGGGATCAATTATTAGAAAACTTTCATAGCTTCTCAAAATACAATTTCATTATCAACTTACGAATGAATGGCCTCCTCACTTTTGACGAAAGTTCTGTAGAGCTTTGTTGGAGCAAACTTCCATAGCGGCGCTCCGTAGTAGGAATCACGTTGCGATCTGAAGTGGGTTTTTACATTCGCTGCCAGAGTGGCTGCTCGGTTCGACATGGCCCGCTCTAGGAAACCGAGCCGGGATCCTAGCATCAGACCACAGACAGCTGTAATTAAGTAAATAATGTTGATTAATATCAAAAGGTCAACCAATTTTAAACTGCCTCTATGGATTAGCGGTAAAACGCTCGGTTTCAAATCCTAAGGTTCAGGTTCAATCCCTCTGGATCTAAACTCACGAATTGAATTTGTAGGGTTTTGGAAGAATATTTCAGATTAGACTTGTTTATTTGAAAATAAAGATGATTTCCTTCGTTAGGGGACATAAAGGCGTTATCAGTTCGTACTATAACGATAGAAGTCGTTATTTGCAAAATTTAATCAAAAACTGATATACGTTGAAGGTCAAAACAAAAATTTAATTTATTACCCTCGATGTATGATGCAATGGAGCACCATTTATTCTAGACTAGATGATTTATTCCTAAAATACAATTCTCGTCCTTATCAAATCGTTATCTTGAAAGTTGACCCTTACCACATTGTATCTGTAACAAAAGCATGTCACTGATACGCTATTAGTCGGTGATATTGACAGCAAGATATGATCATAACTATTATTCAAGAAATTGTCTTGGTAGTGCAGTTGACGCCATTCATGCTGGTGCGTCATATTTCTAATGTTCATTCCTATGTTATCTGACCCATATTGCATCTTCTATCTAACATTTGTTAAGATCGACTTAGAACAATTATATTCAATTTGCGTCTAGTCTATGTCGTTGCTCGTCTAATTTATTTGGTTTGATAGCTTACTCGTTACTTCTTTTATTTTATTTTAAACTAAACATGTAACCAAATCCTGAAATTCACCTTGTGGCATTATCATCTCCCAAACTAAAAATAAACTTATATGCACTTTTTTAAAATTTTAAACATGTATATGCACTTTTTAAAAAAATCTATTATTTCAATTTTAATAAATAAGCAATTTAATTGGACTAAGTTAAGACGCGCATGACAAACCTGAAAGTTTAAATCTTCAACAGGATAACCGTACTTACATTCAAGTCCCATCCTATTAGTGAGCTGATCAAATCCAATGACAGTTCCGTCGTTCTTCCTGTAGTTGGATAGTAACTCGATAAAATCATCGCAGATGCTGTTCAGCTGAGGAAGGAACCCTTGCATCGTCTGCGGACTTGTGAGCTCTGGCGTCAGGTTTTTTCTAAGGTGATGCCATTTTTCATCTTGTCTGAAATATAAATTACGTTTTGTATATTCGATAGCATTGACTTTTTAAATGTTGTTGTAAATGGAAAAATTATACAAGAAGTTGAAATTTTTAACATAGGATTTATTCTTATCTGTCAATCAAATCGTTTCAATGAAGTGCTAATATAAAATAAAACACGAGTCTACTTCGACACAGTTACATGTATCACTTCGTTAAAACTTTTACTGGTGATTTATTGAAAGCAGTTTTAAATATTGAAACTATTTGCAGTGCTGTAGTAGATTAAAAAAAAACATACATACATATACTCTAGGCTATAAAAAAATTAAAAATTAAAAATATATTTATTTGCCTTTAGTTAATACATTTGAAATATATATAAATTACTTATGACTTATGAATACCTTAAAATGGTAGCCAGAGCTAGATAATTAGAAATTCCACATCCACTTTTGGATGTTGCGAGGGGAAAAGATGGTAAAATAAAGGTTGTTGTTGATGGGTCTCCAACCGTATCGCCCAATAATCCCTTAAAAGCCCCAATACCGTTAGTCGCCTCTTACGAACATGTAACGTAAAAATTCTCATGGGGTTGTCATATGAAGCATTAGAAGATCCAACGAAACACCGTTACTTTCTATTTCTTTTATAATCTTTTCGTTCTAAATCCCAAGGACCCTATTTTGGGATTTTAGCTGTTCGTATTAATTAACAAAATTCTGACGGTGATATTGTATCAATCCGCTTTTAGTTCTATAAAATGTTGACGTAGCATTATGTTTATTACGGTCATTTGTTACGCTATTAGTTAAAATATTTAGGAATATGACACCATTAGGTATAAATCGAAAGCATAGTCTAAGCAAACCGAAGCATTATTATTACCAAGCTTGCAATAATAGAGGAAGCTAGCTCGTAAACAGCTTGCCGAATTCACAGGACCTACGTGACTGGACTGGTATTTGAATTAGATCGAATATCTGGATATTGTAATACATTCAAATAGCTTCCTAGAATCGTATTCAAATTAGCAAACCGTTTCTCTTTTATACGAAAATCGACTGCTCAAAACAACGGGGTGTCGTCTGTCGTCAAGACTACAGTCTATTTAAATAATAATAAGTTATTATGAAAAGAAATCAATGCGGGTCATTTACCTAATAAAATGTTTATTATCAAGATCCACCAACTTATTCTTACTACTCCTTTACAAAACTGTGTAGATGTGCAAATGCATCATATCTTTTGATTGCATGACGACAGTGCGAGTAGATATAATGGGCTCACTAGTAGAGATGTTATGCTTCTCCAAGCCGAATATTCGTTACCATCTTACCTACATACATCTTACTTAATATATTTTTGCGAAAAGGCTTAACCAAGTCTTTTTTCGATTAATGCTATTATTAATTCTGCAATAATATTTATATATACGGATATATAAAAAAAAGGAACATGAAATGATTATTTGCTATTGCAAGCTTAGCAGGCGTTAGAATAAGTAAGAGTTTCATGTGTTTGACTTGACGCACCTGCGGATATTGTTTATTGTCAAAATCTATGACATCACATTATAGTCGTGTCTAGATCACCGGACTCAAATAGATAGTAAATTCCTAAATAAAAATAAATATTCCCATACAAATTCGATTTTAAGAAGCCGAACAGGCCGAATCCCGCATATTATTGCCATCTCTTGATTCAATATTTGTCTTGAACAAAACAAACAAAACGATGCTAATTCTGCAAAAGAATACTTCCGTTCCATATTGAATAAGTGGCTGTAGGTCAAGTTCACGATCACTTTATATCAACACAAAAGACCGACGACTTCGCAGCATTCATATTAAAAGGGCTTTATCTGCTTGGACGATTGTTAGAAATAAAAATTATATCTTTATATATAATAGTAAAGCAAAATCATTAGACTCATCTCGAAGAACAATATACGGTCGAAGGTTAGTGTAAAGTGCTTTATAACTTGGTTTTGCAGTGTTAAAACTGGGGTATGTGAGATTATAGGGTAGAATAACAAACTTAAAACCAGTTAATGTTTAAAACAAAAAAAACTGCGATGAGATATTAAACTTGAGAATAATACCCTTACTGACTTATATAAAAACTAAATTACAAATTTGATTGGGAATAGGAAGTATTATGAGAGCTCACACTACACTTCAGCCCGTTTTTAAAATAAAACTAGAATTATTAGTTAGACTTTACTTTTATTTCATTCGAGAAAGATTGATGATCTAATTTTAATAAGTATTTTTTACAGTCACCAAACCGAATAGTTTTTGTTTGGTATAAATTAATATTTAATTTTTTAAATTATAATAAATAAAATTATTTGGAAGATTAACAGCGAAACATTACTTATAAACTACTATATACATTTTCGTGTGCCAATTTATAAATCTTCACCAAAATGTACAAACAAATGGGGGAACTCAAAACTTTACATCACATATAGTCATTACTATCGAATCGGTAATCGGTCAGCCCTTGGTTTGGTTCTCATAAAACTGCTCGGATTTCAAGGTCCGTACACCTGGCAGCTTTGATTTAAAACGTGATGTCCTTGACGAACACCGGAACAGAAAAATATACGCACATTTATAGAACATACAAATACAAGCATATCTGTGACTTTTATTACTCACAGCGGTGATACAAGTAATGATGCCCATTGGAATACTTAATTGTAATTCTTATTCAATCTACGTAAATATTCTTTAACACATTTTTCGGATTGCAAATACAATTAATCCACAACGTCTGTCATTGAAAGCTGATATTATAATATAAATCCACTAAATATTTTTTTGTCATTGACTGTCAGCTTAAAAATCTTATAATTACACAAGCATTAAGTATCTCATTTATTCCTAATGCGGTTGCAAACCTATCACCAACAAACTATATTTAACTATCTTTTTCCAACTGAACTTCTAAAATTGGCTGAGTAATTTCTAATTTTAAAATTCTGGCTACCGGTTATTCAAAGCCGTGAGTATTGTTATAAAAATATGGTTTAAAGCAAAAAATCTGCCAATTACATTCCACATTAATCGCGTTAGTGCTATAATTTTCGTACAACATGTACTGATGAATTTATAATCTACTTTACATTGTAATAATTGTACAAAACGCGACCTTGACCGCCACCAGGCCAGGCCACATGTTACCGCCGACTTCACACAAAAACTAAATGTTCTTGCTCTTCCTGTTTCTTGGCAAACGAATTCGCCGTCGAGTAAAGTTTACTTCTAATTAATCTTAATGATGTAACGACTCATCTAAGATTATATAAATTATTATTATGGAAATTTTTACCGCAACAATATTTTTCGGAAATATTTTTTTTGAGGTATGATGGCTAAAAATTAAATTTTGGGAGCTTTCAAGTCATGGCTATATCCAAAAAGGGGCTAGACAGAGGTTTATAATTAGCAAATCCTCGGCCACTTTTGGAAGTTGTGTTAGAAAAAGATAGGAATGTATGTAATTACTGCCGATGGGTTTCCAACGTCTATACTCCACTTCATATTCACAGACCTTACGGTTATGCTGATTCATATAGATATATACACATGGTTATAAACCTTCAAAATGCTGAAGAGTTCAGGATTGGGAATTCCTCAGGCAGAAAAGTCAGTGGGGTAAAGATCGTAAAATAAAAACATACATGATCTTTGACATATCGTCACCTAAGCACGACGCTCAACTAAGCATTTGAGTTTTCCATATATACACCATACGTATATTTACGGCTATAAATCCCTAAAAGGGGAAGCCAGAGTTAAGAATAACAAACTCTTTATACGTGACCTCTTGTGTACATAACAACGTCTGACTTTCCAATTCATGTTTGCTTATTTTAATAAACAATATATTTCTTTTATCTCAACCAATTAATTCAACAAACAGTATTTAATTTCATGGTTATCAATGGTTTATCAATTTTTTTTCGTACTAAGTACCTACCGGTACTATCCATATCATTAGCTTTTGTATGTATTGCTGCCAATAGAAATAGATAATATGTATTTTTCTCAATTCTGTAGAGGTTACTTTATTAGCTAGCTTATTATGGATGCTGATTACACATCATTATCAATAAATATTTGTTGTTTTCGAAAAAACAAGATTATTGGAAAGAGACGTATCAAAATATTCCCAAAATTCTTACCTACAGAATCAAAATAAAATGTTTGGGGTGGAGAGCCCTTATCACTTAGGAGTTTTAAAAATTGGTATAAATCTATTCGCAGACCTACCAAGTGTGTATGCAAAATTTCATTGAAATCGGTTCAGCCTAGTATTATATCTCTATGATTCAGCCGTTTCGGAGGAATTTGGTGACAAACACTACTGCGACAAGTGAATATCTCATATCAGATAAGAAAAACTGAATTCCACTACATCAATTTCCTAAACAATATTTTTTTCTTTGAGCACATGTCCATCAAGGTTGGACATTAAAATTTTTATTGAATGAATTTCGGTAAACAAATCGACAGTTAAGGAAATTCTTGCGATACGTTGCTGAATCGCGAAAAATACAAATATAAATAAAATTATGTAAACTCGAAAAATACGACCATCTTTGTAAAGTAGGTGGGAACTAAACCAGTTTCAGTAAAAAAGCTCATAAAAATATCACACATTTTGATATTGATGATGATGACTAATGATGACTTGTGGTATTGACGCTGACTTAATACAACTACAAAAAATTCAGATTACAAAAAAAAACAATTACTTTTCCTACATTATGCCTAATCCAAAATTTTAAAATAATTTTGTAGTTTTTTTTAATTGTATTTCGTTATTTTTGATGTACTAGTAAGCTAACTCGTTCAACTCCGGCGACAATTACGGGTTTTACATGGGTTAGTGCCATTAGTTTTTTTTTATGCAAATAGCTTACGAATATAATATAAAGCAAACACTATACAAATAAAAGAAACATTCATAGCACAAGGATCAGAAATTTAAATAATCCTACCACTTTTGAAAGGTACTTGGGATAGCCGCACCCAAAACTCACTCCAAATGCCGCCATAGCTCTTCTCGTAATATGTTACTGTCTGTTTAATTATTTTATTTTCTTTGCGTATTTTTGACGTGTCCTTACAACATAGGTTTATTTTTTGTTCATCTTGCAAGAAACTTACTCCTGCATGATCTCCGGGGGCGTCACGAGTACTTGGCTGGGTAATATACCTTACTAATAATATACCTTTTCCTTATTTATTTATTTTTTTATGTTTAATATAAAAGTGTCATTTTTTTGTTACCTAATTTTGCAAAATTTAATATAATTTCTTTTACTTTCATAAGAAACTTACTCATTAACAAGTCCAGTAGAAGCATATCTGTCCGGTCGACTTCTCCGATACACCTGCACGATCTCTGTCGGGGGGCGGTACGGATACTTGGCTGGGGACCTCAGTACTGCCTCCAACGCCCCCCGGTCCGCGATCGAGATCACTGCGGCGCCCCCTACCATCCTCTCCACGAATATTGGCCCGTAGCGCCTGAACATGTCTGTGAACAAATTAGTATATCTTACTCAAACTAAGTAGAGAATAACCTAGATTTGATGAAGGCTGTAGTCCCTAAAAGGGTAGTCCCGAAAATGAATATTTTAAAGATGTTTTACAAAAATATAACATTATAATTTATTAATTGAGTAACTTGACATTGATATGAATTGGACCATTTATTATTATTTTATTTTGTTTTTAACTTGGGATTGTTTGTCATTATTATTTTTTTCATTGATTTGGTTATCAGGGTTTTAAACTTAGTTTCTTTAAAATTTGTATGAAATTTTATAAGTTAAATTGATTAGGTATAGATTTGATTAATTTGTGTAATTAATTTTAATAACATAATTAATTTTAGATTTATATGTCAAGTGTCTTGATGGAACATGTGCCATGCAAATAAACATATAAACATAAACATAAACGTTCACGCCGAATATCCCCGAAGGTGTTGGCAGAGGTACTAATACTTCTGAACATCACGTGACTTTGTCACCTGGTGTTCAGAGTACCCACGTTTTGCATTGACAGGTGTACTCACGTGATAGGGGGCAGGCCTATCGCCGTTTTGTACGAATACACTGTCACATGACTAAGTAAAACTCACCCATGTGGGTTTCCTCACGATGTTTTCCCTCACCGTTAATAACCATGATAAATTAACCACACATATGTCTTTAGAAAAGACAAATTGGTGTAGGCCCGACCCAGGATTTGAACACTAGACGTTTGCACGATAACCGAGTGTTCTACCCACTGGGCTATCACGGTTGCTATAAACATTATTTCATTTCATTGAGATCTAGTGAAGCGAAGTTAATATTTGATTCGCCCCTAAAACGTAAATAGGTTTTAAACAGCTACGTTTATTAATTAAATTCATAAAATTATTAATTAAATTACATAACTATTTTTGAATAATGTTGCAAATCCACTAGAGATTTGGGAAAGAAATTAGTTCTCGACGAGCCAATAGAATCACATTTACCTTTGTGAGGAGCGAGTCAGCGTTAACCTTTATTATTCATTCTTATAATTAATATAAAATTATGATGTAGTGTAAAATATCACGACATTTAGCCCGCCGTAATTTCCGTCACTCCTGCTGTTTTACGATCACATGATTTGAAAGTACTTACTTACTTACATCCACAAATAGAGATATGTTCAAACAGACAAACATCCGAAGTATGAAGAATAAAAAATCAATCAATAGTCTCTGCCTAGCCCAATGGGAAATAATGGCGTTTTTATATATGTATGTATGTAACATCTACACTTTTGTCATATGAGTTCCCCATATATTTTAAATCCAAGAAGGAAGTCACCAATTTGGCGCTTTTAGTTGTCCTTGATAGTTCTTTCAAGCTTTATTAAAATTAACTGCCATATAAACTCGTAAGGGCTTTTTGATTGCTTCATTTAGCAGCACTTCCCTGTATTCGATTAAATCATTCACAAGGTCATGAACAATCGATTGTTGGATTCAATATTTAAAAAACAATATGCTTGAGTTTATTACATCAAAGAAACTGAATTTCTGAATCACACTCTACCATTAGGGTAGGCAGAGATTATCGATCGCCTGCCAATAAGTTTGATCCAGGCCAAACTAGAATATTACTAACAACTTAACGCTATACCCGTTAGTACTAATAAAATGTCGTTATGGAATTATGTCGTTATATATATCTCTTATATTAACAGAACTCCCTTAATACCTAGCAAAAATCAATTCCCAAAACCCTAATATGCCTCTTGTGATACCCCCAGGAGGGCTAGCACGAGCGCTATTTTATCGTCACGATATAGGTTATAAGTGTTATAACAACATGACAGTATACGATACTAAGTACGTACGAAAGCCATGGCTCTTTTATACAATGCGATATCTAGTTAATAGGCAGTTCAGGAAAGAGATGGGGTAGTAACAATATATTGCATCCTTACCTTCATAAGCATCATGCAACTTATGTATCTGATATCGACTCCAAAAGAGCCATCTGGTGCCGATCACCGGCAACGAAGGCGGTCCTGGTAATTTGTGCTGTTTTCCATCTGTACCTCTGCAGAGGAGAGCTGTGACCATTAACAGAAGAGCCACCGCTGCTAACACTACTGTAGGAACTCCGGACCAATCTATCAATGGTCGAGGCCCACTCTGAAATAAAAAAATATAGTATGAAAAAGTATTCAGAAGTATTTGAAATATCCTGAAATTTATAATAGGTGCTTCTTCATAAAACTTACTAACAATAAACTAACTATGATAGCTCAGTAACTAACTACGTAACAGTAAATAACAGTGACTAACTAACTAACTAACCTAACCTGTAGTAGAACACTGCTTATCGGGCAGTTTGTGCAAATGCCGGGTCGGGCCTGCACAAATTTTTCATTGCTAAAGTCATATGTGTGGTTAATTTTATCATGGTTGTTAACGGTGAGGGGAACATCGTGAGGAAACCCACATGACTAAGTTGTAATTTGCTATGAAACAGTGTATTCATATAAAACGGCGATACACTGTCTAAGCACACGGGTACTATGATTACCAGGTGACAACGGCCAACCCCTTTGGGGAAATACAGCGAAAACATTTGAGCCTGAGTTTGAGTTACTTACAATCTTTGAGCTAAAAATTTGGAATACCAAATAATATAAAGGAATAAGAAATGCGCAATACTTTTATAGTTTAACTATTTTATATCAGTAACCGTTTAATTATAGTATACTCATGACTCGATGTTTACTATATACGCCAGTATTAATTGTTTTTTTTTTTTTTTTTTAAGTAAGCGATCTTACTCGTTTCTATATGTTATCATAATTGGAATCACAATTGTTAATAAAGTTTAAATTAATCGGAATTCACAAGCAAAACAATTAAAGAACAAACTTGCCATCAGAAATCGACTTATCACCAAATTATTCGAATTGCAAATCACTCTAACTCAACGATCACGCCTTAAATCTCTGAAGAAGTGATAGAGTTACTAATACTTCTGAATATCTCATTTATTTGTCACCTAGTGCTCAGACTACCCATCTTTTGGTTTGTAGGCATTCTCTGTTATATGACTAAAGCCCGATTTCTGAATTGAGTATTCCAGCTGAGAACAACTTAACTGTCGTTCTGTCGCATTGAAATCTTAACAACTGAATGAGACAAAACGATAATTAAGCCGTTCTCAGCTTGAATACTCAATTCAGAAATCGGGCGTAAGTAATCCACAGTTAATATGTACAACTCAGTCATATGGGTTTCCTCACGATGTTTTCCCTCACCGTTAACCACAATTGGTGTATTGCTGACCTAAGATTTCAACTCACATCACCTGCATGATGATTCAACCGAGCTATTCAAGTTTGTTTCAAATCAGTTTAAAAAACATTATACTTTTAATTAAAAAAAAATATAAGGTTAAGCGTACTGCCATGATTACACAAACTAGTAGCTAGATTTTCAGAATGGGAAATTCTCAAGCCACTTTTGGCAGATATGTGGCAAAAAATAGAAAATTTCAAAATTGTTGGTTAAAGTCATTCAGGTCGCTCAGCAATCACTTTAACTCCAAACTCGCTGGAAATATGAGTAAGTACTATTCTAAGCCGACAATGACAGCTTACCAAATAAATCAAAGTGTAGCAAAATAATACATATAACAAACATAAACTAAGTAAGTACAACGAAAAGAACAGAGTGTAAAAACAGTATATTTTGCAAAACAATTAAAACTAACCGCAGGATAACTCTAAACAGTCTTTTCTCGGCTTAACGATAAAGAGTCAAGGACATACAAAAAAACAATAATGTTTATTACGTCTACTTATGTGTTATTAACACTTATGTACATTCCAATGTCATTAACTCGAACAACTCGGCCCATTAATATGAGCTTGAATTGTTTTGACTAAAAGCTCTACAATTGCCAAGCTACTTTGTATAACTCAAATACTCAACTATGTAACGTGAAGGACGGTTATTTTTTGCACCAACAGGAGGTAAAATTTATGCTGAATTATCACTTGTTTGTCCGAAAATTAAAGAAACTAAAGCCGTGACTAAGGGCATTGGGAGTTATTAAGTAATATTTTTGCGATGTGGCTAGAGACTGATAGTATTGGTGAATGTATTTTCTAAGACGTTCGCGATTGAACGTTACAGTTAAAATTGGTGATAACTAAATGTGCCTTGTTTTATAACATATCTCCAACTCAACTGTCAAAAGTGGATGAGAGATTCCTAATTCTAAAGCTCTGGCGACTCGATGATTGCATGCTTGACTAATATAATGATAGTTACCTAATCATTATTATAGTTGTACACAATCCAACGTCGCGCGTTTTTACTTTACATGCGTACTCCTTTTATCTTCGTGTCATCTTTTTTCCCTGTTACTCGTAATTTAGTTGTGGCGAAAAATATACATTTTGTCTTTGCTTAATAGAGGGTTAGGTTATCATTTAATAATAAATAAAGGAAAGAAAAATTTCGACACAGGCGGGGATCGAACCCGCGACCTTTGACACGGTAGCTCAGTTGGCAGAGCGTCGGGGCGTTTACCCGAGGTCGCGGGTTCGATCCCCGCCTGTGTCGAAATTTTTCTTTCCTTTATTTATTCTTTATTTATTAGTAATAATCCCCACATGAGGTTTTCATGAACAAAAAATATTTAAATTATATCATTTAATATTTCAAAATTTTGATTTATCACTTCTAAACTCAGATGTAAATATAAGTAAATCTATGTACTATTGGGTTATATTTAGAAATAGAAATATAAAACAAGTTCTGATATAATTAAAGATATTTTGATTCTTAAAGTTGTTTTCGAGGTCAATGGACGGTAATTCTTGGATTTACTTATAAGTTAGAAGAGAAGGCCTTCAAATGGTAGTTTTAATAAACGCTTGGACACAAAATTGGTACCAACTCCAAACAGCAGACTAGAAAAGAACACATACTTATATTTTCCTATAGGTAAAAGACGGCATAAATACTAGCATAGATTAAGTGCAGGTTTTACTCGTATTGTTCTATATAAATAACTAGTGGTCAGCCCCGGCTCCGCGCGGATTGTGTTAAGTATTTTTCACTGCCTACGATATTTAGCGTCAATCATCACATGATATATAGCCTATGTTGCATCTGAAAGTCTTAGCTTTCCATGGGTGAAAGAATTTTTAATATCGGTTTAGTAGTTTCTGAGCCTATTCATTACAATCAAACAAAGTTTTTCTCTTTATAATATTAGTGTATCAGGTAGAAGTGTAGACTAGAGGACTGGCCCAGCTATACACGGGTAGGATATTTGTTTTGAAAGTCGTAGGTTACTACTGGAGGCAAAATAATGAGACAAAAAATTATATATATATATATAAATATTTTATGTCCGTTTCCTGGTTCTAAACTGTCTCCTTGCCAATTTTCAGCCGAATCGGCTAAGCCGTTTGTGACTTATAATTAGTGTAACACGACTTCTTATGCATAGATTTTGATTAATGTAAATAAAACTTGAGAGGCCAGATTTGTTCAAACTAGCGACCATAAGTCTTTTCATACTCAAATAGGATCTACGTTAATATATAATTTATAAACCAAGATAGCTAAGTGGTTACAACTTGTGCTTATTATGCAATGAGGCGTTGATTCGTTGTTAACAGTGAGGGAAAATATCGTGAGGAAACCTACATTACTAACAGTGTATTTATACAAAACGGCGAAAGATCTGCCCCTTTCACGTGAGTACAATGTCCAAACAAAGCGTGGGTAGTCTGAACACCAGGTGACAATTTCACGTGATGTTCAGAAGTATTAGCACCTCTGCCAAGACCTTTATACGGCGTGAACATTAGAGTTTGAAAGATGTTATTAAAGGAAAGAAAAATTTCGACACTGGCGGGGTTCGAACCCGCGACCTTCGGGTATACGCCCCCGTCGCTCTGCCAACTGAGCTACAGTGTCAGTTGGCATCCAGCGCGAAATTTCTCTATCCTTTGTTTCTTTTTTACACGCTCGTGCGCGCTGGATGCCAACTGACACTGTAGCTCAGTTGGCAGAGCGACGGGGGCGTATACCCGAAGGTCGCGGGTTCGAACCCCGCCAGTGTCGAAAAAAAAATTTTCTTTCCTTTAATAACATCTTTTATTTATGAGTAATAATCCCCACATGAGGAATTCATGTCAAAAAACATTAAATTAGAGTTTGAGTTAAGGTATATTTTAACTATTTTTTTCGCCTTATATTACTTTTTTGTTCCGGTTCGAAATTCAACAAACAACATAAAGATTCCGATGAACCCAAAACTAAATCAAGTTTGCGTACCAATGGTCGTTTTGTCAGCTGTTAATGCTCTCTAATACATGATACCAATTCAAGTTCAATAAACCCATGAAAAGTTGACGTGACCACATTGCAGTGTTCGTTGATTGATGTTTTATTGAATGAGTATACGTTCACTTTTCAATGTGATTTTTTGCACCAACATTAGCTGGACAGTTACAAAGCGTGAATGGCATGAGGAAGGTGTGAGAAAATTAGATATTTTAATAAGTTAATCAATCAATGCAATCAAAGCATCTGCAAAAAACCTTGGAAGCATATCCAACCAAACAGAATAACAGCTTTAGATATTAATTGACAATTAACAGAGAAATAGCCTAAAAGAGTAATAACATAGCTACATACAAAAATAAATACAATCGAATTGATCCCCATTTTTGAGTCGGTCGAAACGATAAATATACGCATTGTATGTTTCGATATTCTAAATAAAATGCTTCATCGTTTGTAGTCTCTAAAGAGCTTATTCCATTTGTCTGAATGAAGACGTCTGAGAGCCACAGAATCTGAATTCAGACTAGTGGAATAACGTTCAGAACGCTAGGCTTCTGAAAAGTAGACAAATTTGTGTAGTGGAATAACAAGCGTCTGCGGCAGTAACTTCGAAGGACGTCTGAATTCAGAAACGACAAAGTGTAATGGAATAAGCTCTTTACCCTAAGAGAATGAATACTCAAACAGTAAGACATTTTCATCTACATGTCCCATTTAAGGTCCTTAAATATCTTTATCAACTCTTACGACAACCTTGGGAAGAGATGGGGTGCCGATCATAAATTAAAAAATTGATAAAATTACTATATATTGAATCTCGTAATAAAACATTACACGAATAGAGTATATCATCTATCTATCAATAATTCCGGCAAACATAGAGCCGAGTGAGACAGTCGGACAGACAGACAGATAACAGAAATGCAAACCCGGAAGCCTAAGTGACAGGGTCCCTTTTTACTTGTTAAGAACCGATCCCTGAAAGAGAGACAACAAAATCGGTTCCATAATCTTTCTGCGAATACACGTGAATTATGATTCTGATGCCCTGAACCTACAGTACAATTGAAAATTACCGCTGTTTTTAAATTTGTTTAAAAGCTCAAACTCAAACGTTCACATTCAGGTGACGATGACACGTGATGTTCAGAAGTATAAGTACCTCTGCCAACCGCTTCGGGGATATACGGCGTGAACGGTTGGGTTTGAGTTAAAACCTTTTGATTTTCAGATGAGATAGGGTAAGCAAAACAAACAAAATTAAGATGAACCATAAAGAGTTGGTCTAATCGCATGCGTTGAAAAGCCCAGACATAAAACGAACAACGTACACATCGCTTATTGTTTATTTTTGTTTAAGGAACAAGTTTTTCTGATATTAACAAGATCAACGAGACTAGCTACGTATAATCTCAGATTTCAAAGGAAGTTTGGAATCAATTGTTCTGGTGTTTTTACTTTAACCTATACGCTCACATATCAAAAACAAAAAAGGGTAACCAGGGCATCAGAATCAAAATTCATTGGTCACTTTTGGAAATTAAATAGTCTATATTAGTGGAATTTCTATAATTTTATTACTTACGTTAACTGATTATTTTCCGTGTAGTGCCAACTTAAAATGTTTGCTACGAAATTAACGAAAACTATTTCCACTCTATTAGCTTGTTTGTTTTAGCATTTAAACTCTTCATTGAATAAGTGCATTCATATAAAGTGAATACGCACTTCTACATACAAACATAAATAAGCTGTGACGACATGCAGATAAAAAGGAACTAAATTGTAAATTTAAATGGTAACTATTAATGATATTATAACGGCATTAATAACTCATAAAAAATAAAGCAATGTAATTTTTAAAATGAATAGTAGTATCGCTTTACATTGGGACGATTCATTCGGTTCTGCACATCCTGCAAAGGCTAAAATTACTGTTTGGAAATATATTATATTTAAACGTTCATATT
Organism: Bedellia somnulentella; assembly: GCA_963576735.1. NCBI lineage: Eukaryota > Metazoa > Arthropoda > Insecta > Lepidoptera > Bedelliidae > Bedellia > Bedellia somnulentella. Next base: position 7,588,454 of record OY755191.1, on the reverse strand, counting down.
ATATTAAAATATGACTACCCGCTCCTAAGGTTAATAAAAAATATATTTGTAATAATATTATAATATATTAATTAATTAATATGATAATTTCTAATGTAAATTTGTGTTTGATGTACAATAAAGAGTTATTCTATTCTATTCTAATATAAAAAGCGGTTGACAGTCTGTGTTTTGTTATTTTGTGTATTTGTTTGTTTTATTTTTTTAAGTATGCACAAAATAAAAACTGTCTAGCATATTATATAGTAACAAATCAGTTTGCCCTTCAAAAAAAATCCTTTATAAATCTCCGATCCTCAAGTTAGGTTTTTTGGGAAATCGTAAAAACGAAAAAACTATTGCTATCCGACAGAATGAAAAAAATGGTCTACGAGTAGATCGGTAAGTACAATAAAGCATCAAGCTATTTTATAGAGTGTGATTTCTAGACAGCATTTATCATTGCAAAATGAGCACATGACATTCTTGATTAAGTAATTTTCACATCGATCGTGTCCATTTAAGATTATATGACCTATGACTACACAAACAGTTCTTCGTGATAGTAGGGCTCCTATAATCTTAATTTTTATAAGTGACCCATGAAAAAAAGAATAGAGTGCTTTGCTTTCCAAATCTGACTATGTACAAAAACAAATTAAAATATTTTAAGCAAACATACTCAAATCTAGACAAGCGCATTAAGTGTATACCTAAGTTAAAGTTATAAATAATAAATTTTATCTGTGACTTTTCTCTTGATGACTCCTACAATCATACATTTCGTTGTTGACAATTTCATGTTTGATTAGATAAGTAATTATTTTTACGAGGTGCTTCACCGAATACTCGTACAGAGTGACTACGCTTTAGCATAAGGTTTAATAACCCGACTTTATTAGTATTAATATTTTTTAGATAGTCAACTTATTTATTTACTTATATCAATGTGAACGACTTCATGTTATTGTAGAGAACGGATGTAAGAAAGTTAGATAATTTAATGTATTTTTTAACGAACATAAGTTTAGATATTGCGGCAACTTTTGTAGGAGAATAGATTATGGACAACAGAAAGTTTATTATGTTGCCGTTACAAGAGATATCTGTATAGTTTCTTTTATAACTTATTTTTTTAACAATAATTAATTTGAATCAAAAAAGCTTCACTGTATAAAGTTTTGACATACAGGTAAGCACACTGTATATTTTAAAGGCACTAGTTCGAGGACACATTTGGTTCAAATAGAGAGTGGGCTCAAAAAGGCAGGTGTGCAAAGTATGAAGAATAAAATAGCCTGTAAGAATGATGGATGTGAACGGAGCTAGAGAGGTTTGCCAGAATCTTACAAAGTTGCGATCGATAGTCTTTGCCTACCCCAACAGCGACTAACTGCGTGAGTAAATGTATGTACATACATACATACATATACTCACGGCTATAAATCCCTTGAAGGGGTAGCCAGAGCTAAGGAATCAGAAATTCCTCAGCCACTTTTGGAAAATTTAGTGGGGAAAAGATGGTTAAATAAAGGTTGTTAATGATGGGTCTCCAACCGCAACGCCCAAAAATCCCTTAAAAGCCCCAATACCGTTAGTCGCTTCTTACGTACACCCACCGGAAGAAATGGGGTAGTGCTATTCTAAGCTGACACTATGTTTCAATTACTAGAAATATCATATAAAATGAAAAAACTGAAGATTCATTTAGATAAGTGATAAGAGTGAGAAACGTGAAATTTATCTTGTTAATCTTTAAAATATAATTTATTTAAATTAATCTTGAGGATTGACATTGTAAATACTAATTAAATTTATTGTTGATTGTTTGAACACAAACATTTATCGATAATGAAGCTGAAATGCTAATTGCCAGCTTATTAACAATCAATTAAATTAATCGGTACGCCTGAGATACATCGAAATATCAAAGTTTTTTCTTCTGACTTCAGTACAGTATCATAAGTATGTGTCTAAATTTTGAAAGTTTCATAAAAATTTTAATTCTTCTGAAGTTCTATTATAAATCAGCCAAGTGCGAGTCCAAGTTACTCGCGAAAGGTTCTCTAGTTATGATAACAATATATGAAAGCAAAGTTAAGTTAAGAAAGTTTTTTTTCTGTAGAAATTAAATGTAGATTTAACATACATAAACATAACATAAACGTTCACGCCGTTTATCCCCGAAGGGATTGGCAGGGGTACCAATACTCCTGAACTCACATGGCAAGCGCCATCTAGTTTCCAGAGAAGGTACCCACGTTTTGCTCAGACAGTGTACTCACGTGATAGGGGGCAGGCCTATCGCCGTTTTGTACGAATACACTGTCACATGACTAAGTACAACTCAGCCATGTGGGTTTCCTCACGATATTCTCCCTCACCGTTAGCAATCATGATAAATTAACCACACATATGACTTTAGAAAAGACAAATTGGTGTAGGCCCGTCCCAGGATTGGAACTCACGCCCTTCTGTTTTTCGGGCGGGTGTTCTACCCACTGGACTATCATGTCGCTTAAGTTTCTTTTTTATAATGTTTAGAAGAGATACAAAGCTATATTTGGAACTTCTAAAAATTTACAGCAGTTTTTTGTTAAACTACAATATATATGTTTTAATTGTTACATTTGGATTTCAAAAATCAGACGGGAAAATTTATCCCATACTATATTTTCTTAATAAAACACTGACTTTTTAGCATGAATTAAGACATAGCGACCAGACATATGTACAAGGATTTTGTCTTATTACCATTCTATAATATTTGATAGCATTCTGTAATATTTGATAGCATTCTGTTATATTTGAACAAAATCGAGACAAATCACCAGTCAAAGTATAGGTATTATAAATTAAACGAATGTTTCCACTATTTGATATGACAATACACCTCTTCATAAGCAAAACATGATTGCGAAACAGAAAACAATGATTAAAATACGTTAGTTGCTAGCAAAATTTATACTCAAGGCCATTAAATCCCGAAAATGGGTAGCCAGAGCTTTAGAGCTAGAAACTCCTCAGCCACAATTGGAAGTTGATAGGAGACAAAATGGTAAAAGTAAAGTATCGTTCGTTGGTGGTGGGTCTGCAACCGCACCGCCTAAAACCACTTAAAAAAGTGCCATACCTTAAGTCACTTCTTACGACACCCGTGAGTAGAAAGGGGTAGTGACATTCTAAGACGGCAATACACGGCACTACTTACTATAAATCCCAAAATCTATAATAGATAATTAATTTGATTCGATTCGATTTAAAAAATCCTGAGACGCTTTGGAAAATTACATGCATACATTTATTTACTTACTTATACTCACGGCCATTATTCCTATTGGGGTAGGCAGAGGCTATCGATTGCCACTTAGTACGATCTTGACAAACCTCTCTTGCTTCCCTTACATTCATTATTATTCTCATACATGCTCTTTTATTCTCCTCACTTCGGACCCCCGCTTTTATAAGAACGTTTTCTATTTGGTCCAGAAACGTTTTACGAGTCCATCCTCTACTAACAATCCCATTCACTTGGCTTTATAAATCTCTTCCGCTACTTTATTTTCATCCATCCTCTCTGTGTGCCCAAACAACCTCAACATTCCTTTTTCTATCTTGCATACTACGTCATATTTCAAATCTACTCTTTTTTTTCACTCTATCAAACAACCTTACATAACATATACTTATATACTATATTTATTTACTCAAGGCTATAAATCCCTAGAAGGGGTAGCAACAGCTTAAGAAAGAAGTTTCTCAGCCACTTTTGGAAGTTGAACAATAGACTTAAAAGCTCCAATACTCTAAGTGGCCTCTTAGGAACACCCACAGAATGAAATGGGGAAGTAATATTCTATTTGGAAATAAGTTAGTTAAAATATTTAAAAAAAGGTAGTTGGTGATGGTATTCGTCGTGTATCATTCTTTAAATAACTCGAATAAGTTCAATTTCTATTCACATTTAGTATATATTATTATTTATTTATTTTATTTTTAAGATTTTATTACATAAGTAGCTATAAGTTCAATTATATTTCTGTAGTTATATTTAAAAAAAAACTTATGTCGTTGTCATTGTAAGTAGGTGTCTTGTGTGAGTCATTTTTCTAGAAAATAGTCGATAACGCCATTATTTCAGCCATAATAAAATAGTTGATATTAGAACTACAGTATTGAAATCTCTAATCAACATCCAAGAAATGGGTTAATTGCCTTCTATATGTAATAATTAGTGGCGTCATAGTAAACAAATATCATAGCTGACACTATTAGTTATTTTACACGTGTATCCACAAATAGAATATCTTCTAATATATATTTATAGAAATATCGCATCACATTTTTATAGCAGCTTGCCTTTTTATTTAGATATTTATTTTAAAGGATTTTGTTGTCAGCAAGAATCCCTTATTTTCGCCTTATCTTTTTCATCTATCGGACGGTAAATTTTCTGAATCATAGCTCCTCAATCGTAGACGCTTCGGTCTAGAAAGTCATCAACTCATCACTTTGTATAAGGGTATGAAATTATAATGGAAAAGAGAGATACAATTATAATTAAAACAACTATTGATTTTCGGATATTTTAATCGCGTGTTATTACATTGTTGTTAAAGCCCGACGTTTCGAAAACTTTTCAGTTATCATGGTCACGGGAAGACTGAAGTGTTATTTGTCATTATACATTATTATAAAATTATTAATACTACCTACCTTCACAAATTTAAGTTACATTTGCGTTTCATATTTGCTATGTAGAAAAAGAGCTAATGTTATCTGGAGTCTTGCTAGTTAGTGTTCTTCCCTTGCTTAGTTGTGCTTGTGATTGGGTCCCAAGCAGGTGGTAATTGCCAACCATCATCTCTATTGAAGTTTGGATGTTTCTTTATTTCAATAGATTCGCGTATCATACCAGGTATCAAACAATTCTCTTTTGCTAGAATTGTAGGTTTGTCAAAACGCATGTGGTGGTTTGGCTTATCGAAGGTGTGTTCACACAAAGCAGATCTTCCAGGACGCCTATTCTTCATATCAGCAATATGTTCTTTTACGCGAGTAGCTACACTACGCTTTGTTTGACAAATGTATGAAAGACCACACTCACAGTCAGTCACAGTCAGTCAATAGTTGTTTTAGTTATAATGTGCAATCGTAAAAATCTTAGAAAATACAGATACCTCCCTTTCATTCAAAGAGAGTGTATAGACAACTTATTTTGATAAGTCGCTTTTAGCGGGTGTTTTTTTTTTTGAATAGTACTTCGTTTAGTTTCCGCCCTATTTAGTTATTTCCTCTATGCCGGTGTATGAGAACAGTCCAGGACACTTACACTCTGAATACCCGTGCGAACCCGGAACGGTCGACTGGTTGGTAATATAAACCTAGTTACGTCTACGCCGTATATTGCCGTGTAGTTCCGGCTTAGAATGTTCTACCCACGGGTATCGTAAGATTAGTCTTAAGTCTAAGGGTATGGAGCTTTTTTAAATGGTTTTTGGGCGATGTTGTTGGAGACCCATCACCAACGATACTTTATTTCTACCATATGGTCCCCTATCAATTTTCAAGGCTAAGGAGTTTCTAGCTCTGAAGCTCTGGTAACCTCTTTTTGGGATTTAGCCGTGTATATATAAATATATATATATATATATATATATATATATATTTGTGTAGACGTATTATATATATATATATATATAATACGTCTACACAAATGGCAATCAAATCTGCCATCTCTCCATACTAATATAGAGCAGGTCAGTAAGTTCATACGCTAACCTATTTCTGGCTGCATTAAGTAGCCCAACTTGTCTTGCGGCTTGCTCAAACGCAATCATATCGAGCTAATTATAATTTATTCGTCATTCAACAAACGAGTAATATATTAGGAAAATGTACTTTTATAGTTATCGCATAGTACTATGAGTATTGCTAGTCAGTTAAGGATCTGATGCAATGCGATTGGCTATTTCTTACTACTTATTTTATACTACACCCGACCGTGATAGCTCAGTGGGTGGAACTCCGCTTATCGTGCAGACGATGAGGGTTCAAATCCTGGGTCGGGCCTACACCAATTTGTCCTTTCTAAAGATATAAGTGTGGTTAACGTATCATGGTTGTTAACAGTGATGGAAAACATCGAGAGGAAACCAACATGGCTGAGTTGTACTTAGTCATGGGACAGTGTATTCGTACAAACCGACGAAAAGTATACACAGTATAACATGAGCACACCTCTCGTATACAATAAAGCGAGCTTAGAATATAACGCACATTTAATACGTTACAGAGTTGACCCTCATTTGTCCTCAGAGATCAGCCCCTTTGGTCTAAAAACCCAAAAACCTCACACAACAGACGCTTGATTTCATCGAAACAGATTTCTATAGAGAAACAGTTGGTTTCCTTTGAACTTATTCAAATTCATGTAAATTTTCTGTCTGCGTTCTATAACACGATAGAAATGATTCCGGTTATGTTCATCGACGACAATATGAGGCAAGACAAGTGAGTGTTATAAAGGGTTGAAAGGGGAGCGAAGTGAAGCGTAGTAAAAGTGGACGCTGACATTATTAAAAAGGAAATATATTAATGGAATCATAAATGTTCTTTTATAAAAAGCAAAGTTTTATTGTGAAGTTGTCTTTAACAATTTAAAACTAGCCCGTTTTTTGTGACCTATTATGTTAACCGGTATAAATCACACGTAGAAGTGTGAAATGTATATGTATAACTTCTTATATATCTTTAGTTTTAGATATGCTGTGGGTAATTCTTTTTAAATTGACTCTGTAGCTTCAACTATAAATATTATTTCATATAGTAATCGTGACATATGGGTACCATATTTCTAACTAAAATGAACGTTAATAATCTTAAATTGAAATACTAATTAGTTTTTTTTCTCATTTCCAAGGTCCATTGATAAAAAGATTTCATTACAAAAAACATTGGTGGGATTCCACCGCAGGTAAGGATTTTTGAATCTTATTCTATTTTAATAAAAAAACATACGTTTCGTTATTAAAATTGTGTAACCTTAATATAAATTTTATTAACCCATTGCTAATTATAGCGGCCATTTTTTTAATTTATATTAATACGAACTAAAAATGGAATAAACTTAAGTTAGATTAAAACTACTACTAGTTGATGGTGTGTCACTAAAAATATATAACTTTATACCTATCAGAAAATATATTAAAAATATATACGTTTATTTATAATATCTATGCTTAATACCTTTCTATCTAACGCAGGGTGATATATTTTCACGACCACTCATTGTTGTACAAAAAACATAAAAATGTTTGCCCTAATGTGTTGTGTTGCCTGTTCCTTAACAAAAAATAATAACACAATTAGAAAAAAAAATATTTAACATAAATGTTTGTTTCTTGGTCATTAATATGATTAATATTATATCGTTATTACTTTGGGACTAACTTTATCAATGCTCAAACTATTTCCTTACCATATAAATGTGAAGATAAAGGAAATAGACTTCTAAATAAATACCTTTTGAAAAATGCTTACTAATATATACAATGTTGCACAGGAACTGACATTCAGTATAAATGCTTGTAATTACGGCTCATGAACTTAATTAAAACATGAGTTTTTAACCGAACCCCATTCTCTTTTCTTTCAGAATAACTCACTGAACACGACCAATTTCTGTTAAAAATTACCATATATTATTTATTAACACTAAAAATAGTTATCGGTCAACGTTGGCCTCACAGCAACTAAAGTTATACTGTATTAACTGGTGACCCTGAATTTTATATAGGTGAACTAAGTTCGTGATTCCCACATAAATTAAACATAATTAAATCAATTGGAGTCTTATATATCATTAATTATTTCTAAGATATGATTCATCATTGAAATAAAATACACAAAAATATAATAAGCTCTTAAATACATTATAATGTCTTAGTCTAAAGTACAATTTACAACTTCGATCTGAAAAGACTTCATTCTTACAGATTCCTGTAGGCTTAACCTAAGTACTATTAATTAATGTAGTATGGAAATTACAACTATAAATGCATCATTAAGTCCGTATTTTCTTAAACACCTAGATGTGACACATTTACTGTGGCTTCCAATTTATGCTACAATTCTACGCTCGAAATTTAAGCTAGACTCTACTTGCACCCTATTTATAATTATGATATGCTATGGCAGCGCTTCCCCGCAGTGACCCTTCAAGGTTGGGAGCAGGCTCACGAGCTTCATTCGTTTTACGTCCCGAAGGCCGCCCGGTCTCCGCGTGGATATATGTCACTATAACACTATGCTCGAAGGCGACCCTTTAATAAGGATGCGAGACGAGGCCAAAATTTAACACTGCCGTCAGGGATTCTCAGACTTCCGCTTAAAGGTTGTGTATGGATGAGGTGACGTGAATTTGTTCGTATCTCGCACGTTTAGGTGTCAAATGTTTTGGATTCATTCAGGTGAATTTTAATTCAATCTGAGCTGTTATATGTATTTTATATCACTCAAGCGTGTTTTTATGTTTTCATAAGGTTTCTAAAAAAATGGGTTCAAAGATTATATATCTTAGTTTTAAACCCATTGAAATATATTCTGTTTAAAAACAAAACAATATATAACAAATCACATAAATAGTCGTTGTTACTATTCCTACTGACCCAAAATTAAACGCTATTTGGATTTAAATTATCGACAACAATGAACGGATCGGCCCGCGCAAGTTCAAGGCGATTGTGGCGATACCGATACCTTGTCGCCAGTTGGCAGTTATTGTTACGAGCCGATTGACCATCGAATCTGTTATTAGTTTGATAATCTTAAATTATTCCTGTTTAAGCCTTATTTTTTAACCAAGCGCCTAAAATGGACGAGGTTAACGTTTCGTTGCATAAAGATTGGTTATTAATTGTCTGTTTTATTTCGATACTTCCGTGATCAGTTTTGGACAAAACCTTTAAATTTTGTTTATTTGTTACTGTTAAGACCAATTAATACAACTAAAAAAATCTATTTATGATACATGCATTTTCGGCTTGTTTTTTACCCTTTCTGAATGGCTTGACAGCCTGATAATTGCAAAAAATATATGTTTGTTTGATAGGGTTAACACTAACGCTGTTTTTTTGGAAACGGTGATTGGCTAAGAATAATTTGAGAAGTCACATCCACTTTATTTCTAATTATAAATCTTCATAACAAGACATAGATATTGTTAACTATTTTTTTTATGTTCTTGACTAAAATAGTATTATTCTAAAACAACTGAAATTTCAAGGCTTTTACTTGGATTAATACAAAAAATACCATGCCGGGCGAGCCTTAGGCCATCGGTTGAGAAGGCAAATGGAAACCGATCCATCCTTCTTCTCCTTTCTCATTTCGAAAGTAGCTCTGGATTTGATACTACTAAAATTCAGATAGCCACATTAGAATGAAAGCCGTAATGATATATAACTTATTAAATATAATGTTTTTACCTTATTAAACGATAATTATATTGCGAAAACTATTCCTAGAATTGAAATATGAGTCGAACTCTACCTGAATATGCTTATCGTGCGGTTCTATTCTTTGATCGATTGCGTCTTTATTACGCTTAGTTAGCTAACCAAGCGAAATTCATTCATGAATAACCTATATAATTATAAATATGCATTAACATTTAATTACTTATTACTTGTTGTGTGCCGTGAATTGTCGGCTTAGAATAACACTACCCCATTTCTACCCGTGGGTGATCGGAAGAGCCGACTTAGGGTATAGGGGCTTTTTAAGTGATTTTTGGGCGATGTGGTTGGAGACCCGTCACCAAAACCTTTAATTATTACCATCTTTTCCCCAATCAACTTCCAAAAGTGGCTATGGAATTTTTTATTCCATAGGTCTGGCTACCCCGTTAAGGGATTTATAGCCGTGAGTATATGTATGTATGTACTTCTTGCGTAGTTACGTCTATAAATCGTAGGCGTTTAATCTTTCTTACCTACAATAAAGTAACTAGGTAAAATTATTGGACTCAATAGTTTTACATGTATTTTTTAAGAGTGTAATATTTAAAAAATGTCATTGTAAATCATTTGTGTAGATTGTTTTAATATAAATATGTGCTTATGTTTTGTTCTAATGCAAAATGTTTAAAAAGGTATCCCGATAAGGTGGTCGATTATGATTTGCCACCTACATTCATATACTTACGGCTTATGAATATCAAAAAAGGGAAGGCAAAGCTTAAGAATTCATTAGGCACTTTTGTGACAAGTTGAGGGATGAAACTAAAAACGCAAGTAAAGAGCTTATTCCATTTGTCTGAATGAAGACGTCTGAAAGCCACAGAATCTGAATTCAGACTAGTGGAATAACGTTCAGAACGCTAGAACTGAAATTTGTGTAGTGGAATAATAAGCGTCTGCGGCAGTAACTTCGAAGGACGTCTGAATTCAGCAACGACAAAGTGTAATGGAATAAGCTCTTAACCGAAAGACCAATAAATGCCTTACCTTATCGAACCAAGAATTGAAAGCTGAAGTGAACTATATTAATTCATAATTTAAATCTTTTTTGTTCATGAAAACCTCATGTGGGGATTATTACTAATAAATAAAGAATAAATAAAGGAAAGAAAATTTTCGACACAGGCGGGAATCGAACCCGCGACCTCGGGTATACGCCCCCGTCGCTCTGCCAATTGAGCTACCGTGTCAATGGCTGCCAGTATTCTTTATTTATATTAATTCAGTCTATAATTTCTACATAACGATGTTAAGAAATTATCAATTATAATTAATAATTCCTTTCTATCTTTTTCGCCAGTAAAGCAGACCTAGATATGCGATTATTAAAAACCAAATGGTCGGAATGGTTAGAAAGAACACATTTTTATTCACTACATTGTAGCCATTGGAAAGAAAAAACTAGCTCATAAATAAAACTCGCCTAGATTAAGAACGAAAGTGAATGATAAAAAAATCTCGGTTAAGCACTATTAAAAATGGTAATGAAGCTAGGAGTAAGTCAGTATACTTACAATGTAACAATTGAATAAAGTTTTAGTTCTTGATGATTGATGATTATCAACTTAATACACATAAATTTGAACCGAAATAGAGCCTCCTAAATGCATAGTTTTGGTTTCAGCAATGCCGTACAGCATGCACTTCTTCTTCAAATGAGGAACTAAGAAATTGTTGGTGAAAACGTTGCGTATCACATATCTAAGCAATGGCCTGCCTATCTAACTACCTACCCAAAACGTGGTAGCCAAAACTTTAAAATTACAATCATTTGGATATTAAAACATGTTTCGCCGAATTGATAACCTCCTCCTTCTTTTGAAATCGGTTAAAAATCGCTACAACTTTGAATCTTTAGATCTGATCACCTAATACAAGATATGACAACCATGGCCTAGTGGATAGGTGACTAGCTTCTCGATCTGGAGGTTGCGGGTTCGATCCCCGCTAAAAGCAACATTAATGTGATGCGCATATAGAATAGTTTCTTAGTTTTGGGTGTTATTTAATATTATATAATTCACATATGTGTATTATATAATATTAAATATGTCGTTGAGTTAATACCCACTGACCTCCATTATACTATATAAGTACGCTGGACTAACGATATGTATCAAAATGACAGCTATTTACTGTGCCAATTTGAAGCGCCCCCAATGAAGGAACGAGGAACTAAATACGACGTAAACTGCAAAATGGCCAGTGTTTTTTTTACCATAAAGCATAATATATCTATGGTTTTTAGAAACAATTATAAATCAATAGTGCAGTCAAGTTTCGTTTCGATAAAAACTTAGCCTTTCCTTTAAGCAGAAACATTTTATCGATATATTTTATCTTACTGTCCCATCTCTTTTATTAGTTCCTTGTTCCTTCACTGCTGCCGTAAGCGCCAAAATGGCGAAAATCAAATCGCCTCACTGTCACCCGGCCTATATTAGTCCAGCGTACTTATATAGTATAATGGAGGTCAGTGGTTAATACCCCATAATAAAAACATTTTATGTAACCCACGCAGAGCGAATAAAAAATACAGAAATGCCTTGTTTCTTTAATTTTTATTCTAAGCTGTCAATTCACAGTTTCACAGCTAGTCAATATGTTACGCAGCCTAACCATAATCAGCAATTAATAAACCGAGTCTCGCGTTTGAAATAATTAGTTTACAAATTTGAAAACGGTGTGAAGGTCAAGACCAAGGTTAACCAGCGATTTCTAACTATAAAAAATAAAAAATCATAATAAAACTTGAATAAAATAAAATAAATTAAATGTCGTATAGTTCTTATGGAACCTGCTTAGTTACCTTTTGATTCGACAGTAAAATGATTAACAAACTCGAAACGTTCAAGCCGTATATCCTCGGAGGGGTCGGCACAGGACTAATACTTCTGAACATCACGGTACATTGTCACCTAGTGTTCAGAGGACCCACGTTTTGCTTGGACAGTGAACTCACGTGATAGGAGGCAGGCCTATCGCCGTAAAATGATTAGCTTATCTTATTAAAATAATGTAGCCCCTTAATGTTTTATTTAAATATATTTGTATTCAATTCTACATCATGACGTTCCCCAAATTACAAAAAAAAAACTATTGAATCTTGAAATCTTTGCTCTTTTAATTGGCATGTTATGCTTATTATACTATTTTAAATATGGCGAATTTGATTGTTCAGTATTACCGCAATATGGATATGAAATAAATATTTTTATAAATAAAAAAAAGATTAAAATGTATACTGATTAGTCTTATGACATATGAGGTGGAAGCACACGATGATTACACGTTAGATCGTAACAGAAGTTTTTCTACTCAAGCCAGAACTGTGTTACGCTGCAAGCTGCGTGCGTCCACTTAAGCGAATCGCTAAATATTCAGTATCGGTACACGCCACAATTAATATGCATTGTGGTCATTTACTCCCACCACAGATTCAAGGTTATTGATTTTATTAGAAAAGAAATCTAGTTGCTGTGTAGTGTCGGCTTAGAATAGCACAACCACATTTCTACCCGTGGGTGTAAGAGGCGGCTAAAGGTGTTGGGGATTTTTAAGTGATTTTTCCTACTCAACTTCTAATAGTGGGTGACGAATTTCTTATTGTGAAGCTCTGGCTACCCTTTCTAGGGATTTTTAGCCATGAGTATATGTATGTATTTTATGTAGAGCCGATTTGTATAGCACAACCATTTACACCTCAGGTTGGGTTAGGTAAGGTAGGATTCTTAGGGAAGAAGAGCCCCTGCTATAACTTCAACACCTTTTCCTTCAACAGCTTAAGAAGATTTTATTGCCATTGACTTGGTTTTTTGGAATTTTCGTGAGGAACAGATTGAATCATCGGATCGCTTTGCGTCCTAAGTCGACTCCTACGACACCCACGGTAATTATTAGGTTGTTGTTATATTTAACCTACGCTATACACCTAAATCCTAGCTTATATTATAATGTTTGACTTATTTTAATAACTTATCAATAAGCGGGTAAAATGGCGTTAGTAGTAAGTAAACTTTTAAAACTACTTCGTAGTAATGTGAGTGTAATGTTAATTTGGATTGGTTAAATAAAGTGGATGGAATTCAGTCAATTTTAGAAAGAGATATCAAAGGCTAATAATGTTGGTAGCTGTGTAGTGTCGGCTTATAATAGCATTACCTCCTTTCTTCTCATGGGTTTACGGCGGCTAAGGATATTGGGGCCTCTTATGTGATTTTTGGGTGATGCCGTTAGAGACCCATCACCAAAACCTTAGTTTTACAATCTTAACCCCACACAACTTCGAAAAGTAGCTGAGTATTATTTTATTCTGAAGTCCTGGCTACTAATATCATGTTTGAAAAGACTGATCTATTTAGATGAAGCCAGTTATGTTTACGCCCAATAGGAGAATGGCCTGGGAACTTAGGCATCAATGAAGATATGGGAAACTGTCATTCTAACCAAGTTCCCTTAGCCAGTGTAATGTTCACTGCCATAGTAAACTAGTTTTACCGTATTGTGACAGTCTACCGACACAGTTCTGATAACTTTTTGAAACTTATCTTTGTATGATCACGAAGTCAAGCTTTTTTGTTAAGATCTAGGTTGTACTCGGAATATAATTAATGATAGTAAAAAGTGTTATAGTTTTCCTCATTGTTGAAACTACTGATCTTGTGATCTAGTTAAAGCTAGGTATTTAAATACGAAAAGGCAGTTGTTTGAAGTATGAAGAATAGAAGAGCATGTATTAAATGATTGATGGATGTAAACGAAGCAAGAGAGGTTTGCCAGGATCGTACAAAGTGGCTATAGTCTCTGCCTGCCTCAATGGTAACTAACAGAGTGAGTATGTCTATCTATGTACGTAAATACGACTGATGACTTAGTGCTATACGATGCTGACACTTAGCAGCTGAAATTACTACTAATTTAATAAAACAACGTGGTAGAACATCCTAACTACTATAATTAATGTATCTTTTTTGCTTCTTCCTTATTAATTTTAAAACCGGTGAACGGAAGAAGTTTAAAATTGGAATGGAAACACGCTTAGGTAAATACCCTGGAGCTTTTATAAGGTACCATTAATCCAAGTTTATTTAATAAGTATAATTCATAAACAACAGCATGGATTAAAGGTGACTTGGTTAATAAAACCTTATTTAAAACGAAACAGGAATAAAACCTAAGGTCTAAGAACTGTCTATGTTTAAACTACCTTAACCACTGAATGTTAAATACTATCAAAAATAGAAAAACTAATACAGAACTAATTTCAGAAAAAAATGGCGATAGAACATAATGCAACAAAAAAAATACATAAGAAAACATCAGAATTTGTAAAATTATTTGTAATCAATTAAATTAATCCGTATTTGCTTCATAATTCGCTTGAAATCAACATTAAAATATTTGAGTAAATCGCTTGGTAATTTACAATCCGGAAATATATTATTATAGGAAGGAGTATGAATACATACAATTTACTATTTTCATGTGTGCTCAGAAGATTAATTTTTAATGAAACATAAAAAAGTATAAATATATAAAAATAATAACTGAGAACAATAGAACTAAAAAGATGAAAAATTCGAAAAAACTATTTATTTTTAAAAAATGTTAATCTGAGTTTGAGAAAAAAAACGTATATTTAAAAATGTAATCAAATTTCTTCAGTTGTGAAATATTGTTTCAATATATTCCGTCTATGTAATTTTAATACCAAACTAAATTAAGTGGTTATTATCCTAAAATAAAAGAAATGCAAACTACGAAGCATTAATAAATATAAACTCTCAGTTTTAAATTTTAAAATAAAAACTTTTAAGTTGCTGGTATGAATTTTTCCTTAACAAACATAAAACTTTGGGCTCACATATTTTTATAATAAAATATCTTGAATATCTCTACTCTAACCATAATAAATGTGTATCACTACGATGGTGTTATTTGAACACGAGGTTTCAATGAGCTAATAAAATTTGCTAAAGTAAATTAGGCCTCTTAAATTAAGATTATATTTTAAAGAACCATACAATTAAATTTTCTTTTTATCGTAGGTAAATAAAGACACACAATTTTCGCGAAGGTCAATCCTTATAGCAACACGGGAAGTTGTGAACTTTATGTGAACAATTCATCCGTTGCGTTCCTTACCGGCCACGGTTCGATAATTCACTTTACTTCATTCATCGTGATCAATTAAACATAACAATCACTTCAAATTGACAACGCCGTCACCTTGAAAGGTGTTAATAATTAAATTTTTCGAACGCTTATCAAAAATATTTATTTATTGATTAATCAACAATACTTTTTTCTGTCTTAATTATAATTAATTATTACACTTATCAATCGACTTGGAGATAACAAATATTAAACAAACTTACCCAAAAGCTTTCCACGTAAAAAAGGAAAACTCCCGGAAGAGACATTGTGACCGGCCCCGCTTCACACTTAGAATGCCGGCAAGCACGTTTCTGTATGTATATATAAGTTCACTTTTTGTTTACTAACATCACAGGGTCCGAACGTTTATCAGCCGTGCGGGAGGGCGCTGCCGAATGTCGAACACGACTCACGAATCTCGCGAAGACAGCCAACAAGCGCACCTTCCACTCGCTAGCTTTACTATTACAAGACTGCTCGGCCGTTACACGATGCGCCCCTATATACTTAATTCTTGCTTTGCCTCAATGCTTGATTTCACGCTCTACATCCACAAATTAATAAGTGTGGATCTTTGATTTTACGTCCAACAGCAGTATGTACGCGCTTTGTTAGATCCGCGCGGTGAGTGTACGATTTCTTCTTAAAGAAATTGAATGTTTGTAAAGGTGACCTATATCGGGATTGATAAGGGAACTGTTGCGCAATAGTAAATTTTGATATAAGTGAGTAAAGTTACTCATTGGAGCCAAGGGGGATTCGAAGCCCGAGTCAATAGTGAGAGCCTTAGGGAACCGAGCGTTGTAATTACTTATGTGTTGCATGCGACTTCTTCCAACAATATTGTTAAGAAAATTTGTAACTTATAATAACAAACTTGTTCCCTAGGAAAAAATATTGTTTCTTTAACTTTACAAGTTACTTTCAAGGCAAGTGATTATTATTATTATTGTTAATACTAGAGCATATTGTTGAAATTAAGTGCTTATAACATGACATAAAACGTTCACGCCGTTTATCCCTGAAGGGGTTGGCAGAGGTACCAATACTCCTGAACTCACATGGCAAGCGCCATCTAGTTTACAGAGAAGGTACCCACGTTTTGCTTAGACAGTGTACTCACGTGATAGGGGGCAGGCCTATCGCCGTTTTGTACGAATACACTGCCACATGACTAAGTACAACTCAGCCATGTGGGTTTCCTCACGATGTTTTCCCTCACCGTAAGCAACCATGATAAATTAACCACACATATGACTTTAGAAAAGACAAATTGGTGTAGGCCCGTCCCAGGATTGGAACTCACGCCCTTCTGTTTTTCGGGCGGGTGTTCTACCCACTGGACTATCATGTCGCCCATGATAGTGATAGCTCAATGGGTGGATGGAACCCCGCCTGTTATGCAGACAGGCGTGGGTTCAAATCCCGGTTCGGATATATTCAAAAAGTCACACATTTATAATTTTAACTTGTTATATTAAGTAAAACAAAACCTGGTTAATAATATAAAATAAATGAACGTCGTTTTTTTAATACTTATAAACATACATACGTACATATACTCACAGTTATAAATTCCTAGAAGGGATAGCCAGACCTAAGGAATTAGAAATTCCTCAGCCACTTTTGGAAAGTTGAGTGGGGAAAAGATGGTAAAATGAAGATTGTTGGTAATGGGTCTCCAATCGCATCACCCAAAAATCACTTAAAAGCCCCAATACCGTTAGTCGCCTCTTACGTAAACCCACCGGAATCATTGGGATAGTGCTATTCTAAGCCGACACTACACAGAATTTTATAAAATTTCTATTAATTTAAAAACATGTAATCTCATAACGGCGATGTAGCTCGTCACTCTACCTCCTTCCTTCCGGGGCTAACAGTGGCCTTAAGAGATAAGCGTGAATTCAGCTTTATAAAATTGCGACTTCACTTGCACTAGATAGAAAATTATACTAAAAACTATGAATCAAATCATAGAAGATGCCCGAGAGTGAGTTGGCTATCCCGGGAAAGGTTTCATCATCCCATATACACTTGGCACCAACCAAGTATATGTATGGGATAACATAACATAAACGTTCACGCCGTTTATTACCGAAGGGGTTGGCAGAGGTACCAAGACTTCTGAACTCACATGGCAGCGCCATTTAGTGTCCAGAGAAGGTACCCACGTTTTGCTTGAATAGTGTACTCACGTGATAGGGGGCAGGCCTATCGCCCGCCGCCGTTTTGTACGAATTCACTGTCACATGTCTAAGTATAAATTAGCCATGTGGGTTTCCTCATGATGTTTTCCCTCACCGTTAAAAACCATGATAAATTAACCACACATATGTCTTTTAGAAAACACAAATTGGTGTAGGCCCGACCCGGGATTTGAACTCACGTCCTTCTGTTTTCGGGCGGGTGTTCTACCCATTAGACTATCATGTCGTTATATGGGATGTGTATGTTATTCTAATATAAAATGGGTGGCTTACCACCACCGTGGCGCTTACGCCACGTATTACGCACTTAGCCCGGCATGGCGGGACATTATACGTGGACATAGAGTCAACTAATTGTCCCAAGTTAGCCCCGACTAGAATGCGAATAGTTTACGCTAGAAGAGGGACTTTATGGATTCTATCGTGTTGTTATGAATATCGCTTACACCTGTGCATTCCTAGAGTTCGTAAGAAACTGTTTGGTCATCTCCATGCACGAATGGCAAAGTGGGCTATCACTGGTGGCTAGGGTCTTTAAGTGTATGTTAAGTTTTTATGGCACTCCATCTCTTTAAGCATTTCGGCTCTTTTCTCATATCCTAATTATTCTCTGTCTTTTCTTCGTTAGCACGCCTGGTAATATTTTTTATGGATTGATAAAAAGTAGGCCAAGTGAGCTCTAAGAGAAAAGATCTGCGTTGAAATTTTCAGTTAAAAGCCATTGGATTTTCATGGTTTCCTTTGAATGTCTACAGCCATACTCTTTCTGCCAGTGGACTTTAGAGAGAGAGTATGTGTGTTCCCTGAGCCACGTGCGCAACTATTCAAATGGGAGGGGTACAATCGGTTCCGGTCCATGCAGATCCATTGCCAAACACGCTCTTGCCTATTTGCCAGCCGCGTCGTTTCCGAAAGAACCGCTATGACTCTCAATTCACTGAAGATTTCATGGTGTTAGTGCTACTACCTCTAGAGCTTTGGGACACCGCAGTACCAGAACTGTAGTAGATTCACCAGAACCCTTAGCACAGATTCTGAAGTTGATATCGAACCGTGTATGGGCTTTGATTGCTTGTGCCGCCGATTTGTCATTATACAGTACTATAATTAGTATCGTATATATAGATTCGCGTATTATTCTAGATATCAATCGCGAATCTATTGAAATAAAGAAACATCCAAACTTCAATAGAGATGATGGTTGGCAATTACCACCTGCTTGGAACCCGATCATTAGCACAACTAAGCAAGGGAAGAAAACTAGCAAGACTTCAGATAACATTAGCTTTTATTGGACTTAGCAAATATTAAACGCAAATGTAACTTATATTTTGTGAAGGTAGTTAGTATTAATAATTTTATAGTACTGTATAATGACAAATAACACCTCAGTCTTTCCGTGACCATGATAACTGAAAAGTTTTCCAAACGTCGGGCTTTAAAAACAATGTAATTACACGCGATTAAAGTATCCGAAAATCAATAGTTGTTTTAATTAACATTAACGATACTTAATTTCTACAATCTTGTCCCCATCAACTTCCAAATGTGGCTGTGGAGTTTCTAGCTCTGAAGCTCTGGCTACCTCTTTTTAGGGATTTGTAGCCATTAGTATATACTCATGAATGACTGATAGATGATTTTTATATATTCCTTTTTGTAGTGGTTATATTAGTCAATCGCATCAAGTGTCAAATTTCTAGATACAGAAATGTCAAAAATAACTATACTTTATTTCAACCCCTTCGGGGTTGAGTTCCAAATAACCTTTTTAATTGTTCATAAGAATCTTGAAACCAACCATTTTGTACCAAGTTTCTATGTTCCGAAATGAGAATATCTTTAGTAAGTATGTATAGCAGTTTGGCGCAGCGGTGGCGGCCCGGTGCTGCCCCCTACACTGACCATTGGTGATGTGTGAGTTTGCAGTCGATCAGTCATAGATGGCGGTACTAAATTAAAATTAAGATATGCTACTATTTACAAATGCAATACAATGCATTCTAAGGCTTAAACAGAATATTAATTTATTCGTAAATATAGCATAATATATCTATAGGAATATTAGGTTAAAAATAGTTAAAATATTAAAAGTTATAAACATATTCTCAGACCTACCAAATGAATACTCAAAATACATACAATATACGTTCAATTATCTTTATTTATACATATTTGCATAGTTGAATGTGTAAAAGACGGAATAGTGCTTCCTATTATTCTAAGCTAAGACAAAATAATAAAAAAAACGCAAGAGATAGTGATACCGAGATTCGAACCTGGGTCTTCCGTTCGATTAGTATTAACCAAACGGTATACCGCTAGGCCACGAAGACGTTACTGTACTCTATCTTTTTTAATCCTGCCACCCCCTCCTACCTTAAAAAGCGTTTCCAATTCCTTCACTCTTCACATGACCTCAATCTGCGTTCTTACCACAATCTTTTGTTTAGTACCCCTTCCCATTCCACCAATTTTACAGTTCCTCCTTTACCGTCCAGGCTGTACAACTATGGAACGGTCTTCCTGTAGAGGTGCGATTAGCCAAGTCTCTCCCTATTTTCAAGAACATGGTAAAAAAACACTTCCTCTCCGAAACACTATAATATTATTTGTGTTGCATACAAAAGTTTATATATTCTATTATATATGTCGTAAAATTTATACATCTATTTTATTTAAAAACTAGTGGATCGTCCCAGCTTCGCACGGGTAGCGTTGTTTTTTAAATATCCGAGGTTTCTTTCTTCAGTCACTGCTCAAGCATTGTGAAATTCAGCGTAATGTTTTCAATTTATTAAATTTATAGCACTCCGTTAACAGTGTAGTTTGGTGATTTTGAATGCGCTTTAATGAACGGTTCAGTATTTCCGTTTAATAGCAAATTTTGGAATAAAACGCCATGAAGTATTTATAACAATCTAAAAAATAAATCATTACGTTATGTAGGATGCAACTACTGGCGCCATCTAGTATGTTATATGTAAATTAGTAAAGATTTGGTTTCGATCACGGGCGCGATGGCTTATTTTATGTATAATAATTTCGGTGTTTGTCTACCGATTTCTATGATTCTTTTTTTATTGAATAGGTAATAATGTAACCTTTTTTAAATTAGGGATGAGTGAGAGGTTTACAAACGTAAAAGTAAACAAATATAATCAGGATGTTCCGAACTGCTAAGCTATCAGGAATTACACGTGTTATTGTGAGTCAACCATAAAAGATAGACATATACTGTTGAGGATTTTTTTTTAGATAATTTTATGAAGAATATTTCCGCCACACATGATTTCTATGTAAGTTTAACCATTAAAATAAAAAAAATAATAAATAAAATAATCATTTATTTCAAAGTAAAAAGATAAATCTTTGTTTTTTGAACGTCAAAATTCAACTTAATACTAAGGCTGCACACGCGACGGAAGCTTATAAAATGGAGTAACTTCTTCCGTTTTCCCAAAATTTCCCAAAATTCCCCTTTACTACTCTGCTGGAAAGTATACAAAAACCTGCGCAGGTGTATGAAGAATAATTGTACCAAGTTTCGTTAAAATCCGTCGAGTAGTTTTTGTTTCCATAAGGAACATACAAACCGACAGACAGACAGACAGACAGACAGACAGACAGACAGACAGACAAAAATTTTACTGATTGCATTTTTGGCATCAGTATCGATCCCTAATCACCACCTGATAGTTATTTTGAAAATATATTTCATGTACAGAATTGACCTCTCTACAGATTTATTATAAGTATAGATGTATTGTATTTATTGAATATTATTTATTTTATGTAATACTATATGTAAGTGTGTTAGAACTTAATAAATATTTAGTAATATTTAAAATAGATAGATAACAGTTTGACGAATCATTTTAGTTTTTAAGCAAATCAGTTTAATTTATTGGACATCTACCGAACATGTTTTTAATCCAGCAAATCTTTCCATTCATGGGTTGTCTGGAATAATATGAATGGAGTGATAAGACCGCCAGTTGTAGTTTGGCTTTTGTACCGATCTTTTTTTTTTAATTGTTGTTTTTTTGTGATGTGCAATGAAGAGTTTTTATTATTTTTATTTTGGGCATGACCTTTAGTTCCTCGCCTCTCCCATGGAAGAAAAAGAAAATAGACATTTTAAATGGGAGAGGCGGTACACCCCGACAAAAGAACAGTCGGTCGGGATCAGGGACTCAGGTTCAAGAACCGACGAACGATCCAAGCCGTATCGAGCAGCACCGCCTTCTGCATTTGTGCTGGAACCAACACGCCACAGAAATCTAACCGCCTCAAGTTGGTCGCGAAGCTGGTTGGAATTAACCCATTCGCGGACAAAACAATTGGGATTATTTCTGTCGAAATCACACCCCACATGTCGGTGATCTCGTGAGCCAGATCGAGATACTTCCGACGCTTCTCGGTTTCAGCTTTCACGAGACCCTCGTCATGAGGGACAGTGACATCCACTAGAAATACCCTCGACTGCGACCGATCCTATACCACTAGATTCCAATAGGACCCAATAGATTTTGGCACGGTCGTTTTCTAGGATTGGCTCCGGCAGATACTTGTAATACGGCAGCCTCTGTTGCAAGAGTCCGTACTTCAGAGCGAGCTCTTGATGCAGGATTTTGGCTGCTTGGTTGTGTCTGTGCAAATACTCAGTGTTAGCAAGAGCCGAACAAGCGGAAATAACATGCCTAAGTGACTCTCTGGGACGGCCACATGCTCGACAAACGTCTGTGGTACCGTCCTTTAAGATGTATTTCCGATAGTTCCACGTCTTGATAACCTGGTCTTGTATTGCACAGACAAACAGGGAGGCTTTACGGTCAACGAAAGGTTCGTGAAGTACCTTGTAAAACCTCCCGTGCAGCTCCTTCTCTTTCCATACGGAATCCCGATCAGAGGTGGTAAGTACCTCTGGGGTTCGCCAATCCTGTGAGGCCAAAGATAAGGGAGTCAGTACTTTATCACTAGCGACCACCTCTCCCCGAATACTATAATCCGTCATCGTCAAAAAATAGTTTCTGAGGTTGCATACCTCGCGGTTGTGCATGGTTTTGGCACTCAAGAGGCCTCGACCACCACACTTCCGCGGGATATACAATCTCATAACAGACGACCTCGGATGATGCATTCGATGAGAGGTCGTCGTGCGGACTCGTCTGTCCAGAGTGTCAAGTTCGGTCTGAGTCCATCTAAGCACGCCAAATGTGTACATCAGTACAGGCATGACCCAGAAGTTAATGGCTCGGATTTTATTAACGCCTGACAAGTAGCTATTAAGCACACTTTTCAGGCGTTCATAAAACTCCTCGCAAACACCCTGTTTCACGTCTGCCACCTTCACACCGATGGTTTGTGACATGCCCAGATACCGATATGTTTCAGCCTCGGAAAGTGCCCTCAAATGATTGGTGCCGACATCGACACCATCAAAGTGCACGACATGCCCCTTCTCGACATGAATGACTGCACACTTATCGACCCCTAGCTCCATCTTGACGGAACCACTGAAATCATTAGTGATCGTCAGTAGCTCCGCCAATCTGTCAGGCGTGGGGGCGTAAAGCTTCAGGTCATCCATGTAAAGGAGATGAGGCAAGCGTGGTCCACCTCTCCGAAACTGAAAGCCTGTCCCCTTATTCTCCAAGAGTGTACTTAGAGGGTTCAGGGCCAAGCAAAACCAAACTGGACTCAGGCAATCGCCCTGGAAAATCCCTCGCCTTATATCAATTTGGACATCCGCGTCCCTCATCCGCTGACCGTCTAAACTCAGGAGCGTCCTCCAGCACCCCATACACCGCCCGAGGAAGTGTCGAACTGTACTTTCAATTTTGTACAGCTCGAGGACCCTCATGAGCCATGAATGAGGTACCGAATCGAACGCCTTCCTGTAGTCTATCCAGCCAGCGGAGAAGTTCCGACGGTTGCGTTTGACCAGTTGGCCTACGACCGCATCGATGAGGAGTAGCTCCTTGCTACCGCGACTACCGTCCGTACATCCGTTCTGAGCCCCAGATATCACATTGTTATCACCAATAAGTTGGGTAATCTTGGAGCTCAGAAGAGTCTTGTAAATTGTGCAAAGACAAGTAATGGGGCGGTATTGTGATGGATCCGCGGTAGCATCGCTCTTTGGAGCTAAAGGAGTGACCCCAGTAGTTAAGAAGTTCGGGAGCGTCCCACTCTCGAGGGCACTTTGGAACTGACGGGCGAGAGTAGCGTGACAGCGCGTGAACCCCTTCAACCAGTAATGGTGCAATCCGTCCGGCCCCGGACTTTTCCAGTTCGGAGCCTTACGGATCGCAGCCACCACAACCTCTTCGGATATGTTGACGGGGTTCATGGGCGCTATTGGCTCGCACGCTCCCTATACCGCCTCGAACCATCGGCCCTCTTCATGATCAACAGGCAGCCAAAGCTCACGCCAAAAGGCAACTACATCGGCTTTTTCCGGTCGCCTACCCGTCGAAACCACATCGGGACGCTCCAAAGTTCTGTAGAACTTCTTCTGGTCACTCATGAAGAGACGATTCTGTTGGTACTTCTTTACCCTTTCAGAATATCGCCTAATTCGCTTACCCCAAGCAGCGATCTTCTGGTTCAGATCATCGATGCGCTCCACCAGTCTACAGACATTCTCACCAGGGAATGCCTCCCTGACGAAGCGCACCACCCTCGGCCTATTGTTGCCTGATCTGAAGCTGGTCAGTTTGCCGATGAGGACCCTGGCCCTTGAGATACGGCTTTCAATCCGCTTCATCCAGGCTGGTCTAGTTCTAGTCCTGGGACTAGTAATGCCAGCCTGGCGGGAGCCACCAGCTCTTGTTTGCGGCATCCTGACGTCGACAAATTGACAAACTGTCATTGCGGCGCCAAAGAGAATTGAATCCGTATCCCAAAGGTCCATGCTGCTCTCTAAAAATGAGGGCAGCATGTTATTGACGGCCTCAAAGACATCCCGAACCTTGATGCTGAGAGGAACTCGGGGCAGCCTTGGCCTCCTTTCGAGAGGCACTTGGCGATATTCCAGTATCGTCTCTTCGAGGGCGCTCCTCACCAAATCCAAATCTAGGGAGACTGTTCCCCAGTCGCTTTCCGCACCACCCACATCCGGCAGGTTAGCAATTGGCTCCCTCCGTAATTCCCGTTCAGGGACTGGAGGGAGAACCTGCAAAGGTGGCTCTTCGTCTAGCGGGGGAACAGCCTCGCGTCGCAATTGTTCGAGTTCGGTAGTGCTAAAAAGTTCTGAGCGCTATATGTACCGAACTCGATCCGCCAGGTTTTGTTCTGTGACGGTCAAATTGGGCTCCAGCCGCAGAAATTCGCGGTACATTGCTGCCCGATAACCCGTCTGTTCAGTTCTTGAACCCGAGGCCCTAATATAGGCCCGCATGGCATTCCTATTCATTTTGACCGTCCATGCCATGCGGCGCCTTGTTCCACCAGCGGCGGGCACCGATTGCTGGGACTGAGTTGCCCCAGTCCCAACCGTTGCCAAGCCATCTGGTGGCTGAGGTGGTCGAGCAGACCGACCAGGTGGTCGGGCCGGTCTGCTGCGGCTGCGGGACCGCATGCTGCCACATCCAGCCCCAGCTCCAGACGCGCCCCAGCGATAACCCCTGGGGAGCGGCCCTATACGCTCATCGTTACTATTATTGTCCATTTTACGATGAGCGAAGATTCACCCGGGTTTTCGCTCACTTGCCCCGGGGAGACCGTTATTGCTCTATTTTGCGCTGAGACCAGTTTGTAGACACGGTCAACACCTAGAAACTCAAGCGCTGACTATTTGCATTGCTGGAATGGCAAGCTGGTAAACATGTCATCCTGCCATTCTAACAATGGGCGGTGGGGTCGTCACATCCCTACGCCATTTTTTATTATTATTATTTCGGAAAACATTTTTGTTTCTCGCCTCTCCCATGGCCGAAAATCCATACTAATATTATAAATGGGAAAGTGAGTTTGTTTGTTTGTTTGTTCCGCTTTCACGCCGTAAATACTGAACCGATTGCTTTGAAATTTTTCAGACGTGTAGTTAGAAGTCTAAATTAAATAATAGGGTACTTTTTATCCCGGGAAAATATGTTCCCACGGGAAATCAAAAATATTGTTTGCTTACTAAATGCATTGGAGATGGCGCTGTGTATCGTTTAAAACAACGTAAAATATTGTAAACTAATATAAAAATCAAAATTTAGAAGCTTAATGGTACGGTAATGCATCCCCGAAAATAAGGAACTCCCGAGCCATGATGTACTATTTTTTTATCGTATACATTTTTTTTTACATCTACTTATATTGCAAACGAATATCAACATGTAAATATAGAAACTAAATGAAACGACGACGATTCCTTGAAACTAAGGAATCCGCAAGAGTTCTCATAGGAACATCAAAAAACCTTAACTCATATATGGCTCAAAATATTGCAGCGATTATTTTTATCATCGATGGAATTCACATCAGACACTTTGTTAATGTTCATTTTGGAAAGATAAAGGGGTTTCATCAATTTAAATGACAAATTTGTTTATCAATAGTAAGACTAATGTGAAATAAAGCGTAATAAAAATTTGACACCGCCCCTGTAACGTCTCCGTGGCGTAGCGGTATAACTAACTACTATGAATATTTAATTAGAACTATTATGAATCAATCGTCCCAGGTTCGTATCTCAGGTAATTCAAGCTTTTTGTAAAAAAAATTTTTGTCAGCTTAAAATAACACTATATATAATAATAACAAGCACTATCCCTTCAATTTAGCGATTATTTTGGAAGGAGATCCACCACTAATCATCCCTATATTGCCGAGCAATCGCTGCAAGCTCTCCCACTATCACCAACGGTCAGTGTAGGGGGCAGCACCGGGCCGTCGCCGCAGCGCCAAACTACTATCCGTATCTGTACTTACTAGAGATATTCTCATTTCTGAACATAAAAACTTGGTATATTTGTTTCATGATTCTTATGAACAATTAAAAAGGAATTTTTGGAACTCAACCCCTAACGGGTTGATATAGCAAATGAAAGTTAATATAGAGTTTTTTTACATTTTATAATAAAACTTGGTGCGATTGAATTTATGAAATCCAACTATCAATCATTCATGAATATATGCTAACAACCATAAATTCCATAAAAGGGTGGCCATAGCTTCGGAGATACTAATTCTTCATCCAATTTTGGAAATATATTGATAAAAGATAGGTTAATAAAGGTTGTTAGTGATGGGTCACAAACTGCATCGCCCAACAATCACTTAAAAAGCCTCAATGTCCTTTATGTCATTTACAACGCCCGCGGGATTATAAATATAAAAAACAGAAGTTGAGACAGTGTTTCGGTATTTTGGTATTATGTAAACTGGATGCAAAAAATGAAGTCCACGCGGACGAAGTCGCGGGGCAAAATGCTAGTTAAAATATAAATTTTAAATGGGAGAGGCGGCACTCCCCGACAAAAGTAGTATTATAGTAGTCATACTATTGTAAAACAAATTAAATGGACATTTATTTTGATGAAAATGGATGAAAACCTTAATTTTCCCAAAAGACTATTAATGAAGAGTCTGATAAAGTCTTTCGGTGAAAAAATTAATCATGTAAATATGGGGAGCCATATAAAAGCAATGTTTTTTTTATGCTCTTGTGGGAACCCTTGCGAAATCTGGGATAAATGATATCCTATATGTTGGCCAAGTGTATAAGCTACATTCATGCCAAATTTGATCAAGATCCGTCCGGTAGAATTAACGTGATGACCGGACATACAGACAGACAGACAGACAGACAGTCATTTTTTTCAAAAAGCGCAAATTTGGCTTCAGTATCGAAAATTAAACATATTCCACCGGTTTTTATATTTTTTTCTTCAATGTACAGTTCTGACCTCGGTACTGTCTTATTATATGTCTCCTTATGAGCTTCGTCTTAAATTCTTTAAAATGTCTTCCTTACGTAATAGACGAGAAATACATGATTTAATATTTCTTTTCAAAACTTTAAATAATTTATTGGATTGTCCTGACATTCTCGAATCTATCTCTTTCCCTATTCCATACCATCTTCCGAGACATCCCATTAAGAAACTATTTTGTGGCCCTCAATCTCGCACAAACCTAGGAACCCATTCCCCAATTAATAGGATATGCGACCTGTATAACATATTCAACCACAAATTAGACATTGACATCTTTCATGACTCCTTTAGTTTGTTTAAGAAAAAAAATTGTCAGAAATACTAATAATTGCCATGTTAATTTTGTAAATCCTGTTTAGCTCTAGTTTTAACTTTGTTATAAACTTTTTTCATGTATTAAATATTGTTACATTATAATTATATGTTTAGTCAGTGTTGTCGCTAAGGTATTATAATTAAACAATGTCGTGTACGCCTTAAAGGGTTTTCACAACGAAATTTTTATTAATGTAAAATTAACGACTATTATGCCTGTTGTGTTAACTGCCGGTGTGCCTTATTTAAATAAATAAATAAATAAATTATAGTAAGATAGATAGAAGATAGAAGAATTCGTAATAGATATTTCCCATACAATAATAACTTTGAACAGCTGTGTCTTGTAATATTCAAGAGTAAATTCACGGAAATCTTATGTAGTGAACATTTATTAATTATAATCCCACTCCTCGGGAGTGAATTTTGTCAAAAACTGTAATCCTGCCTCTTGTTAACTTCCCTCAACTGGAATCAAGTGAATAAGGTCAAGTTAGTAAGTTAATATTTTTAAACGACATAATATTGGAACACGTTTTTTAGCATTGGCTATTATGATTGAAGTCATATGTGTTATGTCCAGAACAACAAACCTGGATTGGATGTTATGATCCTAACCAAATTATTATTCTATACAGGATTAATATTTATTAGTCGTACCATCCGAGGGTTGTCAGAATAGATAATTTTTAGTGATAAGATCTCTAATTGTAAATTTGCTTATGTGACTGAAATTTTGTAAAAACTTATTTTGTGATGTGCAATAAAGTGTTTTCTAGTCTATTCAAGAGACAACTCTGATAGCTCAATATGTAGACCACCCGCTTGTCATGCAGAGATGGGCGGGTTCATATTCTGTACCGGGCCTATGCCAATATCTTTTGTAATGTTATATTAATTTATTATGGTTTTCAACGGTGAGAGAAAATATCGTGATGAAGCATATACGGCTGAGTTGCTCGTGTGGCAGTGTATTCGTACATAACGGTGACAGGCCCGCATCATGAGTACATTATTGTCTCAGCAAAGTACTCTGAATACCACGAGACGTTCAGAGATATTAGTACCTCTGCCATCCCTTCGGGGATATATTTTTGAACGTTTCAGTTTGAGTTGTATGTTTAAGTTATTCTAGGGAACAAAGGCGACAGCCTCACTAGCGCCACTGGTTCCAATACCCACAAGTAATTAAGGCTTTAGCAATTATTAAGTACTAATGGATCGGCCCAGCTTCACACGGGTAGCGTTGGTTTTTAAATATCCGAGGTTTCTTCAATCACTGCTCAAGCTTTGTGATATTTTAGCGCAATGATTGCGATTTTTAGCACTCCTGAACCGTGTAGCTTTGGGATTTTGAATGCGCTTTAATGAACGGTTCAGTATCTTCGTTATTAAGCAAATTTTCGAATTAAGTTAAAGTTGAGTAAAACGCCATAAATAATTGCTAACAATCTAAAAAAGCAACCATCCCGCGATGTAGGATGCAACTACTGGCGCCATTTAGTATGTAATATGTAAATTAGTAAGGATTTGGTTTTGGTCACGGGCGCGATAGCTTATTTCATGTATGATTTCAGTGTTTCTCGACCGATTTCTATGATTCTTTTTACCTTTATTAAATTAGGGGTGAAAAAGAGTATCATAAACGTAAGACTAAACAAATATAATCAAAATGCTCCGCACTGCTAAGCTATCAGAAGGTATATGCTGTTGTAAATGCTGTTGAGAGATATTTTTTAGACAATTTTATGAATATTTCCGTGATATGTAATTTCAACCATTAAGGCTGCACATGCGACGGAAGTTGAAAAAATGGAGTAACATGTCCCGTTTTTCCACATTTCCCCGAAATTCCCCTTCACTACTCTGCTGAAAAGTACACTATAACCTGCCCAGAAGTACGAAAAATTATTGTGCCAAGTTTCGTTGAAATCCGTCAAGTAGTTTTTGTTTCCATAAGGAACATACAAACCGACAGACAGACAGACAGACAAAAATTTTACTGATTGCATTTTTGGCATCAGTATCGATCACTAATCACCCCCTGATAGTTATTTTGAAAATATATTTCATGTACAGAATTTACCTCTCTACAGATTAATTATTAGTATAGATTTTATAAACGTCTCTTTGCTCAATAATAAGAAAGAAATAATAAAGGAAAGAAAAATTTCGACACCAGCGGGAATGGAACCCACGACCTCCGGGTATACACAATGTCACGAGATTTTAAATTCAAATTCAAATATATTTATTGCAAGTCACATTGTGGGATTAGGTGGTAATGAGTTGACTAGATACAAATGTGACACCCATAAGAAGTGTTAGTACCTTTATAAACCCCTTCGGGGATATGTGGCGTGAAAGTTTGAGTTGGTTTGAGTCGAAATTAATGTAGGCAATTGGTTATATCCACAAATTGATAAATTTATATAGTTTCCTCTAATATATATTTTGGTGTTTTTCCAATTTTTAATAGCGTTTTATTAACAATCAGTAACAATAAAATTAACATTTAATAAATATGAATCCCAGGACTTGGCTAACCTCTATTGTTATTAATAGGTGTGTGTTAATATTTATATATACTATATATGTATTTACATTTAACATACTTTATTGAGTAGATAAAGCCTAATACATGTGAGAGACCACGATTTATACAAATATTAAAAATATTAATAGTGCTTCGTACAGAGGCTATTAGTTTCACAATTTTTTAATTATTTAGCACCTATAATAGAACTAGATCGGTGCTATAGGTACTAAATAATAATTCACCATTGGCAACAGCATCTGTTGCAGATGTTTGTTGCAGCGCTCATGGGTTACGGGTTGCCGCACCGCCGTTTGTGGCTGTAGAGCCCTATGGCTGCGCGGCATTTCTTGCCACATCTGTAGCACACGAAACGAGAGTCTGCAGGAGGTGGGAGATCACGACGAAGTCTTTTTCGCTTTAGATTCTCCAGCCAGTCTTCGTCATGTTTGTCAGTTCCGACTTTGATGTCATGGCGCCATTCGGATCTCATTTTTTCGCGTTTCTCCCAGACATCGGTTTGTATTCCGAAACTACTCATATCTCGCTCTTTGAATCTTAGGGTAGGGCGCCCAACAGGTCTCTTCACGTCCGCTATCTGGCCCATCATTACTTGACGTGGTAGTCTCTCGGGGTCCATGCGATGTACGAGCCCCAGCTAACGAAATCTTCTCTACTTTAACATGGCAGTTATACTGCAACAGCGCGTTTTGGACAGTACCACCTCGTTACTCATTTTATCTTCCCAAGTGACTCCAAGCATAGTCCTCAGACAGCGCATGTGGAAAGCGTTGAGCTTGCGTTCTTGCTTCGCGTATGTAGTCCAAGTTACTGACGCGTAAAGCAATATGCTCAGAACGCAGGTCTGGTAAACAAGAACTTTGGTGTACGTGGTGAGTTTACAGTTCCTCCATACGCGTGCAAAAAGCTTCCCGAATGCTGTTGATGCCCTGCCAATCCGAGTATCTATCTCTTTGTCGCTGGATATAGATTGTGTTGTTGTGGAGCCGAGATAGCAGGAATGCTCCACCACATCAAGTGCAGCACCGTCAAGTGTAATGTGAGGAGCTCTATGAGATGAGCAGGAAAGGGCTTAACATATGTACGAGGGGCATGCCAATAGAAGTTAGATACTCTTTTCTCATTTAATTGACACTGGCAAGCTATACACCATCTTATAGGCTGGTTTTTTATTGACGTATTTGAATATAGAACACACTTCTTTTATTTATTTTTTATTTGAATGAGCATCATTTTTCCGAGAATCTGGCGGGAATTCACTTGCAACAATGGAGCTCAGTCGACGTGATTTTCGCGCTATGATTTATTATGACTTTAAAAAATGTTTAAAGCCTCAAGAATGTTTTGAACTTTTGGTTTTTACTTTTGGTGAGTATGCCCTTTCCCGAGCAACAGTATGCAATTGTTTGCTGAATTTAAAAGAGAACGGGGATGTCTCGAAGATGAAGCGAAGATAGGACGGCCGCCAACCGCGGTCACGCAAGAAAACGTTCGTGCAGTCGAAAAACTTATTCGTGAAAACCGACGAATTACATATGTAGAGCTAGAACAAAACAAGGAATTGGATCAGCAGCAATGTAAACCATAATTCACGACCACCTTTCTCTGTGTAAACGTTCTTCGAGATGGGTGCCGCACAAACTTACCGACGAGCAGAAAGACCGTCGGGTGGATTGGTGCCTATTCATGATAGATAAATTCAACGGAGGCGAGAAAAAAAACGTATATGATATACTGACTGGTGACGAAACATGGCTTTATAACTATGATCCCGAATCAAAGCGACAGTCGACTGTATGGTGCTTTGAAGACGAGCCAACTCCAACAAAATGTCGCCGTGCACGAAGCACACAAAAACAAATGGTCGCCTCGTTTTTCTGCAATACGGGTCATATTGCTACTGTTGTGCTAGAGAATAAAAGAACGGAACGGCATGTGACAGTTTGTGCTCCAACAGTAATATCAGCTTCTCTGGCACCACGACAATGCGGCGCCGCACACGTCTGCCAGAACACTAGACTTTTTCAACTCGAAAAATTCAATTCTCCCTCACCCACCATATTCCCCTGACCTAGCGCCTTGTAATTTTTACTTGTTTCCAAAAATCAAAGAAAAACTAAAAGGGAAGAGGTTTGAAAGCAAAGAAAATGCGCTGGTTGCCTATAATTTCGAGATTTCTGAGGTATCTAAAGAAGAGTGGTCACAGGTATTTTCCAATTGGATCAGACGTATGGCAAAGTGTATACGTGCTCAGGGTGAATACTTTGAAAAGATCGATACTTGTAATAAAAAAATTTTTTTTAAATTTAGTACCTATCTACTTTCTTTTGGCATGCCCCTCGTATGTCCTAGTAATTTATACATTTGAAAAACTCAACCTAGACTATTATTATTAATGAACTAAAATTAATATGAAATATAAATAACTTATTGTTTACGAAGATATACAAACTTAGGTCAATAGATTAATTCTAATACACATGAACACACAATGAAAATCAGATTTAGTATTATGCTAAAAGAAATATTAACGAAAAGTGGTTACAAAATGCATACTATAACGTTATTTAGTTATTTATCAGTACCATTACTTAAATTTGAGTTTAATATAAAGTGACAAATAAGTAGTTAAGCTATATAGGAGGAGGGGGTCACTTTTGTGGATGGAGAAGCAGTTCACTGATGTCATAGGTCAGTGACTTTTAACCAAAGGGATGCATACTTTTTGCATTTAGAAGCATTTAAATGAAGTATTGGAGATGGAATAGAATTGTTGATTATATTGTAGAGGCCAAGAAAGCAAAAAAAACGGTTACTAAATGAAGTTTGCAAATTGATCGTTGGATTCGATATTCTATTACGTTCACTTAAGGTTGAATTGGGACTGATAATTGACTTCTGCCTTAGAATAGTATTTAGTATAAAAAGTTGGCGGACGGTTAGCAGATCCCATCCGCACCGATCCCACGAGCTATAGGCCTATCAGCCTATTAAGCTCGTTAGGTAAGATCTATGAGCGACTAATCCTCGCTAGGATCAGACATTACTTGCACACTAGCGGCATTCAGATACACGAACAATTCGGGTTCAGGGCACAACACTCATGCGTCCAACAAGCACATCGCTTTACCGAGCATGTGCTTGATGGATTCAATGACACTTACATCAAACAGACGGGCGCCGTCTTCTTTGACGTGGCGAAGGCATTTGACAGGGTCTGGCATAACGGTCTGCTATACAAGCTATACCAGATCGGTATGCCAGACAAGCTCGTGGCTATAGTCCGCGACTACTTGTCGGATCGCCGATTCCGCTTGAGATTGGAGGACGCCCACTCACAACACCACCCCATACACGCGGGAGTCCCACAGGGCTCCACGCTCTCACCCACACTCTTCAATATATACACTAACGACATCCCGCGTACACCGCTGGTGGAGTTAGCACTATTTGCAGACGACACACTACTCTATACGAGTCACCAAAATCATAACTTCATACGGCTTCGCCTTCAGCGAGCCGTAACACAACTCGGAGAGTGGTTCAGGAAGTGGCGGATCGAGGTTAATCCCTCCAAAAGCGCAGCCATGCTCTTTCGGAAGGGAGGCCCCTCACTTGACCCGCCGCCGCCTGTTCAACTCTTCGGCACACCTATTCCGTGGGTGAAAAAGACTAAATACCTCGGTATTGTCTTTGATTCCCGGCTTAGATGGACACACTACATCAGATACATACGAAACAAAGCCTCATTCGTCCTGAATAGGCTATCACCGATGCTTTGTGCTCGCAGTAAGTTACCACTGCGTCACAAAGTTACACTATACAAAACATGTATACGTTCGGTCCTCTCGTACGGTAGTGTTGCGTTCGCACACGCCAGAGAGGGCTTGATACACCGCCTCCAGGTGATACAGAATAGGTTCATGCGCAAGGCGGTAGGGGCGCCTTGGTATGTTAGGAACTATGATCTCCACAGAGACTTAGGACTCAATACTATCAGGGATCACTTCAAACAAATCTCACGTAGATACTTTGATAGGATCCCTGATCACCCCAACCCCTTACTCCGAGCTTCGCTCGACTACACGATTTCCCCGGACGTCGAGGTCCCAGAGAGACGCCCACGTAGCGTGCTCTTGGATCCCGACGACGACATCACCCGCGAGCTCCGCTCGCGTCCACACCAACAACTACTATCACTCCCGACTCCGACCCCGCCGGCGAGGTCGTAGAACTTAACACTAACTTTAGAGTCACACCAGACTCAACTAGAGTCTATTTTATTTTTATACTCACCCTATTCGACTTAGCTTAGGTACACTCCTTTTCACCGCCAGGGCGGCCTTCAGCCGCCCGGCAAAACAAACCAAGGTGACGCCGCATAGGCCGCAGGGCCAGCAGGGGTTTTAGTCGGTAAAAGTCCGACATACCATCCTATGAGGATCCTATGAGGATTTCCCCACCGGTAAACAAAAAAAAAAAAAAGCAGATCCCATTCAGTATACAGGGCTCGAGTTGGGTAGAGACGAGGTTTGAAAGAGGCTACCTTCAGTAAAGCTCTTTGAGCTCTCTCAAGGATAATAATATGTGACTTGGCGGCTCCCAAGAACTAAGCTAATAAAGCTAATAAATTTTGGCTTAGCCACCGACAGACACTGTTAAATATATTTTATTAGCAGATTTATAGTAGCAGGTTCTATATGAAGAATTTCTTCAGCCACTTTTGGAAGTTGTACATACGTACATACATACATATACTCATGGCTATAAATCCCTTAACGGGGTAGCCAGAGCTTTGGAAGTTGTGTGGGGATAAAATTGTAAAACAAAGCTCTTGTTGATGGGTCTTCAACCGCATCGCCCAAAAATAACTTAAAATCCTTAGCAACTTCTTACGAAAACCCATGGGTAGAAATGGGGTAGTGATA
Organism: Bedellia somnulentella; assembly: GCA_963576735.1. Classification (NCBI taxonomy): domain Eukaryota; kingdom Metazoa; phylum Arthropoda; class Insecta; order Lepidoptera; family Bedelliidae; genus Bedellia; species Bedellia somnulentella. The sequence goes on along the minus strand of OY755191.1, from coordinate 7,552,853 downwards.
ATCAAATACAGCACTACACAGCGAAAGCACTACACAGATAAAAATAGCTTGGTATTATTTTTCATGTGTTGATTTTGCTAAATCTCTGAATAGTTAATATAAAAAATATACCCAAAATATATTAATAAATCGAATATACACGAAACCACAGGCGTATGTGCCTTGATGTTCCTAGTCACCTAGCAATTTCTTTTTTTGCATTGTGACATGGGAATTAGCGGATTGCGAGTTTCAATCGATGTCTTGTTTTCGACCAAACTTTTTGAACTTGATACATAAGAGTTCAATAATATAATTAATATCTTTATTCATGCATTTTATATAATTTTTAGGTCTTTATTGTATATATGTGTAAGTTTATTATAAATATATATGTGCATAAATTTATTAAGACATTATAAATATGGTTTTGTGCTTATATGTCGGTGAAGGATTAGAAAGATGTCATTAAAGTTAACATGTCGTGTTCTTTTTTAGTTTTATTAGATCTGTGTTTCAATGGTTAAATGTTTTGTTTTTTAGTTTAGGTTTTATCTTATTTTATGTATTTTTCAAGGGGCCCGGCTGAAAATCAGCGTGCATTAAAGCTAAAACTCTAGTGTAAATATGCTGAATCGGCGCATTCTTGGCTCTCATTGTGTGTAATTAGTGCGATTGTTGTATTTACATGTAGTATCATATGAGGGACTGAATAAAGTTGTTTTTACTTTTAAGAGTGATAACAATACCTATTTGCGTATCTTTTGCTCGTTAGCTTTATTAAACTAAACCATTTATTCAACTCGCAATCTGGGCTTTTTTCATTTTTCATTTCAAGGCGACATGCTCGAAATGGAAACGTAAATTAAATACAACGTTAATTTTGAATATACTTAACTTTAGACGGTAAAAGAAGGTATATATAATCAATTATTTTTAATTAAAACTCATTTAGACAGTAATTATTTGATTAAAATCACTTTTTGTGTAGCCATGACTAAGCAAAGTTCCATTTAGTCACATTACACAAATGGATGTAAATCAAACAATTCGGAATTTCATGTAATAAAACAATTTTGATTTTAATCAAGACACATCTTATACTTGAAATTTAACAACATAATTGTTATAATTATCATATAAAATCACATTTTTGACAAATTTTAAACATTTCGTCACTTTTTGTTTTTGGTCACTAGACATTTTTAGTGTTAAATATGTATTTCAACCAACATTTTAGAAAAAAATCATTATTGCCAAAAGGATACACTACGTATATTCCTAATAAATGTTAATTTACAAGTAACATTCTTTAAAAATCTGAGAAAATAGTTAAAAACAACACTGTCAATATTAGGACAGTGACTAAGTAGGAACTCAATTTATACGAAATGGAATTATAAAGCTAAGTTCACAGCGCTACAAATATCACGAAATAATTATTTAGAATCATTCAGTCATTGTTATTGTACTATATTTTTATTAATTCTAAATAAATAATTTTAGTAAAATTATTTAACTATAATCAAATACCTATCAGTCTAGAATTTCAATTCAGACTTACATAGAAAATTGTAATCAAGTGTGAATCTAAAAGAAAGGCATAAAGTGTTAATATACGGGTGTTTCAGGAACTTGAAATAATATTGTCAGATTCGTGTTGCGAGAGATACCTTGAGTCAGGATTAGTAAGTGAAATAATAAAAATCTGACTTTTTTTTTCGACTCCCCATACAAATTTATAACGTAGTTCAAACAGCGCTAGTGTCTTTGTGGAGTCGAAAAAAAATGTCCCACTTTTATTACTTACTAGCTGACCCGACAGACTTCGTACTGTCAAATTTGCTTATGACAAAGCTTAAGCCGTTTTTTTAATCCTATTAATATTATAAAGGCGAAAGTTTGTAAGTATGGATGTATGGATGTATGGATCTTTGTTACTCTTTCACGTAAAAACTACTGAATGAATTTGAATGAAACTTTACCACAATATAGCTTATACATCAGAATAACACATAGGCTACAATTTTTGAGGTTTTATTAAATTAATTAAAAAAACGCCTTAAGCTTTGTCATAAAACCTCAAAAATTGTAGCCTATGTGTTATTCTGATGTATAAGCTATAGCCTATGTGTTATTCTGATGTATAAGCTATATTGTGGTAAAGTTTCATTCAAATCCATTCAGTAGTTTTTACGTGAAAGAGTAACAAAGATCCATACATCCATACTTACAAACTTTCGCCTTTATAATATTAATAGGATTTTACTGATCAATTTTACCGATTTTAATCAGGGTAACCCAACATGAATCTGATAGGTAATATAATTTCAACTTCCTCAAACACCTGTATATAATTACCTATCGAACTTAGTTTTAATAGGAGTTTTTTCTTTGAGAGTTCCAATCCTGGGTCGGGCCTACACCAATTTGTCTTTTCAAAAAGTCATATGTGTGGTTAATTTATCATGGTTGTTAACGGTGAGGGAAAACATCGTGAGGAAACCCACATGGCTACTTACTGGTTATGGCTACATGGTACTTAGTCATGTGACAGTGTATTCGTACAAAACGGCGATAGGCCTGCCCCCTATCACGTGAGTACACTGTCTAAGCAAAACGTGGGTACCTTCTCTGGACACTAGATGGCGCTGCCATGTGAGTTCAGAAGTATTGGTACCTCTGCCAACCCCTTCGGGGATAAACGGCGTGAACGTTTATGATATGTTATGTTATGTTTTTTCTTGCCTTCGTTGTACCAAAAAATAATATAATTCATTCATTTATTTTAATGTCTGTTAATTAAAGCAATGTGGCTAATGCTTTACAGTTCCATTTCGTCACTTTTTGATTTTGCTTATACATCACAATACGAAATGGATGTGACGAAATTCAATTTTTTTTGCAAATTTTTACGTTTTAGAGTGAAAAATTGGTATAATATCAAATTTAATAGTTGAAACTCATGAACTAATAACTAAACTACAATTTAATTTATAAATAAGCTAAAATATAACTTTACTTACCTCAAAATCAAATAAATTAAATGGAAAACAATTTTTGGTAACAGATTACGCACTACTTATTATTCATGTTTTAACGAGACTTACAAGTTACACCAAACCAAACAAAAAAATGATGCCAGCACGCAAACAATGTTGCCTATATTATAAAACAAATTAAATTTTGGGGTAATTCATTAGTTAAGCTAATCAAACCCACCTCTGAACGAAAGGGAATTCCACCTTTCAGAAATCGTAGGACAATCGAAATTGAAGTTTTTTTCTATTGTAATGGTATAAAAAGATAAATAAATTTGAATTTTGACTATATTCTTAATTTAATAAAATAAAACAACACATGAGCTTTAGAGGAAAATAAACTAAAATTTCTAAATCAAAGTTGGGAACATAGTCGTAGGACACGTATAAAACACGATGTTTTTTTCATTGAAAACACATTTTTTAAGTTATTTAGATAATATTATTACTTTTTTTTGAGAAAAACAGCCAGAGATGGTATTTCTATGAATTTTGATTAACAATATTTGCTTTCAAAGTTGAAGGACACGAACATTCTTGGTGGTCGCCTTAAGATGAAAAAAGCCCATCTGCCTATTCGGTCATGTGGCACTGGCAAACACTGCCAAAGTTTCCGTAAAAATAAATGTGACATACATAACAAAAAAAACTGCAATAATAATAAACATAACATAACCTCTATTTAACTTTTGAATTTAAGTTTTATTTAGTTGAATAAGCAAAATAAGACCAATTACTCATGTTATTTAAAAGGGTTACTCATGTATTATTTGACCTAGATGGCTTACTTATAGGTAAGTTCGTTAACACCGTAATAGTGTTGCATAACCTTAGTCCTAAAAAGCTTTATAAAGAATTGAATAAATTATATGAAGAATAATAATTAAAATAGGCATTATCTGAATTTATTAAATCCATCTATCAACACACTCAAAGGTTAGGTCCTTGTTATCGTTAATTATTTCGAAAGATCTTACTCTCATGGTATTATTGCAAAAACAATTAAAAGTAATTGTTCTGGAGTACACACATAACCCACATAACCCACACCAATGACATGGTAAACAGTGCAGGAAAATAATAGATAATGACAGCACAGGATATGTCATTTTGAGATCTTTAGAGTAGGCCTATATCAGGTAATAGAGTTCCGCTGCTGGACATATGTTTCATAGCCTTCCTCTAGTTATATCTTCTATATTATTTTTCTATATAACAGATACCTTGCCCCATACTGGCACAGATACCTTGCCCCATACTGATTGCGTCAAATACCTTGGCTTCCACTTGGACAGAAGATTGACTTGGAAAAACCATATTAAAAAGAAAAGAGATGAGATCAATACTAAGTTCAAATCACTCTATTGGCTATTAGGGAGAAATTCTGTTTTGTCAACAGACAATAAACTTCTAATATATATTATATATATAAAAGTATACTAAAGCCAATCTGGACATACGGTGCTCAGTTATGGAGTACAGCTAGCAATAGCAACATTGTTTGCCTGCAACGGGTCCAAAATGCTATCCTGCAAACAATTGCCAAAGCTCCCTGGTTTGCAAGAAACGATGAGATCCACAGTTACTTTAACATACCCACAGTGGCTGAAGAAATAACAGAGTTAAAAGCTAAATATACTGACCGACTAGTCGCACACCCAAATATTCTAGTAAACCAACTACTGGACACTTCTCGCTCTGTATGGCGACTGAAGAGGAAAGATGTTTTGTGATAAAGAGTTTAAGAGGCAATATTCTCTGCTACACTCTAAACGTCAAAACAATTCACTCAAATCATCCGCTTATGGTCCACCGACTGATTGCAGATACAAAACACAAAAAAAAAATATAAGGGTTTCAGGAAAATATTGATCTAAATAATGAGTCTGAGAACTGATGGTCAGTTTGTATATTTTACTATTTTGTTTCCCATTGTTTTGTGTCTCCAAGTACTAAAAAATGTGCTTCAAATCTAAACCTAATTATCAAGACCAATAGTGATAGCACGCTAATTCTTTTATCTTTATCTTTTAAAAGAAACCCTGCTGACTCGGGCGTTTGTGGCCCTCGGTGAGATCGCGGAACGAACTGATATTTTGTGATGACTGACTTCACCAAATGCTCTTTACATTATTTATGTTACAATGTAAACTAGTTGCTTTAATTAATTATATTGTTAACTTGTAAATTATAAAATGTGTAATCTAGCTATTGTATTGTTAACTTGTAAATTATAAAATTTGTAATTTAGTTGCTTTAGGTGACACTACCTGTAAAAACTATATTTCATGACAACTGAATAAATAAATAAACATGGTTTAAAACAGCTCTCTCTCACACTTACAAGATATTATAAACCTTTGTCCCTTTTTAACCGATCACTGGTCACAATATAGTCAAGAGTGTGCTAGGGTCCCTGAATGTCTAATTTATGGAACTTTAATAGTAAATCAGAAGTATGTTTGTTTTTAAAATAATAGGAATGAACTTATAACTCAAATAATAATATTTTGTACTAAATTAAGTTCTAAAGATTTATAGAATAATACAATCAAAATTCTCTAATGGTTCAAATCCTGAAATGGCCCTATATGACTAAGTGAAACAGTTAGAAAAAAAAATATGGGGAATCCAATGTTGCTAGAATTATCTTCAAACTTGTAGTAGTTGGCAGTATTTTCATACAAATTTGAGTTATCAAAAAGTATTCTTAATCACAGGTTACAAAATATCTAATATAGCATTGGCATATATAATTTTTATTGGCATTATTGATAGAACTTGTTTCCTATATTACTTAAAGGCCTGTGTAATAGCAATGTAATTATTATTCGCAGATTCTGAAAAACACTATGCTGCAGCTTATACAACAGTGTGTTCAAAATATGGAAAGGAGTTTACTTGGGAATTGAACAAAAAATTCTTGGGTTGTCAAGCAAGGGAATGTGCAGAAATGATAATAAACGAACTGAACCTACCAATTAGTATAGAACATTTCATGGAACAATGTGCTGCTGAGAATGAAGAAGAACTCCGCAATGTTCAGCTTATGCCTGGTAAGTATTGCTACTACGCAAACGTAATAAATTCACAGACAAAAAGCTAGTTTTGTATGTATTGTTATTTAAATTTGCCGTGTAGTGCGGACTTAAAATGTCACTACCCGTTTTTACCCTCGCGTGTCGTAAGAGGCGACTCTGGGTATGGGGCTTTTTAAAGTGGTTTTGGGGCGATGCGGTTGGAGACCTATCACAAACAATTCTTTATTTCTACCATCTTGTCCCCTATCAACTTCCAAATGTGACTGAGGCGTTTAAGGCTCTGATGCTCTGACTTACCCTTTTTGGGATTTATGGCATTTCTGGAACAGGTCTACTAAAACATCACAAACATTTTGTTTTTATTCATGTATATATGTTTGTTTCTTCCTCAGGCGCAAAAAGACTGGTAGAGCATCTACATAAAAATAAAATCCCTATGGCGATAGCTACAAGTTCAAGTAAAAACAATGTTGATGTAAAGATGAGAAACTCTGATATTTTAGACAAGTTCCATCACGTGACAATGGGCTCGTCGGATCCGGAAGTGACGAAGGGAAAACCTGATCCTTGTATTTTTTTAGTTTGCGCGTCACGGTTTCCTGATAAACCTAAACCTGAAAATGTAAGTAATCTTCAACGTACCACTATTTATTGTTCCTGAAACGTTACGTCTCACACTATATTAACTGTCCTGTGGCAACTGCCTATTAAAACGTAATTGTGAATATTTTAAATTACATACATGCATACATTTACATGTACTCACGGCCATAAATCCCAATAAGGGGTAGCCAGAGCTGAAGCTGAAGGATTTTATGGCTCTGAAGAGCTGGAAACTCCTCAGCCATATTTGGAAGTTAATAGGGGACAAGATAATAAAAATACCCGTGGGTAGAAAGGGGTAGTGGTATTCAAAGCCGGGACTACGCAACAATTTTTTATTGTAAATTAAGAATATAAATTTTATTATAATCAATCCCCCTAATTCAGTCTCAGTAAATCAGACTTCAAAATCCTACGATTACAATGCAACTCTTGTACCCTCAAAGCAAAAGTGGCTGAGGACTTTTTCATTTTTAATCGCTCTGCCTTTTTTTGGACTAAGTATATGTATGAATATACTATCTTTGCATTAACTTCTACTTTTATTATATTACAGTGCCTAGTACTAGAAGACGCGTTAAACGGTATGAAAGCCGCCATAGCCGCTAATATGCAAGTAGTGGTGGTTCCCGACCCGCGACTAGAAAAAGAATTGTTTACCGACGCTACGCAGGTTCTCACCTCCTTGGAACACTTTCAACCTGAACTGTTTGGACTTCCACCTTTTTAGAAGTTCGGCTATTAAAACTAATCTAGTCTGATTGTAGTGAAAAACAAAAAAAAAATCTTTTTTTATTTACGTCTCTAGTCAGATTGTACTTATAAACATACTTTTAATAACTTAACATTATAAATTACAAATTTTTCGGTAAGTATAGTTCATAATTATTCTAGTTAGATGTCAGTTCAAAATTTTACAAAATTCTAATCTGTAGAAGGTCTCAATTGCGTATTACCGGAATGTTAGATCTAATTGCTATTAATGCAAAAAGAAGGTTTTATTTTTAAAATGTATATTGATAAATAATATAAGTTTGTTACAGTTTAGCTTTTTTCAATTTATATACTTATAACTCATTTTTAGAACAAAAATTGATTACTCCATTTAGTATCAGCAATTTCTTTGTCGCAGCTTTTGTAATTGAATATTTTTTATTTAAATATAGGATAATTATAAATAATGCAGAATCAATAATTATACCAACAATATTTTAATCGTAAACTGAAACTTAACATCTATTTTTATTATATAAGAGATATATGTATGACATAAGCACTTAATTTCAACAATATGCTCAAGTATTTATAAGTAATAACAATAATAATTAAAATACAACTTTAATGACAATAAAAACATATACCTTTGTAACGAATAAGATCTTACTCAAAACTAACTGACACATGAGAATATTTTCATAAAGAAAATTACATTAAAAGTACTTAAACAGTATATTACTTATTTTAATCTTTCACACCATTTTACAACAAAACCTAATTTAATGCAATAAAATTTCTTAAAACCCTTAATATGTGTTTAATTAAACGTCAATTGTAAGGAGGTAACCCGAAATCCTCCGGTTTGAACTCGGCAAGACTGTTGAGTGTTAAAGTGGCATCTTCGGCTAATGTCTTGTTTAAATGCGGGTCTGGCACTATGACTACTTGCATGCCAGCGCTTATGGCCGCTTTCACACCATTCACAGAGTCTTCGAAAACGAGGCACTGGAATATTAAAACATATAAATGAAATAATGTGAATTTAATTTTCCCCACATGTTCCAAAAGTTGCTAGGGAAATTTTGGAATTTGTCGCCGTGAATAGAAACTTATTGTTAACTTATGTATATATTTTGTAAACTCAGCATAAATAGTCACTCACTTTTTCTGGGCTGGGTTTATCGGGAAACTTGCTGGCAGCTACGAGAAACAAATCAGAGTAGGGCTTCCCGCGCTCCACCCGACTTTCCGATGACCCAAATGTTTTGTGCATCATCATGGAGAATAGCTCTTTGTGTTTCTGTATTTTCATGTCGTAGAATTCTTCTCTGCTACTTGTCACTAGACCCATTGGGATTTCGTGCTCGTGTAGATGTCTTATTAGTTTTTCAACACCTAAAAATGTTATTAAGTATAATATGAATATACAATTTGTCTCTTATAACTTGGACACTATAGACCAGTGGTTCTGTAACTCGGTTCTAGATCTGACGGGGCGTTACGATCCTTTACAATCATTTGTGTGATAAATATGGATGTGTGTTTTTTCTTGAATGTCATTTATACGCATATTGTATACGTATACTCACGGCGATAAAGCCCAAGAAAGGGTTGCTAGAATCTCCTAAACTACATTTGGAAGTTGATAGGGGAGAAGATGGTAGAAATTGCTATGTAGTGTCGGCTTAGAATAAAACCTAAAACCCCTAAAACCTCATTTCTGCCGGTGGGTGTACCGGCGGGTCTTGGGCGATGCGGTTGGAGACCCATCACCAACAACCTTTATTTTGCCATCTTTTCCCCACTCAACTTTCCAAGTGGCTGAGGAACTTCTAATTGGCTACCCCTTCTAGAGATTTATAGCCGTGAGTATATATATGTATGTATGGTAGAAATAAAGTATCGCTGGTGATGGGTCTCCAACCGCATCGCCCAAAAATCACTTAAAAAACATAGTAGAAACGGGTAGGGAGGGACACTCTAAGCCGGAACTACACGGCTAATATATATGTATAAAATTGTATTGCACTTTTCTAGAGGCTTACTCGTCGCGTGTCATGGGTCTGTATATATTTATTTATTCTTATTTAATACTTTTAACCGTGACAGCCCAGTGGGTAGAACCCTCGGTTATCGTGCAAACGACTAGTGTTCGAATCCTGGGTCGGGCCTACACTAATCTGTCTTCTCTAAAGACATATGTGTGGTTAATTATCATGGTTGTTAACGGTGAGGGAAAACATCGTGAGGAAACCCACATGGCTGAGTTGTAATTAGTCATGTGACAGTGTATTCGTACAAAACGTGAGTACACTGTCCATGCAAAACGTGGGTACTCTGAACACCAAGTGACAAAGTCACGTGATGTTCAGAAGTATTAGTACCTCTGCCAACCCCTTCGGGGATATTCGGCGTGAACGTTTATGTTATGTATGTTACTTTTAATAAGGGAACAGTTTGTGCCTGTCCCCGAAATATCACCACCAAGCGTATATATACACTTGGTAGCATTTTCTAGCACCTACCACTAGAAATCCGACGCACATACAACCCAAACATTGTTTTTAATTATATCAACCACTTAATGACTTATTTAAAGTTAGACGTAAAATATCTAATTTAATGAACCTTAATTGAATGTTACATTCCAAAAGATCAATTAAAATACTACAAACTTCATTAAAATATCATCAAATAAATTACAATAAAATTTCATTACGGACACTATCACTCGATGACACACCCAAAATAGGTCAATGATCATACTTCACTACTAAAAACTAAACTCAACATTATGTTTACGCCGTGTATTCCCGAAGGGGTGTCTGAGGTGCTTCTGAACAAGTGACGAAATAATTGATGAACGCTGCACAGTGTGAACTGAACCCAAAGCATTCGCACGAGCATTTGAAGATTGTACTAGCGTGTATTATCTAAAAGCTTAAAACTAATAGTAAGTTTTCTAAAAAACAGAGTTTTGAACTTGGAAACTTGTCATAAATGATCTGCATTTTGTTTACAAATTTCCTTAGGTGAGTCCGTTATCTTACAAAATTCCTAAAAGCTATCAGGAATTATGTCAATTCGAATACTGTTTGACAAATATCCATCAGTTCACAAGTTTTGTAGGATACTTGTAAGTTGACTGATATTACGATTTTCCTGCAACATACATACCAATTGAAAAGAGAAAATAAGAAGACAAAGATAAGAAAGTTTTTAAAACTAGAACTGACCTGGCATTAGATGAGCTTGTGGAAAGAATTCCTTTAAGTCTTCATCCATTTGATCGGAGTACTCTTCAGAAGTTATTGGTAACTTGAGCTCCTTTATGATTTCTTCGGAGCAATCTCGATTGTTCTGTCCCATTACTTTTACCTTCAACGGAAAATTGAACTCTTTTCCATAACGATGCGCCAGCTTTTGACATGCAATGGTATAATAATCTTCTGTGTCTAAAATTAAGAAATATAAAATGATAATTCATTGGCGTTATGAATTACTCCTATACTATATTCATAAGTAAAAATCTCTAAAAAGGGAAGCCAAAGTTTTAGGTATAATTCATAGCCCTTACAATTTACTCTTTACTTTATTTTTCCTCTTTGGGAAAATATAAAAAATACATATAGTTCGTGATGGATCACCAATCATTTAAAAGCTCCGGATCTACATGAAACTTATGTTATTTAAAAGTACTGATTTTCGGTTAACTATACTGTGGTTTTTCTATTTAAAATAAATAAGTACATAACACAAACACATAACACACAACGCAAACAATTGAATATCATTGTTAAAAATAGTCAACTACCTAATAATTATAAGTACGTATGACCTAACTTACACAAGCGGTAACATAGCTTAGTAAAATAAATACTCTTATATTTTTTTTGTAAAAAGATAATAATTGTAAATTTTATACAAAAACGTTTGGCATGAAATATTTTTGTAAGTTAAAAAAAATATGCTTTATCATAATAAAAAACATATTTCATCATAATAATAATTTCAAATATCAAATAAAATACTTACTTAACAATAGTCCGTCCAATTCAAACAAAACATGTGTCACCGGTTTAAATTTCGAGCCCATTTTACTGTTCATAAAATCTTATGCATAAATGACCGAGATAAAGGGCGAAAACCAAAACTTTTCGGCTCACTCTAGATTTTTCCTGTTTCAATGTTTCCTTGTATCGTCCTCGAGCAACACAACATTACTAACGATGTATTCTCCAGTTTAACTTGTTAATTGAGTAACCATGAGTGTCTATTTAACTACGTCACTCAATGTCACTATTATTGTTATCTTAAATATCCATGTGACGCGAAAACTGGAGTGATTGATTTGAGTACACAACCTTGATAGGCACTTCACTATAAACATAGCAGTGTATTGCATTGCCTTTGAGGTTCCGGCTGTCGAGTGGCGGCCACGTTCAAATAGGCGCAAATGGAAAGAATCTTAGAAATTGGGGCGATGCTGTAACTTTTTGAAGAGACCGGAAAGAAAGGGAGTCACAAAAAGCGTATGGCAGATAATTTGTTCGATCCTGTTTGAACTCCGCCTAGACCGTTACAGTGATGGTTATCGAAGTTTTCACGATGCCAGAGGACCATCTGGTGATAATTAACTATGATACTCCTATTTTTTGATATCGAAGATGGACAATACGCCTTACACCAATTCTGGTAGCTTTTATAGAGGATTTTTTTATTTATTTATTTATTGGGCATGCACACAGTACAACATCATAATATTATATTTTCCAAAAGACATACCTAATGTTTTGCTCAGATGCAGTACCAAAACAGCATGCACAGCATTACCTAGTAAGTTGAACTATACAATGTTTGATACAAATATAAATGATTTAAAATAAAATAATGTAAATTTAATTCAATGGAAGTTCGTATATAAACAATTTCAAAAAGAAACATAAACAAAGATATTATAAATAAATTGAAATTCAATTAAAATTGAGATCAAATTAAAATTAAAACATTAACAGTATAAAAAAGAAATAAAATAAATTAATATTAAAATACATAATGATACTTAATGATAATACCTCGGAGGACACATTTGGATCAAATAGAGAGTGTGTTCAAAAAGGCAGGCATCCGTTGTATGAAGAATAGAAAAAGAAAAAGAGCATGTATGAAAAGATTTATGGATGTAGGTAAATCACATCGAATGGCGATCGATAGTCTCTGCCTATCCCAATGGCTTAAGTATATGTATGTATGTAAGAATGCTAAACGAGTAGTGAATTTCTGTGCGCATCCCAAAATGACTGAGGCACCCTGTTGATTGCAACCGTGGTAATAAATGGAGTAATAATCAGATCAAGCCATTGTCTTTAACTGAACTTATGTGTTCGATATTAATTATAGAATATATGCGTTATTTTAATGAATGCGTACGATATATCTAAAAAGAATATCTAAGTTTAAATGAGATCGAAATATCAAGTTTTTCTAGACCCAATGAGGAGGCACGTGTATTTTAATTAACAATCATGAATTATATGAATTTATACATAATGAAAATCTAGAAAAACCTCTTCAATTAAAGATCAAATACTGTTAAGTGAAAATAGTCATAGAATCATATGCTGCATAAGTGAAGTTCCAATTGAATCACATGAGTACGTGAAAATGCCGTCTGGGAAAAGGGGCATTGGGGGTACATCTATTTCCATCAGGATCAGACGTTTTTTGTGGCAGCACCTTTTGGCATCTAATTTTGTTGGCCTAAACCTAAGTCATAATACTGTAATTATGTGATATAATTTTTAATTTTATAATGATGCTGTTGCATAAACAAGTTACCATGTATTCGTAACAAAACGGCGATAAGCCTGCCGCCTATCACGTGAGTATACTGTCCAAGCTAAAGCTTAAATAGCACTACCCTATTTCTACCCGTGGGTGTACGTAAGAGGCGACTAAAGGTATTGGGGCTTTTAAGAGATTTTGAGACCCATCACCAACAACCTTTATTGTACCATCTTTCCTCCTTTTCCTTTCACTCAACTTCCAAAAGTGGCTGAGGTATTTTTAATTCTTCAGCTATGGCTACCCCTTCTAGAGATTTATAGCCGTGGGTATATGTATGTATATATATTTTTAAATAAAACTAGTATTATACCAAATTACACACATGGAAATAGATGTAGCCCCTGGGCCACCCATAAATCAAAATATATTATGAAACTTCTATGTGCAAGAATTAAGTCTAAAACAATTTTAGTAAAACATTGTGGTTAGTTATTTTAATGCCGCATGTGGACACGCAAGTAAAATGTATGCGGTAACAGTTATAGTTTAGTTATTATGGGTAAATAAGATTAGCCCTACAGAAACATTACTCCAAAATAAATTATTACAAAAGTGATTGTGCGAGTAAATACCAACCCGTTATTGTTTCTTTCGTTGGTGTCAGGTCATTCCTATTTCCAAAATGCTCAACTTCAAACCCTTCATCGGATAAAGTTCTCAGCGAAACCACTAGTACGGTCACGTTATACCTTTGATTTTCCCTTTTGCAGCATCTTACCTTAGCGTGTCAAGAGCTTATTCCAGCCAAAATCCATTATCATTGTTTTCTTACTTAAAATTGTTAAGACGAACATATCATATATTAATTTAGACTTTACAGAATATAAACAGTTCTTTTATTTATATATCTTACACCTTTCGGTTCGCCTGGCATGGCAGGTATACTTGTTCTCATCGAAAACGCCGGTCATTAACTTGTACAATGGATGAATAGATAAATAACATAACATAACATAAACGTTCACGCCGAATATCCCCGAAGGGGTTGGCAGAGGTACTAATACTTCTGAACGTCACGTGACTTTGTCACCTGGTGTTCAGAGTACCCACGTTTTGCATGGACAGTGTACTCACGTGATAGGGTGCAGGCCTATCGCCGTTTTGTACGAATACACTGTCGCATGACTAAGTACAACTCAGCCATGTGGGTTTCCTCACGATGTTTTCCCTCACCGTTAACAACCATGATAAATATAATTATAGAATTATATGAAATTGTTAAGCTTACAGGAACAAGATCTTTTTTACAGTTTCAAAAGCATCGATTTAATACTTGCAGGGCTCAAGTGTGCCAGACGATAATTACAGTACTCGGTTGCTTGTAATATACCACTATACGAATTTCTACTCTAACAGACACACCTTTATTCAACGGTTCACTAGCTCATTGATCATATTATTATTTTTATAAATTTGTGTTTGATGTGCAATAAAGAGTTATTCTATTCTATTCTCATTCTACAAGTTGAAAAGAGTAAAGGACACATTGAAGGAATAGTGAAATAAAGACAAATCAGTGTCGGAAAAGGCCCGAATGGCAGTGCCTGATGCTTCCCTAATGTATCACCTTCACCTTATAAATGATAGGTTTTCCGAAGCATCAATTCCAACTTAGTGCAGTAGAGATAAAGTAACTCAGAAAAAAGAAATGTTAGGCTATATTATCATATGATATGAGAAATAGTGTAGTTTGTGAAAGGTGCAGACCAACAAATGATATTGTAAAAGACAGAAAAAGAAATGTGAGAGGATGGATAAAAGTAAACTATTCAAAGATACATGTGGAGAATGATCATGGAAGTCACATTTAGATCAAATAGAGAATATATGCTAAAGAAGCAGGCGCCCAAAGTACGAAAAAAAAGGCAGGTAAGATAAGGTTGATGAATGTAATCAAGCTATAGTATAGATAGCCTCTTCCTATCCCAACAAAAGGTGAGGCAGAGTTTGAAAATTAGCAATTCCTTACCCACTTTTGAAGTTGAATGGGGAAGTTATTGTAAAATAAAGGTTGTTGGTAATGGGTCGTGTGAACCACATCATTGCCTAAGTCGCCTCTTACAACACACGCGGGATTAATCGGTAAGTGTTATTCTGAGCCGAAACTACACACCTTGTATGTAAAATATCTGAATAATAAACACGTAATTCAATTATTTTGATTTAATAATAACAAAACATTATAACAAATACACATAACATGTAAAGGTAATAAATAATCTTACAAATTACTTAAACATGTCCTTGAAATCCTTGGCATAAAATATTATATAAAAAATAAATACTTAAGAAATTAATAAAAATCACATGTAAGTTACTTTGCATATCTTTCTGCCCCCTATCACGTGAGTACACTGTCCATGCAAAACGTGGGTACTCTGAACACCAGGTGACAAAGTCACTTGATGTTCAGAAGTATTAGTACCTCTGCCAACCCCTTTGGGGATATTCGGCGTGAACGTTTATGTTTATGTATCTTTCTTTTATAATTATGATTACGCTTACATTACATTTCCAGCAACAAATTAAATGCTTGAAACTAGTGGTAACAAATCCTTCAGACAGTGTGCTCTTAATTTTTTTTAAATTTGATGTCAAGGTTACTAAAAGTGGAGATACTAAAAAATATGTATGAAAACAAGATATTTAGAATACTGTCACAGATCTTTTTTTTATTTCAGATTAACAATTCACAATAATTATAATGACAGCAACACAAATGATCACCTTATTTTTTACTAGTACCAAAACACGAGATTTTTTAGTCAGAAAGTAAGTAGTCCTTACAAAATGTATTTTTTTGAAATATACACTTACTTGTCTAAGGAATTTGCATCACTGCATTAGCATTGTCTACATTCCACTGAAATGTGAGATCTATTTAAAATTTTACTCAAATGCCGGCAAACCAAATAACTCAGGTTTGAATTCTTCCAACGAATTAAGTACTAATGTAGCCTCCTGTGTTAATTTGCGATCCAATCTTTTGTCAGGCACCATCACTACTTGCATGCCGGCTGCCCGCGCCGCTTTAACTCCGTTGACTGCATCTTCGAATACTAGGCACTGAAATAGCATAGGTAAATTTAATTTATATTGCATTACCATCAAATAATAGATTATTTTTTCAATTTACTTAGCTACCTCCCAAATCTGCTCTTTCGAACTTCTTTGCTTGATGATTACAAACAATAAACTTATTGCTATTTTAATTTAAGCCGTATATTGCCGGCTAAGAATGTCTCTACCCTGTTCCATCCATGGGTGTCGTAAGAGGGTACTAAGGATATGGGCATTTTTAGTGATTTTTGTGCAATGCGGTTGGAGACCCATTACCAACAATACTCTATTTTTACCATCTTGTCCCCTATCAACTTCCAAATGTGGCTGAGGAGACTCTGGCTTAAAGCTCTGGCTACCCCTTTTTGGGATTACAGGCCCTGAGTATATGTATGTATTTTAAAATTTTCATACACAAAACTGCAACATACAAGAAAAACTGCCTCAATTTAGAATATTTAAGGAGAAGGAGTAACTAATTAAGAAGAATATAAAATTCCATCATCATTGGAATGGATAATAATACGAAACTTACTTGCTCAAACTTAGGTTTATCAGGGAACTTAGCTGCAGCAACAAGAAATATGTCAGGAAAAGGTTTTCCTCTCTTAACTTCGGGATCTGAGGAGCCCATAGTTTTATACTTGAACAGGTTGAAAAGATCTGTGTGTCGTTTATTCACTTTTAAATTGTAGCTCTCTTGACTTGAACTTGTTGCTAAACCAATAGGAATATTGTGTTTATAGAGATGTTCTATCAAGCGTTTTGCACCTGCAAAATACAGAGAATTAATGATACACACACTTATTTGACCCTAATTTATTGGGCTCTACAAATAATAGTTTCTTTCTTGAGTCTGCGCCTTTCTACCCACAGGTATTGTAAGAGGCGACTAAGGGTATGGTGATTTTAAAGTGATTTTTTGGTAACACGGTTGGAGCCCCTACACCAATGATACTTTATTTCTACCATCTTCTCCCATATCATCTTCCAAATGTGGCTAAGGGGTTTCTAGCTCTGAAGCTCTGGCTACCCTTTTTTGGAATTTATGGCCTTGAGTATATGTATGTATACATGTATGTTTCTTGAGTCTCTATTATAACTGTGCAAAATGTCCATCTGAGCATTTCTTTTATACCACATTATTCCCTTATTTGGTCTATTTCTAGTTCAACCAATACTTAGCAGGTATTACCAATTTGTGGTGTGCAGGTTGGGAATGAGTTTTTTTCATAATTTTTCAATTTAAATCTGTCTTGGAATCAACTATTCTTCACTCACACAATTTTTCAGACTTAGGGAAAATCGTCAGGGAAAAGATTGTAAAATAAAAGATTGCTGGTGATGAAAATCCAGCCATATTACCCGACAATCACTTCAAAGCCTCAAAACTGCAATTTGTAAGAGATGTTCCTACTGAAATATGTATGGTCAACATATTTGTTTGAATAACTTCCTTACGATATTAAAATAGATATGTAAGCACTGATAACTACCTGGCATAAGCTCAGTATCAGGAAACAGAACTTCAAACTGTTTCCTGGATTCTTTAATAAACTCCTCTCGAGTCATTGGTAGTTGCAGTTCGGATATTATTTTGTCAGCCATCTCATTTGTCTGGAAACCCATTATTTGGAGTTTCAACTCAAAGGTATACACTTTGTCATAGCGGGAAACTACATTTTGAATAGCGACGGTATACAAGTCTTCGGTATCTACAAAAACATATTATATAAATTGGTTAGAACAAAAGGTTATCTCAGGTTACTCATGAATTTTCCATAGTTTCAAAGGTATTGTATAACTTACTCAAAATAAGCCCGTCCATATCAAATAAGACATGGGTTACTGGAGTAAAACTCATTTTATCTTAGGTATTTTTGAAGCAAACTGTTGAACTCGCTTAATGTTACAGTACTGATTTGTTTGTACTGTATTGATTGGCAGACCGATTTACTACAAATCTAAACAAACAATTCAGACAAACTCACTAACCTCAAATAAAAATGATAAGATACGATAAGGTTGTATAGTGTTGTGTTGTGTGTGTTCAATGGTGTTAAATATCGATTGTCTATCGAAGTGAAAAGAAATTTACTTATCGATAGTAAGGATAGATTAATTTTAAAAATGTGTCGAACTATTTATTTCTTAGCCTGAACTGAATGTGCAATGATTTAAAAAATATTTTACGCAGAAAATGGCTTGTTTTTCCCTTTTAAATAATATTTTTTGCATTACCGAGTAGTGCCGGCTTAGAACGTGACTACCCTTTTCTACCCACTAGCTAGAGGACTTTTTAAAGTAGTAATTGGGCGATGCGGTGGAGCCCTGTCACCAACGCAGAGATACTTTATTTCTATCATCTTTTCCCTTCTATCAACTTCCAAATATGGCTGAGGAGTTTCTAGCTGTGAAACTCTGGCTAACTTTTTTGGGATTTGTAGCCGTGAGTATAGGTATGTTTTTGCAGCGATATATTTTTCTAATGTTTGAATAGTTTGAATTATGTTATTTTCTCATTCCGCAACATATCAATAGGAGGACCTTTAACAATTTTGTCAAGTCAAGTAAAACATATGGCATTATCTTAAAGCAAGTTTTAGAGTCATTATTTTTGTGTTGGATAGTCCATTTATTGAGGAAGGTTTTAGGACATATATCATCACGCTGCTACCAACAGGAGCAAACTATCAGCGAATAATGTTGCAACAAAAAACGGGGATAATTATTCATACTAAGGCTTCCGTTGTGTGCGCTGCGTAAACGGTTTTAGTAACCCAAAAAAAATGTATTGAAGAATTGTTTCTCTTTAAATGATCTAAAAAAATGCCAGCGACAGTATATGTCTAACTTTTAAGTTTCACTTACTATAACCATTTTTATGGTAAATAAATTTGGTCGAATTTAATGCATAATTGCCATAATGTTTTATCAACATCATATTAATCTTTATCCAAATAAATATGTTGTTGATTGAGAGTATTTAATTGAGAACAAAATTGCTTTGACATCACTTAATTTAAATAAACATCTTAGAAGATAAAACAATTTTAAAATTACTCCGTAACAAAATTTACACGCGTGCATGAAGCGCAAGGAGAAATGCTGCGCTGGTCGGCGAGCGAGGTCACCTGCGCGAGAAGCTTATGTTTAAGCCTTATCCTATTAATATTATAAATGTGAAAGTTTAGATGTTTGTGTATTTGTAGCTAAATGAAGACTAATTCACAGAACGTATTTAAAATAAAATTTACAGGAAGCCAGATAATGATCCCAATTAACACAATAGGACACTTTTTATCCCAGAAAAATTAA
This sequence comes from Bedellia somnulentella, assembly GCA_963576735.1. Classification (NCBI taxonomy): domain Eukaryota; kingdom Metazoa; phylum Arthropoda; class Insecta; order Lepidoptera; family Bedelliidae; genus Bedellia; species Bedellia somnulentella. The sequence goes on along the minus strand of OY755191.1, from coordinate 7,533,247 downwards.
GAGATCAATAAATTTTCTTAAATAATGGTCAAACAGACTAGCTGACTAAGAATCAATGCTCAGCCGAAACTACTATACTTATAAACTTAAAATTTATAAAGTGAAAAAATTGTGAGGACACTATGAAAAACACCTTTTTTCTCATCCCATGACAGAGACCCTCAACAGGTCAGTTAAATATTTCAGTTTGACGGCGTGAAAGTCTACACTTTTGACAGTACGAAGTCTGTGGAGTCAGCTAGTATAGTAATAATGTTCAAGCGTTTTAATTTAAACCTCAACACTTAGCTGCCTGCTGACATAAGTTTGTAGAATAAATCAATGTGCCAATATCCTTACACAGATCCACAAAGTTTTCTTGGCCGGTAAGGGCGTCGCTGTCATCGATATTAGTATTACCAGTAAACACAAATTAACCATTATAAGGGAATTATTTTAAATCATCCAGGCTAATTTCTTTATGTATGAAAATGTCTTTACAAATCAATTTATATATTACAAAATTTTAATAATTTTAATTAAATAAGTTCGTTCTTAATACGATAATATTAGCAAAATCTATAATAAAATTCATAACTTTTTATACATACATATACTCGCGGCCATAAATCCCTAGAAGGGGTAACCAGATCTTAGGAATTTCTATTTCCTTAGCCAATTCAAAAAAGTTGAGAGGGGATAAGATGTTAAAATAAAGGTTGTTGGTGATGGGTCTCAAATCGCATCGCCCAAAAATCCCTTAAAAAGCCGCAATACCGTTAGTCGCCTTTTACGTACAACCACCGGAAGAATTGGGTAGTGCTATTCTAAGCAGCAAATTTTTATATGTACAAGAAAAACGTTTATTAATAAGTAAAGAAACATTATATAAATATATGACCTTTAAAAAAATAACTCTACAAAAATATTAAAAATAAAATGATAATTTATTTTATACGAATGTCACAGTATAAAAAATATTTAGTTGAGGATAGCTGACAATGACATTCTGAAATTTCAAAATGGCGACATTAGCACCAATGCAGCCGTCGGCCAAGAAAAGTTTGTGGATCTGTACTTTGGTGCTACTTTAGTTTTAACACAGCATATTTTAAAATTACCTTTGATACTTTTTTTCATATAATGTGGAACCACTTGTATATATGTGAAATATTTGTGATGTCTACTTGGATTCGTTTATGGCTCATAAATGCAGACTCCAGAAGTAGCCTCAATAATTATAAAAAAGAAAAAGTTTGTTGTGGTGATAGATAACGGTTGCCAAGTTATGGTTGGTTTTTCACATTCGTATTGTACTTTCTTTCTTAGTTTTCTTAACCATGACCGTATAAATTAATTATTAATCAATGTAATGGTATAGCGCCTTATAACCATTTCATCAGTTATATGTTATATATATGTGATTAAGTTAATGAAGCCATGGATGCCCCAGGGATGAGTTTATTCCAAGGTGCTGCTAGCATACACGTCAATAATAGTGCACAGGAGAGATTAGACGAAATAGCCGAGGAAGAAGATGAAAAAAGACGTGTTGCAGAGGTAATAGTAAAAGATATGGTGAAATTGTGAACTATTTAAACTTATTGTATTGTAAATACAATAATTTTGTGTTTTGTTTATCAGTTACAGCAGAATTTAGCTAACGCTTTCGATGATCTTGCTGATGATGATGAACCAAGCTCAGTTGACAACAGTACAAATTGCACTCATGAAAATGTGCACGTCAATGGACATTATTCGCCTGATGGTATGTACTTGTTCAATTACTTACACAAGTATTTGTAGTTATAGTCCAAGTTTAAGTTTGTGGAGGCAACTTGTTAAGACTTACATTAGATTAGAGTAACTTCATGAGAATTGGAGTAAAACTCAGGGTTTTTACAGGGTTGTGGAACTTTTTATGGCTATTTTATTATTTTATTAATGACTGTTATAGAGATAATGGACTATGTATGAATCATTATCGGTTGGCAATCTAGTGTTACTTGCATCAATAGTGAACAAGTAGCAGGAGATATCAACTATTACATATTAGGAAAAAAAGAAAGAATGAAAAGAAAGAAGGTTGAATGAAAGAATTTGCAAATCTAAAAAGTTAGTTTACTAGACAGCCATGTGTATGGTAGGGTAAGAAGAGGACCAGACTGAAAACACCATACTAAGTTAGAGGTTCAATTAGAAGAATGATGTGAGTGTGAGGGAAAGAAGAGAAATTTGTTAGGCTCATTCAAAGTGGCAATCAACATTCATCTAAAACCAATGGAAAATTCTTTGTATTAATAAAACTAGCTGATCCGGCAATCATTGTTTTGCCATATAAATTATTTCTAGGGAATTTCTAGCCAGTAAAATAAAAATTAAATACTATGGGTGTACAACCCTTATTACTTAGGAGTTTAAAAATAGTTATAAATTTATTCTCAGACCTATTAAATGTGTATGCAAAATTGCGTTTAAAACACTGCCACATGAATTTTATATATTAGATATTAAGTCAATAATAGAGAAAGCATTGAATTTAATGTATTTGAATATGTTTAAATGAAGCAATTTAATAACAAAGTTATGTTATAACATGGTTTTTAATATTGTCCTGATTTGAAATCTGTTTAATTATTTAGACTTTGTTGTGCACGAAACCTCATATTCATGGGAATTATTTTACAAATAAAAAAAGGAAAAAAGTTGAACCTGCAACATCCACCATAAAATAATTCACTCCGGTGATTGGGGCATTGATTTATTAGTAAAATAATGTGTTTAATCATTTTACAGTTTAAAAAAGCTGAGGGTGAAACATTGAAAATAAGGCTGAAAATCTTTACAAACAAATAAAAATGGTTGTTTATTATTTACAGGCGTCACTAATATGCACCAATTACCTTTTATGAATTCTGTGAACCAGTTCAAAGAAATGCATTCAACTCCTAAAATGTATTGTGACAACAACAAAGGTCATGAGCATGGAGGTCAGGAGGAAGCTATGAATATTAAATATAATCCTTCTGGGGCTGGAGATGGGCAAAGTCCAATGTTCCATCAAGAATTCAGAGGTAAAGGTTTTTATATGTTAATTTGGGGTCACAGGTTTTTTACCAGCTGTGGCTAAATTTAATGTGAAGAAATATGTTTATTTTCTTTTTTTACAAGATATCAATATGTGTATTAGGTCTTTAGGGTAGGGCAATGTCCTGTAGTCTATTGGCTGAATGATGATTATGATAATATTTAATAAAAATGGTTAATTAGTACCCCAAACGGGCAAGTTATTAAATTATTAAAGAATAAGCCAATTATAGTATTAAGTAGAACTTGGTTCAAAAAGGTAGAACAAAGTGGGCGATCAATTGTGTCTGCCTACCCAATGGAAACTAATGGCGTGCATATATATGTATGTATGTTAACTATTTTGATGTTTATATATATGAAAATAAATATACTCACAGCTCTTATACACAAAAAGGGCTAGCAAGAGGTTCAGAATTAGAAATTCTTCAGCAAATCTTGGAAGTAAAGCTGGATAAATGATTGTAAAATAAAGGTTGTTATTGATGGATCTCCAACTACAACATCCAAAAATGATTTGCTTGCCCCCTAAGTCGCCTCTTATGTCACGCATTGGAAGAAATGGGTTTGTGCTTATCTAAACTGACACTGCACAGCACACATAATATCATAAACTTCCTTAAAGAGATTACTGAGCGCAAGTCAAGTCAACAATATAGTATATGAACTTTATAGAAAAGGTAAATCTTAAAACTAGAAGGATCAACTTTTTAATTATAATTTACAGTATTTTGGATAGAAAAATCATTACCAAATTATTCAGTCACATTTTTTATTCAAAATTCTGTTTACTTTCACAGGCCACCTGAATGGTATGAATAATCAAAATGCTCGACCAGAACAAATGAATTATAAGCAACTCCAAATGATGTATGATGTAAGTAGCACTTCATTTTATTTATGCATAGAGAAGAACTCAAGTGTAACTTTTTAAAACCTTGAAAAATTGTAAAGAATGAAAATATTAAGGTTTGGTTATCTATAGATTTAGCGAAAGAGTATATTTTTTACTGGTAAATCCCCTTTAAATGTAATTAAATTAGTTAGTGGTTCAGCAAAATAAATAAAACCGAAAACAAGTTTGATTGACAAATACATTTTATTTATGTTTTTATCTGTGAGTGTTTGTAAGAGGCGACTAAGGTTATTGAGCCTTTTTATGTGTTGTTTGGGTGATGCGCTGGAGACCCATCACCAGCTACCTTTATTTAACTATCTTGTTCCCTCTCAACTTCCAAAAGTGGCTCAGGAACTTCTTGTTCTGAATCTCAAGCTATTTCTTCTAGGGATTTTTAACTGTGAGTATATGTTTGTCTATAACAAAAGCTTTATCAATTAATCACATCACACACAATGTCACACTTCACATGTCAAGTGAATGAATGAAATCTTAGTTTTATTTAGTCTGCTTAATTTAGTTCCGTACGATTTTTTACAAATCGTATTGAAACCTTTACCATATCATTATATTACTATGCACACAACTGTTTATTACATACATTCTATTCTGTCTCCGATATGTCGCACAGTTCCGTGTAAAAGAATGCCAGCAGTTGTCGAACGAAATAGAAAAGTGTCGTAAGCAAAGTCAAGCGGAGATCGACGCGTTACAAGAGAGACTTACTCACGCCACCGCAGAGCGGGCGCGTGCCGACACGCAAATGCAACAGGCTCACCATCTTTTAGGTACGTTTTAGTTTCAATATATGCATGGCTAGTACGAGCGAACTTTTAACTAGATATGAAAGAAAGAAAGAAATGTTTGAGTAACAACAAATTGAACACATATATCATATTGCCAAATTGGTTCTGGCTATGGCTAAGCATATGTGCCTCAGCCGCGTGTCTCGCAGGACACGTCAGCTGCTGCACGCTGGTTTTCAGCCAGCACCAGTTAGCCAGACAACATTAAAAAAAATAATGCTCTATGTAGCATACAAGTATATACTTATATAAAAAAAATACATTCTTATAGATTTTTTCTATAACAAAACTAATGCCGTTAGAATTTATACAGTCTAAATACATTAAGACAAAAAAATGGTAAAATTGAAATTTTAATTTTAAAATTTTAAGTTTTATAACTCAGCAATATCTTTGTTCCGCACCAACGACACCCTTCCATCGACCAAATAAAACAAAACCAAATTCTGTTCCAATTCAAAAATAGGAAAAAGGTAAATGTGAATAAAATATAATAAATATATTATAAATGAGATAAAATTTATAATAAGATGTAAAATGTAAAGTTTATATTTTGTGTATACATATATTAATTTAATCGCGTGGTATAGAGCAGACATCTCATCTCATCTCTTTCGCACTTACTTATTATCATATACTGTCGTCTCATTTTAACCGTTATCGTGTCGAATAGATAGTTTAGTTTTAAGTAATACATTGAATTAAATTGCAAGGAAATTATATAGTCTTATTGAGAATCACTGGATGACCAAGATTCGTATACTTAAATGTTTCTTAAATAAGTTATCATCATAGGTTACTCTATATTTTAGTCACTACTTCTACATTAAAAATACAATCAAGCTTGCCTTAACAGATGAAATATAAATAATAAATAAAATAAAACTGCTTTGATCTAGTCCCGAATTATACTGTATCACTGATAATTTCACAGCGTCAAGTAAAATGAAAATAGTAGAACTGGAAGCCAATATTCGCAACACTGAAGCAATTGCGACTGACAAACAGCGCGAGATAGAAAGACTGGCGCAAGAACTTAAATCTGCTGAGCTGGCTCTGCGAGAAGAAAGACACAAGATTCATAGCGCTCAGGTAATTATTACTTACTTATACTCACGCCCATTATCCTCATTGGGGTAGCCAGAAAATATTGATCGCCACTTTCCACGGTCTTGACAAACCTCTCTTGTAATGATTATAAAGTATATTTTATGTTAAAAATATTCTCCCCATTCTTATGTTAGTGTTTTATAGAGAAATTAGGGGAATAGTTGGTAGTGCTAGTATCAATGTAGGAATTGTTATAAATTGGCTTAAACTTTGCTTGACACGTTATCACACGTTGGTCTATAAAATTTGTCACGAGACATGTAGTAGTCCTACTGTCTAGTAGTGGACGTCAATTGGCTTATGATGATAATTTTATGATTGTCATTGGTTGCCGCAATTTGCTGTAGTAGTTATGATTGCTAGAATAGCGCTACCTAATTTCTTCTAGTTGGGGTTCTAAGGAGGGGACGAAGGTTATTGGGGCTTATTCAGTAATCTTTCAAAAGTGGCTGAGGAATTTATAATTCTGAATTTCTAGCTACCTCCTCTAGGGATCAGTAGCTGTGAGTATATTTTCTTCGCGTAAGTTCATTTTGATGCTGTAGCGCCCTCGAGTCCACGGACTCACTCGCACACTAACAGAGCCTCTCACATAATCCTACATCGCGGTATCAAAGTATTTCTTTACCTAAGTATAAATACAAATTATAAGTTGGTACACAGTGGGGTGTACTGGCTAGTATATCTGTGCTGTTCCCACAGTGGCAAAATTTCGCTAAGCCTTGCACAATATCTATAAATAATTCTTGACCTAATATTGTATCACGCATTTCTATAACTTGTACAAATAAAAGCTGTATTGCTCTCTTGAACGAATGTAATAGCCTATTTTTATAAAGGGGAAACATTTATAAAAGGCTGTATGTATGTTTTGACGACAAAAATAGTTATACAGCTGTGTGTATAAGTAACGTAAAGTTGTTATTTTGTTTGTTTATGAACAGTAGATAGATTATTATGTTTTTCACCATAGGTAGCGCACACCCACGACACTGACGCGTTGTTTAGAGAACAGCAAAATAGGTAAGAACACTCGTATTTAGTACGCACTTATATTTAGTATCTATGTATTATTACCATATTCAATGCCCTAATAGATATTGTGAAATCAATATATCAAATATTATTTTACAACTTATTTAGAATAGAAAGCAGAGCCCCGAAATAGTTTGCTGTGTAGTGTCGGCCGTCGGCAAAACAAAATACTGACCCAATTCTTTCGGCGAAAAGTGGTTGAGAAGCTTCTGATTCTGAAGCTCCAGCTACCCTGTTTTGGGATTAATAGCCGTGAGTATATGTATATGTTTGTATGCACATCCCTGAAAAGAATACTTAGGAACAAGATAATCTAGGGTGACACATTATGACCTTGAATTTGTCATCATTTGTCACCTAAAATACCCACTTTCAGCCTTGAAACCACATGGTATGATAGATTCCATAACTCTGCATCCACGATTTTGTGTTAATTGCTGTCAGTATATCTATTAAAAAGCGATATTGTTGTAAATCTTCTATTAAGCAATTTATGATACAAATCTTAAAGACGACTTCTAGTGCTCTATTTTTTTTAAAGTTATTAATGCTCTTACATTACCCCACCAAGGAACTCGGGTCCACCCTTAATTAATAACCCTATTAAGCCATCAAAAACTACTGCTGTTTAGCGTAGCGTACCTTTTCGTAGTTTCCACAATTGTATATATGTAATATTAGTTGAACTTTGAATTTATATTATATTATTTTGCACGATGAGAAATTGAAGTAAATACTTGTAAGTAGAGTTGATATGATTAAAATTATGACTATGATTTCAGACATCGAGAAGAGGTAGATAGACTCCATGACGACTTGCATAAGGCAAGGGATAGGTTAGAAGAAAAGGTAATAAACAATTTATTTTGCTATAAAAAATAAAGCTGTAAACTCACTATATACAAAAAAAATCTTTTCATGACTGGAGACCATAAAACAGTGGTGTTATTGTATTTTTAATTCTCTTAATTTAAAATTCTTCTGTCTACTAGACCAATATTACAATATTTCCAGGAAAACGAAGTAAAAATGCTTGAAAGGCGCTGTAAAGAGCGCGAAAGGGAGAAAGAGGAGGTCCTAGTTGAGAAAGGAGGAGTTATAAATAGATTAGCAAGTGAATTGGAACAAGCCCAGAGTAGGATGTGTACTGGAGAGTTGGTCAAGTTGAAAGAGAAAGTAGTTCAGTTGGGAGGAGAAAGGAATACTGCTAGAGAACAGGTTAAAGAATTAGGGGTGAGTTAAGTCATTTATTATATGATTTACTAATGACTCAGGCTTCCAGGCTCAGGTAGATTTTAAATAAAGCACCAAGAAAAAATATTTTCTACTAGCTGACCCGACAGACTTTGTACTGTCAAATTTGCTTATGACAAAGCTTAAGGCGTTTTTTCTTCAATCAGACTAACAGAATATTTTATTGGTCAAATTTTTCCGGTGCCTGCTAAATTTCATTCATATACATTATGTACTTGAGGAGCCTTTTTGCCTCCTTTTTACTTTTACTTTTTACTTATCTAAACTTTCACATTTATAATATAAATAGGATTGACGGGATAATAAGTAACTGTAAAGTAGAAATAGGGAAAGATTTTAAATAATCCTTTTTGTTGGTGCATAGATAAGTTTCTAGATGTTAACATATAATATGTTACTTAAAAATAAAGTATATTGGCATGAGCCGAAGCAGTGCGAAAAAACATAATCTGTAAGCCAATTTGGGATGCAGTGCCAAGTTATGTGTAAATTATTTGTAAATAATATAAAATATGTAAATTAAAGAATAAAACTTAAAGATAATCTTAGTAACTGAATAATTATTATTTGAGTTTTTATATTCCAATTCTGCAGTCCAATTTTCTCACAACAGAATCTTTTAAGGGACTATTAACACTATGTTTTTGACTGATATCTTATTTTTTTATATATATTTTTAGTCGAAGTTAGAACAAACAGCGCAAGAACTAGTATTCTGCCGAAACAAATTGGCAGCGACTCAGAAAGACTTTGATGATTGGCGAAGTAGTCTACATCAGATATTGTTAGATACGTTACCTGATACTACATTGTTAAGTAAGTACTTACCTTTTTTATAACTGGAACTTAGATATACTCACGGCTATAAATCCCTTGAAGGAGTAGCAAGAGCCAGGGAATTAGAAACTCCTCGGCCACTTTTGGAAGTTGCGTGGGGAAAAGATGGTGAAATAAAGGTTGGGTCTCCAACCGCATTGCCCAAAAATCCCTTAAAAGCCCCAATACCGTTAGTCGCCTCCAACTAGAAATAGAATGAAAAATGTTTTTTGTATATTCAGCAAAAAAATAATGAAATTGTTAACATACTCGGCACAAATATGGTGCATAAAGGAAACTAACATATGAGGTGCGTCATTTTCATACATTACATCCTTTACTCATATTTTAACAAACATATTGGTAAAGAGCTAGCCTTAACATCGACGCCTCTCTCCTAGTGCTTTGTGATGTCATAGAGGCTAAACTTTTAATTACTTTGTATAGATACGATGTCTTATGACATAGTGGAACTCATAGAGGCAACATTTTAAAATATAACTTAGTGGAAATCTCAGATGAGTAGGGTTTTATTCATCGTTTTTTGTCTCGCCCTTATCCGATTAACCTTACCATTGATCTCTATCACGCATTCAGTCATATTCTCCTCTTTCTTTTGTTTGTTTTTAACATACCGTGTAAATGGTTAAATTAATTCCCAGTCAAAATAACATGTAAATAGTCCAAATTTTTATGCTCGAAAGAGAAAATTCGCTTGTAACTAAATCTGGTTACAACACTATAAACTTTATAAAATACCATTTCTTAATCTTTATAGTATAAAAATGAAGAATTGGTTTTATTGGTAAAATAAAAAATGTACAGAAATGAGTAAAATGTATTTTGTTGTCATAGGTGAACCTCCGTCACCCGGCAAACTAGGCACGCTGAAAGAAGTCCTAACGAGATATAAAAACCAAATGCAGAAGTTTTCAGTATTACAAGAAGAATTAGCTAAAAGGTAACAGATCGTAGCAATTACCAATATTTTTATAGATACTAAAATTGATGCTGTGTAGTGTTGGCTTAGAATAACACTACCCCATTTCTGCCGGTGGGTGTACGTAAGAGGCGACTAACGGTATTGGGACTTTTAAGGGAGTTTTGGGCGATGCGGCTGGAGACCCATCACCAACAACCTTTATTTTTCCATCTTTTCCCCAGTCAACTTTCCAAAAGTGGCTGAGGAACTTCTATTTCCTTAGCTCTGGCTACCCCTTCTAGGGATTTATAGTCGTGAGTATATGTATGTACTTAAATTTAATGCTGTATAGGTGTAAATCCTAAAAAGGGGTAGCCAGAGCTTCAGAATTAGACACACATCAACCACTTTAAGAAAATTGTTGAGAGGGGTCTCCAGCCACATTGCCTATCCATCACTTAAAAAATCCAAAACCCTAATAAATAAAAGATGTTATTAAAGGAAAGAAAAATTTCGACACTGGCGGGGTTCGAACCCGCGACCTTCGGGTATACGCCCCCGTCGCTCTGCCAACTGAGCTACAGTGTCAGTTGGCATCCAGCGCGAAATTTCTCTATCCTTTGTTTCTTTTTTTACACGTTCAAGTAGTGTTTGCGTTTCCTACCTCCGAATTTTAACTAATTCGGACGGCCACTTGTCTACCTTTTCAGATAGAATGCAAATGTTGGAAACGCCTAACTATCACATAATTTAATGTTTTTTGACATGAATTCCTCATGTGGGGATTATTACTCATAAATAAAAACGGTCGCGGGTTCAAACCCCGCCAGTGTCGAAATTTTTCTTTCCTTTAATAACATCTTTTATTTATGAGTAATAATCCCCACATGAGGAATTCATGTCAAAAAACATTAAATTATCCAAAACCCTAAGTTCAACAATTTAAGGCAGCTAACTAAAAAACTAACTTACAAATAATTTTATCCAAAAAACCAGAGACAAAAAACTAGAACAGCACCGCAAACAAGAGTCTGAATACAAAACGAAGCTAGAACAACAGCAAGGCCTAGAAATGCAGCTATCGTCCCGCCTCGCTATGGTGCAGAAGAAACTGCAATTGTTAGAAAACAGCCCCGATAATGGATTGTTGGAAGTTTATAAGCAGGAGAACGAACGGTTGATCGGCCAGCTGGAGGAAACTAGGGCTGAACTGAAAAGTGTAAGTAATATATATATAGTAGGAGAAAAGCTGTGAGAAAGTAGCCAGTAAAATGGATTCTTGAATGTGTATAAACAGGAGAACGAATGGTTGGTAAGACAGTTTGAGAAAAGTAGGAATCTCAAGATCGAGTAGATTATAAGTGATTAGGTAAAACATGTTGGAATATAATAATAAACTAGTATTAGAGGTTTATAAACAGGAGAACGAATGGTTCATAAGTCAGCTGGAGAAAACTAGAACTGAGTTTAAGAGTGTAAGTAATATTAAATTTATACTGTATCTAAAAGAAAGTGGATTAAACTGAAAGCATGTTTAGGAAAACTGATGTTAGAAAGTACATAGATACTGGATTAACAATATTTATAATCAGGAGAACGAACGGTTAATCCGTTAGCTGAAAAAAACAGGAGCTGAATTGAAGCGTAAGTAATATTTGTATTGTATCTTAAAGAAAGTAGTTTTATAGGAGAAAATCTGTTGGAAAATAGCCCAAATAATGGATTAATTGATGTGTATAAACAGGTAAGACAGCTGGAGAAAACTAGAGCTGAATGAAAGAGTGTTAGTAATTTTTATATTGTAACTTAAAGAAAGTAGTTTAATAAGAGAAAAACTGTTAAAAAGTTGCCATGATTCTGGATTGTTGAATAGGTTAAAACAGGAGAACGAATGTTTGATTAGCCAGTTAGAGGAAAGCAGGGCTGAGTGTAAGTATATAATATATAAAGATCTTAAAGAAATAATGTGTTTAGTAAATGGAAAAACCTGTTTTTTACAGTTTATTCAAATAATAAATATATACAATTCCACTCAAATTGAACTCAAATTAACTTGTTAATATGAGAAAAAAACAACGTAAAACTCTTTCCTGCATAATCTTGAACCAAATAATAATAGTATTAGATCATATTTTAATGGTTTCCCTACGATGGTTGTTATATATTTATATTTAAATAAAGATTTTATTTCTTCTAATTTCAATAACTTTAGATAGATACTCTTTTAAACACATTTATTAACCTGTACTTGATCTAATATACCTCAAACATCACTTTTATTTACAATATAATTCAATCAACTTATTTATCTTACAGCTGGATCTAAAATACACAGAGTTAGAAATGGAGTATGACAAATTAAAACGTGAGAAAGGAGGGCGTGCGACCTTAGTTCAGGAAGCGAACGCCGACCTTCTCAAAGAACTGGAGATGTACACTACGCAGCTTAAAGATACTATCAAGGAGAATGGGGAACTGAAGACACTTTATTTACAGGTATGAATTGGTTTTAACGTTTGGCTATAGTTAAAGTTTTCGTAAACAGACCTTGTGTAAAGACTTTGAAGTTTTTTAAATAGTTTTCCATTGTGTTAAAAGGTGACTGATTATTTTTCCTATTAAGTAAAAGTGAAGGGGCTATCTATGATATATAATTAACTTAATCACCCACAGATAGAAATGGATTGGTTTGTTAGTAAACATTATATTTACCATATAAACATTATGTTTATCACATAACCGGGTTCAAATCTCGCTGAGGGCCACATGGTGTATCTTATTTGTCTTGGATGTAATTTATAATTGTAGTTTCCCATGCCACAGGTCATTAAGTTTAACTTTCTCCGGGACCCACTTGATCTGCACATAAGACAGTCCTATTGTGTATAATTTATTAGGCTACCTGCGAAACAGGTTTAACCTAGTGTGGGGGCCACAGATTTAATTATTATTGTAATGTTTTGTTTTTTTTTTTGTTGTATTTATTTATTTTATCACCGGAAGAAATGAGGTAGTACTATTCTAAGCCGACACTACACAGCGTACGTGGGTGTACTTAAGAGGCGACTTACGGTATTGGAGCTATTAAGGGATTTTTGGGCGATGCGAAGTGGCTGAGGTACTTTTAGTTCCTTAGCTCTGGCCTACCCCTTCTAGGGATTTACAGCCGTGGGTATATGTATGTATGTATGTTATTTTATCATTTTTTTCAGGCATGTAGTGCCCGTGACAACGTGACAAGAGAAATGAGCGAGCTCCAAACTAAGCTACAAAGAGACAAGGAACGCTATAAAACGCAAGAGCAAGATTACGTCGACACATTAGAGAAAGAGAGACAGCAGATGAACAAGTTGATGTCAGTATTGGCCAATAGTAAAGAGGAGTTGGAAACGGCTAATAAGAGAATATCGGAGCTGCAGAGAGAGTTTACTGATAAACAGAAAGAGTTTGCTGATAAGTTGAATAAGTATCTTGAAGGTAGGTTTTTCGGTTTTTGGTATTGTTTTTTTTTTACATATGGACAATATTTAGGCAGATTCTCTATTACATGTACACGTATACATCGTTATTTTTACTCGAAAACCACATTTTTTAAATTTGGATCTCTTTATTGTCGTTTCAGACAAGAAATATGATTTAGATTCTTATGTTCAATAGATGAAATAAATAACAAATAAACGCCATCAAAAAATAAAATAAACTGTTAAAGTTCATCTCAAAATCTCGTTTTAATGTTACCGTTTAGTATTTGAATAGTAAGCACTATGTAAAAATACTTTTAGGGCTTTGAACTGCCATTGTTTGTCATTTAATTCTGTGTATTTGTAAATGTTTCTCCATATTTGATGTGCAATAAAGAGTTTTCTATTCTATTCTATTAAAAATTTTGAAATTTATCTTTTCAGAGGAGAAAACATCAATACGCAAAGAGCTTGAGTCTTGCGCGCAGTGTGAAAAGTTATTAAAGACAATAACGAATTTAGAAGATCAAATAAGTAGATTAAATATAAAACTAGGTGAGTACTCTGATACGTTTAAAATAATAACCTAATTAACAATATTAATTTTCTTCTCAGTATCCATTATGTTACATTTTAAAGAAGATTTTAAAAATACAGACCTATTCGTTGTTAAGGCGAATGAATTTTATGTTCTTTGCACTACCAACATCAAAGATGAATAAATGAAAAAAAGTTAATATTATTTTCCCCACTCAATTTCCAAAAGTGTCTAAGGATTTTGTATTTCTGAAGCTCTGGCTAGCCCTTTTTGTGATTTGAAGCTGTGAGTATATGTATGTATTTATGTTTTAGAAATATGGAACTTAACTTGATGATATTCTTTATGTGTAGTAGTAGAAAAGGGTAGTGACATTCTAAGCCGGCACTACACGGCGAGAACTTAATAAACATTCACGCCGAATATCCCCGAAGGGGTTGGCAGAGGTACTAATACTTCTGAACATCACGTGACTTTTTCACCTGGTGTTCAGAGTACCCACGTTTTTGCATGGACAGTGTACTCACGTGATAGGGGGCAGGCCTAACTTAATATATGTAAAATATGTTAACTGTTATATCCAATAAACACTTTTATTCAATTCTCCATTTAGCATCCCAAGAAAGTAACGACGAGCTACTACTGGAGCTAAAAAACAAGGCAGAGTTCTTTCAGAAGTACATAACGGAGAGATTTCAAAAGCTGCAAGAACATACAGCGACCAACACTGACCATTTCGATGATGGAAATTGTCAAGTTGTTGTTGCTAATAATGTTAATGGGACGAGTGACGATCGGACGTCTGATGATGAAGATTTTAAAGCAAAAGTAAGATATATATTTATTTATATACTAGCTGATCCGGCAAGCGTTGTTTTGCCGTATAAATTATTTGAAGGGTATTTCTAGCCTATAAAATCTAATCTAATATATTAGATTAGATTTTACCTTCCTTCCTCTTCTACCTGCGCTTTTGTTCTGAAAACAGTGTTTACTTTTGCTCTCTAATATTTAATCGGAAAACCACAGTAAATCGCAATAAATTATAACCTAAGTGCATCGAATACCTGCCTTAAATCAAGATCCACCAGTGACAAATATATTCTGCATTGCAGAAGTGGTTTACGACCGCAAACACATCGAAAAAGGTATTTCTTTCACAAGCCGTTATTTCAAAAACCCAGTTTTTTGTTACACTTTGAAAATTACATCGCAAATTGTCGGGGTAGAACAATAACAATATTTTTTGAAAGATATTCTTCACCAATCGACTGCATTGATCAGCTGTCTTGCGCAAGACGTCATATCCTAACTAGTGTCAACTGTCAACCTGACGTGACGTGACGTTGAATTGAAGTCTTCATTTTCAATACTGCCAACTAAATCGAGATTTGGTCGCGTTCAGTCTGTTGCATTCTTCATTTTCAATACTGCCAACTTAATCAAGATTTGGTCGCATTCAGTCTGTTGCATTTTGCTTTTTGCTATTCGATCAGTGCTGCCACATCAAACTAATTATATTGAATAAAGAGTTATTAATTGGAATAAAATGTCGACAACCTGTAACGCCTGCTGTCAACCCATCAAAACTCTTGAATACATGGAATGCTCTAAATGTTCCATGATCTACGACCTCAAGTGTATCAATTTCGGCAATGATACTTTCCAACAGGCCTCTGATCAATTCAAAAGTAACTGGCTTTGCCCTTCTTGTAAATGCAGACAGCCCAAAACTGACAATACTTCTACTCCTATACGACCTGGATTTAATCTCGATGGGTTTGATGAAACTTATATGTGTACCAATAACATTAATATTGTCAGAGGCTCTAAAGCTACAACATCCACACAGGAAGCTTTATCTCTTACCACAATAATTGACGAAATACGTCAACTTCGACAGGAAGTTCATGAGCTTACAGCTAACTTCAATAAACGGTTGATCGACATCGAAAGTAAATCAAGCAAACAGGATCAAGAAATTCTGTCACTACGTGCAAGAGTATTGGAACTAGAAACCAGGTCCGAAATAAAAGACCAAGCTTGTCTGAGAAATCAAGTTGAAATTGTGGGTCTGCCAGAGGAGCCGAATGAAAACGTGGAACATCTTCTTTTGGCCGCAGCAAAGAAGTTAAATTGTGATATCTCATCTGAGGATATAGCAGACATATATCGTTCCGGTCCAGCTACCCGTTCCATATCAACTGTTGAACAGAAAACTAGACCGAGACCTATCGTAGTTAAATTTGTAAGGCAACAAAAACGTGACGGATTTTTATCTGCTTCAAAAAATAGACGTAATACTACGTCGGAGGGCATTACTTTATCGTCACCTACCAGCATCTTATATTTTAATGAGCGTCTCACGAAATCAAGACAACTTTTATTTCGTGAAGCAAGGTCGAGAGCGCGACAGCATAATTTTAAGTTCTGTTGGATTAGAAACGGCAACATTTACATCCGCAAGGCAGAAAAGCAACCTCCAATTAAAATATCACATTTGTGTGATTTGGACCAACGTATCGGAGATTCTATGCCTGTACCAAGTGAAAATGTTAAGAGTTAATAAGGATAGTTTTCATAATTCCTTGTTCCTAGTTGTAATTGAAACATATTTCAGATTATCTCTTTTTAACGATTTTTTTACTGTTTTTAAATTTACAATAATATTCACTCAATACTTTACACACATCTACACTCTACTTACACTATATACACAATACTACAAACCTTACAACAACCATTATCAGTTAAAGAGCAACTTCTTTTTAAAATATATAATTTATTTTTTATATGTTTTATATTCATTCACATTTTTTATTCTTTGCATCAATAGTTTGACCACAAAGTGTGATTATGTTTATTTATCTTTTCATTATACTTTACGTTCATGGCCACCATAGATCTTTTGGACCAAATTGATAATAAGTACGAAGTAAAGTGTCACTCTCTTGATGCACCGGATATATGCGGTAATATATTAAAAAAATATACATTCAAAACATTGCACGTCAATATAAGAAGCTTAAATAAAAATTTTGACCAACTGGTTCTTGCGCTTCAACGTTTAAACTTTAATTTAGACGCAGTAATCCTGAGTGAATGTTGGCTCCAAAAAACACCCACTATCCACGAGCTGAAAGGGTATACTAAATTTCACACTAATAAATATATTAATAAATCCGGTGGCGTGGTAATATACGTTCATGACTCATGGTCAGCTAGTGGTGTTGAGCTTAATGTTGATGAAGCTAACAGTATCCTTGTAAATGTTGGAGAAATCTTTTCTATTGTAGGAATTTATCGCCCTCCTTCCTACCGCGACCCAAGTACTTTTATTAACTCCTTAGAAATTAATTTAAAATCCTGTAAACATAATCCAAATCTTATTATTGGCGGAGATATGAACATCGATATATTGGGTCCAGCAGCAACCAGTAAACATGCTTTAGACTATTTCGATGTCATGACTGAAAAAGGTCTTGTATCAGGAATTGACAAACCTACTCACGGTAAGGCGTGTCTTGACCATTTCTTTGTTCCATCAACATGTCGAGCAGAGTCTATTGTCTGCTCCTCTGATCTTACTGACCATTTTCTATGCATGGTAGGAATCACATGTGACACCAAAGAACGCAGTAAAACTAAAAATAAAACTAGGATCAAAATAAATGTAGATTTAATTAAAAATGACCTTCAGAATACTGATTGGAGCACTATCTTAAACAGCGAAATGGATGACGCAGTCAAACTGTTCTCCTCAAAAATTCACTCTGTCGTAGATAAACATACGTCAATATTAGCAGTTTCTCGTAGAGATGTAATTCTAGCTCCATGGGTCACTCATGGACTTTTAAAGTGTTCAAAACAACGTGACAAACTACATATGGACTTTCGGAAGGATCCGGATAACCCCATCAAAAAACTTATTTTCACCAGGTATAGAAATTTTTATATTCAATTACTTAGGAAAATTAAATCTGAATACTATGCCAATAAACTGAATGAAAATAAAAAATGTACTAAAGGACTCTGGAAAACCATTAATTCCATAACACACAAGTCCGCTAACAAGGATGAAGCCGAAACCCTAATTTCACTAAAGGAATCCGAACTAAAGTCAGTTAATCATGTTAACGAATTTTTTCTCGGAGTCGGGCAAACATTAGCAGACAAAACTTTGTCATCACTTAATGAATCTGAAGAGTCACTAGCTTCCAAAATAAAAACTAATAATCACTCCCCACTCTTTTCGCTCTTTCTCACGCCGACTGATCCTGAGGAAATTATAGAACTTATACTTGCTTTGGAACCACAAAAAGCCCCGGGTTTGGATGGAATCAGTAATGAACTGACTAAATCTCTTGCCCCACTTATAGCCTTGCCTTTATCTAGCATCTTCAATAAAAGTATACTGAATGGTTCTTTTCCGAAACAGTGGAAGACTTCATTAGTGAAACCTATCTACAAATCTGGTGATAAACGTATACCTGGTAATTACCGTCCTATCACATTACTAGGGGTTTTCTCCAAACTTCTAGAGAGATTAATTAATGATAGGTTAGTCAAATATCTAGAGTCAAACAATTTGCTTATGGAAAACCAATTCGGCTTTCGAAGGGGTAGATCTACTGAGGATGCGATAGGACTAATGGTTGATATTGTATCAAATCATCTTGATCGTGGTCGTAAAGCACTAGGAGTATTCTTGGATCTGGCCAAGGCGTTTGACACCGTGTCCATTAAGATCTTGCTTAAAAAAATGGAAGCCTTAGGTATTCGCGGAGTAGCTATCAACTGGTTTACAAGCTATCTTACCGGGAGAAAACAGTGCACCAAGATTGGTAGTGCAATTAGTTCTCTTGGTGATGTATCTTATGGCGTACCACAGGGTAGTATACTCGGGCCAACACTGTTCTTAATATATATTAATGACATTTGCTCTAAAGTTATATTAAACGCAGACATTGTATGCTACGCTGATGATACTGCCATAATTTTTCAGGGGAACTCTTGGGAAGATGTACAAGTAACTGCACAGATAGGTCTTTCGCAAATATCTAACTGGCTGAAAATAAATCTTTTAAGCCTTAACGTATCAAAAACGCACTTTTTGTGTTTTCACAAGACTAAGTCGTCAGCCCCACCTTCGAACCTAACCACTGTAAAAATCCACGATGTAATGTGCTCAAATGTCAATTCATCAACACTTCCATGTACATGTGCTTCTATAAATAAAACTAAAAATGTCAAATATCTAGGAATTAACATTGATGAAAATTTAAATTTTAAGGAGCATATCTCCATCACTTCCTCTAGAGTACGAAAATTGATATTTGCTATGAAACTTCTTCGAGAGGTCACTGAGGGAAGGGTTCTCAAGATGGTGTATTATGCTTTGTGCCAATCCGTACTGAACTATTGCATTTTGATTTGGGGTGGATGTGCTGTTTCAGTCCTCATAATATTAGAAAGGGCCCAAAGGGCTGTGCTAAAAACCCTTCTCCGGAAACCTCGCAGATATTCCACATCACTTTTATTCGCAGATTCAGAAGTTCTAAGCGTACGCAAACTATTTATTTTGAAAGCAGTGTTGTATGCTCACCGTAATATAGCTCAAAGTCCATTATATAAAGAACTGTTGAAAAAACGAAAATTTACAATTCCTGTACCTTCTTTTATAACCAGTTTTGGCCAACGATTTAGAAATTTTTTGTCCCCTTTTATGTACAACAAATTAATTTCCAAATTTCCTGACTTAAAATCTTATGGTAACTGGGATTTTAAAAAGAAGGTATCTGCTATAATTATGGAAATCAGTTTTGATGAAGCGGAATCTTTGTTAAAAGTATTGAATTAATATTGCTCTTTAATAAACACACACACACACACACACACACTCACACACACTCTCACTCACACACACACATACACGCGCGCGCGCACAAACACGCATCTCTCTCAGTTATTATAATATATAACTGTTTTCTTTTACCTTGTTTCTTTGTGGCAGTTAATATTATTTTCTCTTATTATATTATTTTTTATGTTTTTGTAGTCTAACAATCTTAAAATTAAGTAAAATGTACAATTTTATTACTAAGATCTCTTTTTGTAAACAATTAATTAGTAAGCTTTTTTTGGTAGTTTTTGTTTTACCGATCCCTGCGATACAGGCTCCGCCTAGTGCAAGGATCATCAATTTACTATGTATCTGTAATTTTTGGTGTGTTAATAAACTGTTTTTTTTTTTTTTTTTTTTTAGATAAATAAATATATAGATAAATATACAGTAGAACCCGTTTAATACGATCACGCTTAATACGATTTCTCGCATAATACGCCTTTTTACGCCAGTCCCTGCAACTTGAAATATATTTTCATACATTTCTTAACGCTTAATACGATTCGTCTTCCCGTTTAATACGCCTTCCCGATCGTCATTTCTTGACTTGTCGCACATACCCTTTGATTGTTTTGCAATAGTGCATCATTTATTCGTTACAATATGACTACTATTACACAAAAGGCAGTGTCACTTAAAAAAAAAAGAAATATGTATTGAGAGTTTGCGATAAAAAGTCACAAACAACGAATAAAACTCAGTTAGCTGCTGAGCTTCAAAACCTATTTCTACGTTACCTACCATTTTAAAGAATAGAGAAGAAATTAAAGAAAGATACAGATTGGGAGGTGTACAGGGTAAAAAGCAAACGGTAGAAAAGTTTGATAAATTGGAAATAGTTTTGGTGGAATGGCTTTATCAAGCACGAGCTTTAAAACTGCCCATAAGTGGCCCCATAATATGCGGATTTAAGACACTATGTGCGTCTTGACTTTGGATGAAAGTGAAGACGGACTACAAAAGTTTAATTAAGTTGAAATTCTGATAAACCAAAATAAGTGATTATCTTAAATCATGTATTGAATGTACATAATTTCAAAAATTATGAACAAAATACATAATATGTAGTACATTTGTTATATTTTCCCTATCCCGCATAATACGATTTCACGCTTAAGACGCGTTTTTGGTGGGGTCCCTGAGAAATCGTCTTAAGCGGGTTTTACTGTATAGCTTTAGTTGAATTGTTAAGGCGATCACAAATGACTGAATAAACCAGTTTTTTTTTTCATTTTCATAATATTTCATATCTTTTGGCATGTGACAGTGTTTTTGCACTATTTGTCTGCTTCCTATCACGAGCATGCGCTGATCAATATAATGTCACGTGATGAGTGAATAGTTACTAGGCGATCTAATTTATTTGACAAACTGTAATGGAATTGTGATTGTGAAGTGGCCTATGTTTGTTTGTTTATATATAAATTATTAAAAGCAAGCTTCCATAGTGTATCACAATCATTACAAAACTACCATATTCTCACGGCTAAATCACCAGAGGAGGCAGCCAGAGCTTTGAAATAAAAGAGTCCTCAGCCACTTTTGGAAGTTGTGTGGGGATAAGATTGAACAAAGAATAGTTAATGGTGATGGGTCCCCAACCGCATATGCCGAAAAGCACTTAAAAAGCCCAAACACACTTTACCGCTTCTTACGAAAAACCACGGGAAGAAATGGGGTAGTGCTATTCTAAGCCGACACTACACAGCTTACAATTAAAAGAATAAAATGTAAAAAATTTCATCGACTATTTTTATTTATATCCGTTAAGTTTTTTAAGTTACCAATTAATCGACTTATTATCAATAAATTTTATCTTAGCTATAACAGTCCTAATGCAAAATGTATTATTTACAGACAAAGCTAATGGTAAAAGAAAAAGAAATAAGAGAACAAATAGCACAAAAGTATACATTAGAAATAAAAACCATGGAAATGAATTGCGCAAAACGACTTAAAGAAATGGAAAATGAGCATTTAAGTGCAATCACAACACTAAAACAGTTATTAGAAAACAAAGCAGAGGAGGTAGAGAAACTAAAAGAATTCATTCTAATGGAACGAAACAAAATATCTCACATACTTAATTCAAAGGAAAATGAAATATCGGACTTAATAAAGGAACATAACGCTTTGCAAGAAGATTACCAACAAATCAAAGATAAGACTGTGAACCTGAAAGAAAAATATCAAGAAAAACTTAAGATGTTGGAACAGAAAACACAGAATGAAAGAGATTTCTATAGAAAATGTATATCTGACTGGGAGAATGAGAAAAAAGCGTTGAACAACAAATTGAACCAGTTAGAAATTGAGCACCAATTACTTAAATCGAAGTACAAAAATGTGAAGAAAACTGCTTTTATGTATAAGGTAAGTTTAATTTAAATTTAACGTTGAATAATTAGAATGTTTTGTTCATGAAAACCTCATGTGGGAATTATTACTACGAGGGCGGGTCAATAAGTCCGTGACTTTTAGAATAAAACACAGATTTTTTGATAAAAAAATAATTTTATTTTTAAACGTAGTCTTCTTGAGCTCTATACACTTTGTCCAACGTTTCTCAATTTTTTTTAACCCTTCCAAAAAAAATGATTTGTCGAGGTCCTCAAAATAGGCATTTGTTTGCGAGATGACTTCATCATTGGAGTCAAATCTTTTTTCACCTAGCCATTTCTTCAGGTTTGGGAACAAGTAGTTGTCGCTCGGAGCCAAATCTTGAGAATGGGGCGGATGGGGGAGCAATTCATAGCCCAATTCATGGATTTTTGCCATGGCAACTGCACATGTGTGCACCCTTGCATTGTCTTGGTGGAAAAGAACTTTTTTCTTGGCCAAATGAGGTCGATTTTTTTTTCAAATCGTCATTGAATCGGTCCAATAAGTTGGCATATTATTCCCCATTGATTGTTCTTCCCTTTTGTAGGTAGTCAATGTGGATTATCCCGCGTGCATCCCAAAAAACAGTCGCCATAACTTTATTGGCTGACAAACCCACCTTGGCCTTCTTTGGCGCCGATTCACCCTTAGAAACCCACTGTTTAAAAAAAAAAGAAAAAAGAAAAGAAGATGTTTATTCGCCATTTGTGGCACAAAAAAAAACATATAAAATTACTAAGTGAAATATAAAAGTAAACTAAAAACTAACACAATAAAAATAACAACATTATAACAACATTTTAAGTAATTCACAAAAACTTAAAAATATTAGTGTTAAGTTAAATGGATTAAGTGTATATTTTAATAAGTATTAGATTCTATAAATTTTCAATTATATTTTATCAATGTATTATAATTTAATTCACTTTGTAAAATTGGAATTGTTATTTGTATTTGGTACCCACGATACAGGCTTGCCTAGTGTGGGGCCGCTGGTATTATGTATTTGTAAAATTTCAATTGGTAATAAACGATTATTATTATTATTATTATTATTATTTGCACCACTGCAATAGCGAATTGGTACTGACTCAGCACTACGTTGAGAGCCGTTTGACTCCCAACACTGATTTTCAGTCAGTACCATCGGGGAGTCACAGCACTGGCATCACACTAATACATTGTATTACATAGATACGGCTATATAAATAATGTAGACTAAATATATTAATAATAAATGTGCAACAAAA
Source organism: Bedellia somnulentella (assembly GCA_963576735.1). Classification (NCBI taxonomy): domain Eukaryota; kingdom Metazoa; phylum Arthropoda; class Insecta; order Lepidoptera; family Bedelliidae; genus Bedellia; species Bedellia somnulentella. Next base: position 7,509,804 of record OY755191.1, on the reverse strand, counting down.
AATAACACTGTTAGGGTAAAAATAATGATAATAAGTAAAAAACACGTGTGAAACGGCCGGTAAATATTATTAAAACAATGTTATAAATTAATATACTAGGTACTCATAATAATACTATTTTAAATAAAATAAATAATATATAAAAACTAGAAATACAGGAGGATAAAACAAAATATAATATGAATAATACAAAATACTGTTGACTGTTGTTTGGTCTCTGGTGTGTTGTGATGGATCCATGTTTCGTCCGCAGTTACAAAACGGCGCAAAAACTCCTCCACATTGCGATTAAACAACGCCAAACCTTCCTGTGAAGTTGTTACACGATTGCGTTTGTGGTCGCCTGTGAGCAAACGCGGCACCCATCTTGCGGAAAGCTTTCTCACGCCCAAGTGATCATTCAAAATTGTAACCACTGAGCCATGCGAGATCCCTACGGCTTCCACAATCTCTCGCACTTTCAATCTTCTTTCGGCCAACACCATATCGTGAATTTTTTCGATTGTTTCGGGTGTAGAGAACTCAACAGGGCGTCCAGGACGTTCGGCATCTTCAGTGCTTGTACGGCCACAACGAAATTCAGTAAACCACTTTTTTACCATTGAAATCGATGGTGCAGAGTCCCCATACTATTTATCAAGCTTAGCCCTGGTCTCGGTAATGGTTTTTTTTTCGCAAGAAATAATGCTTAATAAGCACACGAAATTAACTTTTATCCATTTTCTCCTCAAATTTGTGAGTAGTCTGATAAAAATAGCTGTCAAACACAAACTAACTGACGCAGCAAGTTAAAATTTAGACAGGAGTCAACTGACAGATGCCTGTTCACAGGAGCAGTGTGGCTGTTTCAGTAAAGAGGTCAGAAATTAAAAAAGTCACGGACTTATTGACCCGCCCTCGTAATAAATAAAGGAAAGAAAAATTTCGACACCAGCGGGGATCAAAACCACAACCTCACGTTTTTTATCAATTCCAACATTTAATGTTGAATTCCAGCTGACTTACTTATACTCACGCCTTTATTCTTTTTGTAGTAGGCAGAGACTGCCATTTGCAACTTAGAACCATCCTGACAAATGCCTCTTGGTTCCTTTACATTTCACATTCTTCTCAATCTCGAATTTCAGCTCTCACCAAATGAAATTTAAGTAAGCTTCTATGTAAAATGACTACATGTCTAACATTTATTTTTCAGGAATACATGGAGAAGAAAGATGAGCATGTGAACAGTGAGTTAAATCGGATACAAAACGAGTACAAAAACGTGTTCCTCAAACTCGAAGAGCGGATAAAAATATTATCTAACCGTAGAGTAAGAGAGGCTGTTTCGGATGACCCTTCTCCCTCTACTTCAGATCATCACAATGTGAGTTTATTAATATGTTTTTATATGTTAGTTAGTTCCTCGTATAGAAAATCTTAAAAAGTGAAATCGCAAGATTATATCTTCTTGCTTCTTCTCTTTTTTAAATTCTTCCGAATCAACGGCAGAGTTTTGACGTCCATCTTTGTATAGTAATAACTTTAATTTGGAAAATAAACTATTTGTTTTTTTAAATTACTTTGTCCATGTCCAATAGATTCAATATTCGTGAATCTAAACTTTCATTTCTTTTAAAGAAACAGATCGTAAAGGAAAAAATAATACAAGTATATTTTCAGAAAATTGACTTTACCTCACAAGTATAGTATTATTAAATATGCTAGCCTGTTGCGGGTTGGCAGACATGACCCGACACAATACATTGATATCTTTTGGCAGACTCTTACTAACAGATCTCGGTGTACCTATTTTTAGAATATCATTTAGCAAGAGAGTAAAAAAATGTCTAAGATAGCTCAGTGGTTAGAACATGCGCTTAACATGCAGAGAAGCTTCGGTTCGATCCCCGATTCGGGCCTACTACAATTGGTCTTTTCTAAAGTCATTATGTGGTAAATTTATATTGGTTACTGAAAACATCTTCAGGAAACATCTTGAGCAAAGTTGTACTTAGACATGTGACAGTGCATTTGTACAAAACGGCGATAGGCCTGCCCCATATCACGTGATTACACTGTCCAAGGAAAACGTGGGTACTCCGAACAGCAGGTCACGTGATGTTAAGAAATATTATTGCCTTTGCCAGACCCTTCGACATATACGGCTTGAACGTTTGAGTTTGAGTAGAAGTATAGCAGAACGGATCAAATAAGTTATAAAATAATCCGAAACCTACCTACCTATTACCTACTACTTAAACAATATCAACCAGTTTCTGAATTTAAGAAAATTTAGGCTGAATCTGCATTATTATTGACTTGAACTATGCATTAATTTATTATTTTATTTGCAGTACAACGAACTACTTCACAAATTAGAAAATGAGATCTCATCACTGACGCAGACAAAATGTGGTAATCCGTCATCAAATAGATAATATTTACCAAATCTTATTTAGACCATATAGAAAAAAGCCCCAACACACTGTAGAGTTAAATATGCAAGAAGCCCCAGTGATTTGGAATATTTTAATATATAATAAGTATTTTTAAATATATTTAATGTTTGATTGAATTTATAATGCCTATGTATTTAGAGAGATTGATATTTTCTTGTCGAAGGAATTGTCTATTTGGGGACCAGTTTGTGTAACATATCGTTATTTAATGTAAATTTAGTTATTTTGTAATGTTAACTCTTGTTGCATGAGTACAAATTTAAATGTATAGTATTTGGCGCAAAGTTATTGGGTCGATTTGAGCAATGTTCAATTTAGGGCCGAATATCCAATGGTTTTATGAAAGAAGTTTGTCGGTATAAAATATTGTTACCGTCATTATTTATATTTTAATAAAATAAATGTGTTCATTTGTAAGTTTTATCCACCTATTGTAATCGCCTTTAGATAGTTCACTTGTGGTCTTATTTGCATTTAATGCTTTGTAAACAGAACTGTGATAAATAGTACAGTGTGGCAGTATTAAGTAATTTAACTAAGGAACAATTGCATTCCTTCATTATTAGTATTGTTGAATGATCTTGGTTGCTCAAATTGTATTTGTTAGTTTTAGTGTTCTTTGGAAACCGTCTAGTTATGTTTCTATTGTAAATAAAACAATCATTTCTAAACTAGAATTTTTATTTTTTTATATAGTAGTTGGAGGGCACGAAGGGCATTTTGGCAACGGTGCACTTGACATCCTTTCCTCTGATATTAACAATAAGTTCGGTCCCAACCTTCTTCAACTGCTCAGGGACATATGCCATAGCAACGTTTCCTCCGAGAGAGGGGCTGGGACAACCACTTGTAACTTTGCCGATTTCTTCATTAGTTTTTGGATTTTTCAAAACCGCATCTTTTCTAGCCGGAGCACCTTGTTCTACTCGGATACCAACTCGCCGTCTTGTCACTCCCTCTTTGATTTGCTTTAGTATAATATCCGCTCCTGGGAAGTTAGCCTCTCCCCTCCTTCTTTTCGCAATCAGCCAAGTTAAACTAGCCTCTACTGGGGTAATTCCTTCGTCTATATCATTTCCGTAAAGACACAAACCTGCCTCCAGTCTCAAAGAGTCTCTCGCTCCAAGTCCAGCCAGTTTTACGTCAGCAGACTGAAGAATAGCCTCTGTTACATGCTCTCCTTTGTCACCGGCTATAGATATTTCTACACCATCTTCACCCGTATATCCGCATCTAGTAATACGACAGTCGGGTACTCCTGCCACAGTTCCAACCTTTGATGTCATAAACCAAAGCTCCTTCAAGGATATATCTGTTAATTTCTGCAAAGCGTCCGCGGCTTTCGGTCCTTGGAGTGCTATTAAAGCTCGCTCACTGGTGTCCCAGAAATGAAGGTTTACATCTTTTCCTCGTTTTTTGAATAGTTCACAGGTTTCTTGCATATGAGCTTTATCGACTTCCAACCTTCCGGCATTTGAAACTACATATAGTTGGTCTGCACTTACTCTAGTCACTATCAAATCGTCAATAATGCCACCTTTGTTGTTTAAAAATGTTGTGAGAGAACCGGATCCATCGGGCATACCTTTGAGGTCTACTGGACAAATAGTCTCGAACCACTCTAGAGAGTCTTTACCAGTGACTTGTGTTTGCAACATATGGGAGACATCGAAGATAGACGCACTTTTCCTTGTGAACAAATGTGACGCGCTGACACTCATGTCAGAATATTGCACTGGGAGCATGAACCCAGAAAAATCAACCAACTTACCTCCATATTTTGTATGCAAATCATACAATGGAGTTTTAACTGGATTTTTGTGATCCGAACTGAAACATCTCCTTAATGTAAGTATCGGTATCTTATGATGAAATTGTTTCTTACAAATTATTTGACAAACACTTTTGGAAGACATTGTCTCGGAGTGGTTGACTGGTGAATGGTAATAACATACTGATAAGAAATAATACTTTGCTTATCAATTACTAGGAAAGGTTCAATAGGTCAACCTCATCTGTTGTTGTAAGCTCATTACATAATGACTTGAAAAATATCAAATGATTTTGTTTTCTAAAAGTTCGCCCTAAAACTAATATAGAACACCATACTTTTTATTTATTCAATGAATACTTATGATGCAAATCATACTACTATTTCTTAATAACGCGATTTTTTTAATATAAAATATGAACGCATGCATATATGTGTTTATAAAAGTGGAAGAAGAGACAGAATACCCAATTTAATTAATGTAACTATTAAATGATTAATAATGTTGTTTTTAATGATTTACTAATTTATCGTGCAGACGACTAGTTCTAATCCCGAGTCGCGCCTACACCATTTTGCCTTTTCTAAAGACTTATGTGTGGTTAATTTGTCATGGTTGTTAACGGTGACGGAAAACATCGTGAGGAAGCCCACATGGCTGAGTTGCACTTAGTCATGTGCCAGTGTATTCGTACAAAACGGAAATAGGCCTGCCCCCTATCACGTGAGTACACTGTCGAAACAAAACGTGGGTACTCTGAACACCAAATGACAATGTCATGTGATGTTCAGAAGTATTAGTTGAGTGAGGAGGGAAAAAATCCACTTATCACGTCGGAACATTGTTCAAGCAAAACTTTGTTTGTCTGCACACCAGCTGACAATGGCGCGTGTATTATTAGCACCTCTGCCAGCCCCGTTGGGGATATACGGCTTGAACGTTTAAATTTAATATTATATGGGCATTTTTCAAAAGTTTTGACCAGGCGAAAACAGCATGTCCTCTGACTTTACACCGTGATATTTACATTTTAAGTCATTTATATCAAATATGTGATATATCAAATGAAAGGAAATTTAAACACAAGTAAATGCACAATATAAAAAATACATGAAAAGGTAACGAAATATGAGTAATTAAAAAAAATATGACGACATACCCCCCTATTTTTCGATGTCTCACGCAACTTTGCACACTTTCATGTGTCATATCTCAGAATTTATGTATGCAAAAGTCACCGAAAAACAGGTAACTTTTCTTAAAAATGGCTTTGTCATGCTTTCTAATAAACGTTTTTATAGGGTTTTCAAAGAAAAATATTGAAATAATTGAGAAAAACTGTTGTCCACGAATTCGGGTATACCGGAATTTCCATCAAGTAACGGTAGGTTTTACCGTCTTAAAAAATAAATTTTACCAAATCTAAAACGTTTTTTAGGTCTAGCAACTCACTTTTAACAGAATGAAATCGTGACTTCCGGTGTTCTAGGAGCCTATGGTTTGTTAAAACCGTTTTCCAGTTGCGACCTGACATAGGACCAAAATTTTGCTCCCGTAAGTACGATTTTTTGTGTAAAGATATTATTGTTTCCACACGAACACTTCTTATTACCGTTCGAACGAAGTATTTAGGTATCATTTAAAAGAATGGAAATGATCGAATATATTGTATTTTGATGTATGTTAAGGTTTTAATTTTTAAAAATGGACTTTCGTAACGTCATGATCATAACGTTATATACAGGCGGAATGATTTTCATTACTAACTGGAACCATAAAGCCGCGATCTCATTGCTATAGTTATCGTTTACTACGAATTTGCATTATATGAATATTTAATAGGTTATCTGGTTCGGCTTGTTTAGTGTTATTTAAAGTAGTTCTGAAGAAGAAGAAGAAAATGAGCAGGGTACCTACCTCATTTTCTTTTCAGATCTACCTTCTGCTTTATTTTATGATTTCAACTGTTCTAAAAATGCAAGTTTCTCTAAGAAGTATGGAATTGTTCTATATATTGTAAATTTTTCGACTAGTTTTGATTTAAAACTCCTCACAAATAGACGATGGCTACAGAAAGTAACACCTTACTAGCAAGCAGGTGTCATAACTGCAATTACAACTTTTAATAGTTTGTGATACAAATGTTACATTGTGATAACGAAATTCTCTATAGTCTAGGCACATAATTTTACCTACATACTTTTGAAGTCCGAAACTTAGTTTTTTCAACTTTTGGTAGGACAGGGTATTTATTTATTATATAATTGTATCCTTATTGATGTTGCTGTACTTTTAGTATTTTGACTGATTATTATTTTGATATAGTTTATGATAGGCGCAATACATAGCTTTGTGAACGCAGTCTTATATTCCAATTACTAACAAGACATTTCCCCGTCGTAACTATCGTGCTGTGAGTTAATTAAGAAAATACCATTTGTTTTTGTATTTTTATAAGATTATGTCTGATATTAAAGCTTGATGATGCTTATTAATATATTTTCTATCGTTTGTTCCAAGAGCTAGTTGTTAAATATATTGCATGTTTCTTAAAAACGTGTTAAAAGTTGGTCTATTGTCAGAAAAGTGTTGCTTACTGGAGGTAATTTTGTTTTAATTTCATGAAAATAATCATGGCACAGTCTTTATATATGTTAAATTAGTTGATAACAAAGTTAAGTAATATAACTTTAAATAAAAAACATAAAAATATTACAGCTTTTTATTAATATCAATACATTTGCAACGTAACGAATAGGAACTTTTCAAGTGCTGTTTGATGTAGAAAAAAATATTTTCTGGTCAAATTATTTATTTAAATGCCGAACTGTTATATTTTTTGCGAAGTTTAATAAATATTCTATAAAACTGTAACGAATTCAACAATGATATTAAATATTTGGAAACCGGAATTCCGGTTGCGTAGCGGGCCATTTATTTGAAAAACGCTTATATACATACTCACGGCTGTAATTCTATAAAAGGGGTAAACTGAGTTATTATTATTGGGAATTTCTTTTAGTTTCTCGCCTCTCCCATGGCCGAAATAGAAAATATAAAATTTTAAATGGGAGAGGCGGTACTCCCCGACAAAAGCACAGTGTCGGTCGGGGTCAGGGACTTAGGTTCAAGAACCGACGGACGATCCGAGCCGTATCGAGCAGCACCGCGTTCTGCATTTGTGCTGGAACCGACACGCCACAGAAATCCAACCGCCTCAAGTTAGGATTTTGGCTGCTTGGTTGTGTCTGTGCAAGTACTCAGTGTTAGCAAGAGCCGAACAACCGGAAATAACATGCCTAAGTGACTCTCCGGGACGGCCACATGCTCGACAGATGTCTGTGGTACCGTCCTTTAGGATGTATTTCCGATAGTTCCTCGTCTTGATAACCTGGTCTTGTATTGCATAGAGAAAACCTTCGGCTTCCCCAAAGAGGTCCCCGAAACGCAGCCATTATTATTATTTTGGGAATTACTTTTAGTTCCTCGCCTCTCCCATGGCCGAAAAAGAAAATATAAATTTTGAATGGGAGAGGCCGTACTCCCCTACAAAAGAACAGTCGGTCAGGGTCAGGGACTCAGGTTCAAGAACCGACGAACGATCCGAGCCGTATCGAGCAGCACCGCTTTCTGCATTTATGCTGGAACCGACACGCCACAGAAATCCAACCGCCTCAAGTTGGTCGCGAGGCTGGTTGGAATTAACCCATTCGCGGACAAAACAATTGGAATTATTTCTGTCGAAGTCACACCCCACATGTCGGTGATCTCGTGAGCCAGATCGAGATACTTCCGACGCTTCTCGGTTTCAGCTTTCACGAGACCCTCGTCATGAGGGATAGTGACATCCACTAGAAATACCCTCGACTGCGACCGATCCCATACCACGATGTCAGGCTTATTCGCTAGAATAGTTCTGTCCGTGATAACGGATCGGTCCCAATAGATTTTGGCACGGTCGTTTTCTAGGATTGGCTCCGGCAGATACTTGTAATACGGCAGCCTATGTTGCAAGAGTCCGTATTTCAGAGCGAGCTCTTGATGCAGGATTTTGGCTGCTTGGTTGTGTCTGTGCAAGTACTCAGTGTTAACAAGAGCCGAACAAACGGAAATAACATGCCTAAGTGACTCTCCGGGACGGCCACATGCTCGACAGTAAGAGAAGATAAGGACAACGATAAGGGAGTCTGTCCTTTATCACTAGCGACCACCTCTCCCCGAATACTATCATCCGTCATCGTCAAAAAAAAGTTTCTGAGGTTGCATACCTCGCGGTTGTGCATGGTTTTGGCACTCAAGAGGCCTCGACCACCACACTTCCGCGGGATATACAATCTCATAACCGACGACCTCGGATGGTGCATTCGATGAGAGGTCATCGTCGTGCGTTATTATTATTATTATCTTATCCATTGGCCCTCGTATACAATTTATACATTCTGCCAGCGTCAGAGTGAAATAGAAACAGCTTACCGTAGACAGAGAATTACAATAGACCCAGGGGTAGCGTGTCGGCAAGTGAGATGGGTAATACAAAATAGTGTTGTTACTCAAAATAGTTTTCCCCGTATTGTGGGTAATTTTACAATTTTGTTTTAAACTTTATCTTCGAAATTTTCCAATCAAATTTTTTGTAATTATTATCATTATAGTAGTTTTTTATTGGTTATTAGTCAAAGTAAGTCCAAAACATATAGATATAGAAGTAAACCTATGAACCGTGTATCCAAACGATCTGCATGCTCGTCGTCATCGGGGGCTGATGAGTCCCGCGCATAGATCACACACATCCGAAAACTATATCAAATTAGAGCAAAAAATATTTACTATCCATCAAAATAAGGTCAACCCTGCGAAGGGAATGCAGATCGTTTAATTAGATACATAGTACTATATGTATTTGCGAAATAAATAAAACAATCGAATGTATTACTGAAAAGGTTTAATTCTTTAACATTAACATTAGTACATTATTACAAGTGTGTGTGGGTGCATGGTAAATATTACATGGCTATAATGATGAATTCTAGCACTTAATGAACGTCATAATGCCTACCGCATCACTTAACTAAAGAAGAAGAACAGAAGACGAACTCCTCCAATGCATTTTCCTATTACACTAGTCATTAAGTTGTACTTATCACGGGGCTAACGAGATCTAAAAAAAAATGTTTTTATTTATCATAAACAAAAAAGTACTTAATGAACGTCATGAACAAGCCCTGCCTAACTTACCACCTGCTCGGAAACTAAAACTGAAGGTAAAAGAGCAGGCGAGAAAATCCAATATTTATGCTTAGCTTTACTGGTTGAGTTGGACATAACATTCTGACCAGACTGTCTTATCATTTACAAAGGCATTTAAACTAAAGTAACCTTAAGAGCATAAGGACAGTTTTATCACATTTTTGAACTTCGTGTCTGGTAATGCAAGTAATTCATTCGGCTATGTATTGTAGAAGCGAATACCATCCCCCATAAAAGACTTCCTAATTTTGGTAAGTCTAGTAAAAGTAGCTGCTAACTTATTTTTATTTCTAGTATTTCTACTGTGAGTGTCACTGACGAAACGGAACCTGAGCAAATTTTTCCTGACAAACATGATACTCTCGAAAATATACTGACTGTAAACAGTAAGCACATTGATTTCTTTAAATTGTTTCTCTAATGAATCCAAACAGTCCAACAAATATGTAGCTCTAATCGCCCTTTTTCACCGGTAATAAAGACTACAGGTACAGGTACAGGTAATAATTATTGTACAGGACTTGGGGACGTGGATTAAACACTTAATAATATGATCAAGTATGAGATGATATTTTTTTAACTTACTAAGGTTGGAACAGCACCAGGTATAAAGTTAATTTCTTTTTCTTAAATAAATACTTTTTTTCAAAATGAAGACTACAATTTTTTTAGTATTTTGTAGGAGTCCAGTTAATTTTTCCAGTTGATAGAATCCATTCTCTTAAGATAATATTATCTTCATTTGGAAATCTGTAAAAAAATTTACTCTTCATATACCCACATTAACAAGAAAAATAGTACATGCCATGGAATCCTTTTTAAGAACTAAATAATAAACATCCTTTATATAACTTACATTAGTATATTGAAATAGGTACATATTTTTTATTTAATCCAGGGTTTTAGGGTAAATAAAATACTTGTGCTGGCAACATTACAATGATAGAGATTTTAGGTTATCAAATTTTAAATATAATTTTCATGCATTTGTTGCAGTTCATTTTTCTGCATAAATTAGATATGTATGTGTCATAAATAGAAAATATAATAATCTTACACTGTTATTATTCTAAAACTAAATGGTACTTACGAGTGGAAAGACAAATCTGGTTGCTTAGTTTCGCTATTACTTTTACACGATATAACACTGCACCTGACCATTTTATTGAATGTTTAATTATTTCTAATGTTAAATTATATTTCTATTTATTGCCAGAACCGATCTCACATAAATAATTAACTAAAAAAACAACGAAATTCTTAATTTTTCTGCTTTTCAATTCAAAGACGGTTTGTTTATTTTGAAAATGTCAAACGGTTTGTTTAGCAAAGTACTTTGCCGGCTTGGCCAGCAGCAAGGGACAGCAAATTATATGGTCATGTCTCACTTACTCTTAGTATTTTTAATATTTATTTTCTCCGTCTAGTGCGAGTGAAACAAAATATATGCAGATGTCTATTGTAATTCTCTGTCTACGCAGCTTACTTTTTGAAACAAGTCCGATAAAAACGAAATTTAATTATTACTGTTTTTTAAATATCTTATGAGTCAGAAAGAGATTAATAGATACAAATATATGTTTATTTTAAGATGATATATAGAAATAAAAATAACAATATTTTTTTACGAATTTGATCTATGATATTATAATTAAATTCCATTAGAAGATATGAAATAACTTAAAGTTTTCACAAAGTCAGTATGAACAAGTGCTAACACATTTATCATGTTAGTAGGTTTAGGAATAAAAGAAGGGAGAATATCATAAAATGATGTCGTTAATTTTGAACAGTTAAAAAATAAATGATCCAAAGTTCCTTCCTCAAGTCCACATTCACATAACGAATTATCTTTAATTTTAATGTTAGCAAGAAAAACTGGAGAACAACAATGTCCTAGTCTCATTCTACATATGGTAGAGGTAGATGTCTTTGAGCATGGTATACTGAGTTACGATTTATAAATTCCTTAGCCATTCAGGCACACAAGTTACTCAGAAAATATTGCAAAACAAAAGAGGCCTAATGTTGGGACTCCATCCTCATTGCCGACTTAAAAAGCCCCAAAGTTGGAAGGAAAAGTAAGACATTTCTTTATATTTTTCTTTTAAAATAAATATTTATGTTATGTACCTACAACCATCATAGTGTTGTAGCAAAGATTATATAATGTTGTACCTAAATGACCTTTAAATAATTATCTCCTCTTTTTAATGTTATCATTTCCATTCTTTATATTATGAGTACATTATAACATTGATAGTTCAGTGTCAGAGCAACACCATTGTTAATTTATTGATATTTCATTGTGAGGCTGAGTTGTACTAAGTGGTGTGATGGGAGAGTCTAGTTGTATTTTTCAATCATCCATTAAACATCATCATCAATTACCCTATTTGTCACATTTAAGCGAGAATGGCAAGCTAAACCCCAATGTGTGGCTGTTGCCAAATGGCTCTATTTCAGGCAGTATCTTAATGAGATATGTATGTATAAGAGACATGAGGTCTCTATGGTCTATTGGTAAGGAGAACTAAATAAGACAAAGTATATCATTATTTTTCATTATATTTCAACATTATTACAAACTAATTTATTGTACTCTTCTTCTGTCAACAAATCTTGTTTCGCTTGTTCAGCTCGCACAATACTTGCTAAAACAATAGCAATGTAGCCGTCAGAGTCTGGATTTTCTCTCAGTAAATGAGGATTTTTAATTAAATTGTCATTAACTTCAACTAAGGCCCCTTGCATTCCACAGTGCACATTAAAATTATGACCATTACCAAACTCAACCTTACATAGAATAGAATTACAAAATAAATACTGGCCTCCTTTTTTACCCTTGCCTTTGACAGTGTTTTTAGTTCTGTCTATTTTTCCTGTGTTGAAGTTGACTTGGAAATCACCAGTTTTTTTAAAGAAGAAATGGCTTGGAGCTAGCGTTATAAGGGCAATTCTATTAGAATGAAACATTATCATAATGTCATTATTTTCAATGCCTTCAGCATTTACAACAAACCTTTTACTAAAGTACCTGTCAGTCACTGATTTATAGCTAGTGAGGTCTGTTATAGAATCTAAAATACTTGTCGCCATTGTTAAAATGAACTAATAAACTATTATTATGCTTGTTGTTGTTGCTCTGCTGCTAATATTCGAGCACGTATTGCAGCGTGACGCTTTTTAGATTCTTCTAGGTTTGCTCGTTGTCGTACAAGACGTTCACCTTTTAAACATTTTCTCATTTTAGTGTCGAATTCATTGCAATAGCCAATGAACTTTAAAAAGCCGTGCTGAAATAAGAGAAATTGGTCATATACTATTAAATGTTTAAAAATTACGCAACATCGAAATTTAGCGCAGTATACTAACCTCTGCTCTGCAATCTTGTAATTGTTTAATAAATGAATTACATTCGTCCGTGTGTAAATGTGGCGATAAATCTGTATGCATAACTCTGATTCGGTGTCAATATCTATTCAACAGAAATACCAACGTTTTATGATACGTTCTACGATGAATATTAGTATTTTTATCACAAAACACAACAATTTTTTTTTCCAATTTGTCCATGTCCAATGGACAGCACAGAGTAAATAACGCAAAGGTTTTTCAACCATGCAGCCTAGCCATTCGTAATCCTTTTTTCATCAGTATAATTTTTCAGTAAATGTCTTCCGTGTCTTATTGTTTTTTGTATTTTAGTCGATACCCTCTTATATTTGTCTTCAGTTTTTTTATGAAGTAAATTATTTCATAAAATAAGTGAGTCCATTTGTCCATTTCATTAATTATCTCAAATTCATGTTCAAAGCCGAAGCTTGCTAGCGCTTCTACTGTCATTCCCAGTCCAACCAAGTTTCCTTCGTTTTATTTATATTTAATAAATTATAACCTAAAATAAAAATGCTGAAAAAGAAAAACCCTATACCTACATAACTACTAAATTAAATTTCATTTACTGTACATAAAATAAACCTATGTATACAAGAGTATGTTAACACATTTTGGAGAAGACCTTCTATGGAGCGCGGGTGGGATTGAAACTCCACTACCATAAATTTCTATAAGCTCGCCAAACAACACAAGGCGCTGAATGCCGAAAGCCGAGCAGTCGAAAATCAAATGAGATATTGTTTCGTCATTTTGGGATTGGCAATGTTTACATAACGACGTGTCAGACATTTGCATTCGAAAGAGGTGAGAGTTTACTCTAGAGTGACCAAAACGCATGAAGCTACTAACTAAACAGGAGAGCGTACTCACAAAAATATGGTAAACAAAAATGCAATTTATTACCATGCAATAAAGTTAATTATCTTTTAAAAACTGTCAAGCAGAGAAACGTCCTAGAACGAGAGCCGTGTGAGAGAGAAGTGTGTCCCGCTCGCGCGGTTGCCAGTCGAGATTAACTTCAAAGAAAAACAAATTCAAACTTATTTATAGGGAATATTTTATAAAAAGCAGGTTATTAACTGTTCCTTTTTTGTATTTTATTTTTATTATTATTGTCGCCTATCGATTTGGAGATAAATAATTGGTTAAGTTTGGCAAAAGGGATATTAATATTTGTCACGGGTATCCCCATCGAAACAAGATAAATGTGGTGTCCACAATTTATCATCTGTTTGAGTGTTTTGGAGCTTTTATCATTTAATTAAGAAAACCTGTGATAAATATGGGTTCATGTTATGGAACAATAAATAAAATAACCTGTATCATCTCGAACTTTACCACATGAATGCATTAAACAATTTGAATTTGAATATAGCTGTGTGGTGTCGGCTTAGTATAGCACTACCCCATTTCTTCCGGTGGGTGTACGTAAGAGGCGACTAACGGTATTGGGGCTTTTAAGGGATTTTTGGGCAATGCGGTTGAGACCCATCACCAACAACCTTTATTTCACCATCTTTTCCCCACGCAACTTCCAAAAGTGGCTGAGGTAATTTTAATTCTCAAGCACTGGCTACCCATTCTTTTATAATCTACTAGCTTTTTGCCCCGCGACTTCGTCCGCGTGGATTTAATTTTTTGCATCCAGTTTACATAATACCAAAATACCGAAACACTATCTCAACTTCTGTTTTTTATATTTATAATCCCGCGGGCGTTGTAAATGACATAAAGGACATTGAGGCTTTTTAAGTGATTGTTGCGATGCAGTTTGTGACCCATCACTAACAACCTTTATTAAACTATCTTTTCTCAATCTATTTCCAAAATTGGATGAAGAATTAGTATCTCTGAAGCTATGGCTACCCTTTTGTGGAATTTATGGTTGTAAGCATATACTCATGAATGATTGGTAGATGGATTTCATAAATTCAATCGCACCAAGTTTTATTATAAAATGTAAAAAAACTCTACATTAACTTTCATTTGCTATATCAACCCGTTAGGGGTTGAGTTCCAAAAATTACTTTTTAATTGTTCATAAGAATCATGAAACAAACATACCAAGTTTTTATGTTCAGAAATGAGAATATCTTTAGTAAGTACAGATACGGATATTCATAGTAGTTAGTTATACCGCTACGCCACGGAGAAGTTACCGGGGCGGTGTCAAATTTTTATTACGCTTTATTTTATATTAGTTTTACTATTGATAAACAAATTTTTCATTTAAATGTTCATTTATTTTGATGAAAATGGATGAAACCCCTTAATCTTTCCAAAATGAAAGTGTCTGATGTGAATTCCATCGATGATAAAATCATCACTGCAATATTTCGAGCCATATATGAGTTAAGGTTTTTTGATGTTCCTATGAGAACCCTTGCTGATTCCTTAGTTTCAAGGAATCATCGTCGTTTCAATTAGCTTCTAAATTATATTAATAAGTATATAAGTAGATGTAAAAATTTGTTTATACGATAGAGAACCCTAGGGAGTTCCTTATTTTCGGGGATCGATTATCGTACCATTAAGCTTCTAAATTTTGATTTTTATATTAGTTTACAATATATTACGTTGTTTTAAACGATACACAGCGCATCCATCCATCCAGCAAGCAAACAATATTTTGGATTTCCCTTGGGAACATATTTTTTTCCGGGATAAAAAGTATCCTATTATTTAATTTGGACTTCTGACTATACGTCTGCAAAATTTCAAAGCAATCGGTTCAGTATTTACGGCGTGAAAGCGGAACAAACAAACAAACAAACAAACTCACTTTCCCATTTATAATATTAGTATGGATTAATTAAGAATAAATATGTATAAAAAACACGTTGATTTACCAAAAACAATGTATATATGTAAATATAAGTGTTTTTATAATATTTTTTATAATGTATGTATGTAAATATAACTAATAAATAAAGGAAAGAAAAATTACGACACAGGTGGGGATCGAACCCGCGACCTCGGGTATACGCCCCCGTCGCTCTACCAATTGAGCTACCGTGTCAAAGGCTGCATCAGGTCCCCACATGAGGATTTCATGAACAAAAACATTCAAAATATGTAAATATAAGTGTTTTTGTATCCTTTAGAGGAACTCTTATTAAAACACCAACAGATGGTCACCCTACATAAACGAGACACAGTTCGCTAGTTAGCCATCCTTTTTCAGGACACTTTAGGTCGCCAGCGCGCGTTCCTGTTTAAATAATACTTCCATGCCAAAACGTAATCTGCACTAAACCACATAAAACTTTCTGCCGCGATAAAACTGATTGCGACAAAACCAAGGCATAGTATCGACAGTAACCTTAAGAGAAGAATAAATACACCTTTGTTAAGAATCTCTGTACAATGTTTCCAGTGTTGATCCCATATATTACTCATTCTTTGCTTTAAGAGAGTAACAATATCAGTATAAGGAAGAGCAACATTTAATGTATTTGTTGTTAAATCAAGAGAAGTTATTTTTCTAGCCAATAAATCAGCCTTTTCGTTCCCAAAAACTCCAACATGAGATGGAATCCACATAAAGTCTACCAAAATATTGTTTTTATAAAGATCAAACCAAATTTCTTTAATGTCATAAATAATATAATGCGCGTGAGCATTTACTTTATTATTCCCTAAACTTTTTAATACACTCATGCTGTCAGACACAATGAGCCATCTTTTGAAAGCACCATGAGAAGACTGAATACGTTTTAAAGCAGTGAATATGGCAACAGCTTCAGCAGTGAAAATTGATGCATTCTTATCTATTTTATAACCTAGCCATAAATTTAAAGTCTGACTGTAAATTGCAAATGATACACTATTTTCATTTTTTGAACCATCAGTGTAAACAAAACTATAATTATGCAATTCAGAAAAAATCTGATAGATTTCCGCCTTTGTGCTTAAATTTGGATTAATCATAATATTCATTTCTGGATATTTACTTTCAAATGAGCCATCATAACATGGCAATTTTTTATCAGTCAGATGAATATTTAAACTGGATAAAACTTGAATAAAATTATTAAGATCTTGTAAAATGTAAAAAAAATTACAAGCACTCACAGGTGTATTTACCAGGTTACTAAGTAATATATTATTGTTGCTAAAAAGTTTAAGAATAAATCGTTCTTTTAAATATGAAAAACGAATATGAATGGGTGGTAAACGACATTCAATTTCCATTGAATTGATTGGAGTTGAGCAAAAAGCACCAGTGATGAGTCTTAAATTTTTGTTTTGAATTTTTTCCAGTTTTTCTATTAAGTTTTTTTCAGAAGCAAAACACATGAAACCTTATTCAAAATGGCTACGTATTAATGATTTATACAACATTAAAAGAATTTTAGGGTCAGATCCCCAAGAAGATCCTGCTAACGACTTAAGTATATTGAACGATTTATTGGCCCTAACTATAATAGAGTCAACATATTTTTTCCATGAAAGGTTACTGCTAAATGTAACACCTAAAAATTTTATTTCTGAAACAACAGGCAGAACTTTGTTATTGTACGATATGGATGGTGTAATCAAGCCAGAAGTTTTCCTGAAAACAACAACCTTTGTTTTATTTTCATTTACAGATAAATTTAAATAATTGAAATACTTTTGTAGGTCTTTCATAACCTTATTAAGAAGAGAAGTAGAAGTTTCTAAACTATCACCTTCAGTATAAACAACAAGATCATCAGCATATTGCAAATTTTTGATAAAGGGTCCAAAGTTATTATTCAAAAGATGAATATATAAAATAAATAATAATGGAGACAAAACACCACCTTGACAAACCCCAACAGAACCCTGTCGGGGCCCATATAACTGATTATTATATTTAACATGCACCATTCTTTCAGTCAAAAAATTGTTAACCCAAAAAACTATTTTTTCAGGAATACCCATACTACGCAACTGCTCACAAAGGATATCAATATTAATATTATTAAAAGTACAAGAAATATCAAAGAAAACTCCTATCAAAAATTTGTTTTGATCCATGTTCTTTTGTATGTCCAAATGTAATTGACATATACTTTCACGAGCTGACCAGCCTCTACGAAATCCTAACTGATTAGTTGGTAAGATATTATTTTTTTCAACATAGAATTCAATTCGTTGTTTTAGCAATTGTTCAAAAACCTTTCCGACACAAGATGTTATGGCGATATGAATCTGGATCACCTTCAAGTTTTTCTGGTTTCAAAATTGGTATCAAACAATCTGTTTTCCAATCAGATGGAATTATGTTGTTTTCCCAGAGATAATTCATTAGAAGAAGAATTACTTGTATACTTTCACAACTTAGCTTTTTGAGAACAATGAAGGGAATGCCATCTAAACCAAAAGCAGTATCTCGACGTGAATATAATGCTGACTTTAATTCTTGTAATGAGAATGGTTTAACCATAAATTTACAACAATTTGATATTGAATAAAAATTTTCACTGCATTTAAAGGGAATATTAACAAAATCAGGTGTAAATTTCTTAAGAAAATCTATTATCCAAGTATTGTTGTTTGAATTTTTTGGAATAAATGTTTTATTAAATTTCCTCATATGTTTCCAAATTACAGATAGAGGAGTAGAACGGTTGAATGAAGAACATAATGCCAACCAACTATTTCTTCTTTCTGACTTCAAAGTTCTTGTTTTTAAAGCTTGCAATCTTTTAAACTCAATGTAGTTTTCTATTATTGGGTCATATTTAAATTTAATATAAGCTTCTTTGGAGGCTCGCACGACTTCTGTGCATGTGTTATTCCACCATGGAAGATAAAGTCTCTTTTTAGAATGTTTATTTTTACAAATATTTACAGAATTTTTATTGTTTTGAAACCTATAAATGCATTTTTCAACAGCAGAATGCAATATAGTGCAAAATAATGTATATGCATTTTGAGGAGAATATAATTTAAAATTAAAATTAGAGAGGATAGAATCAACCATTTTGGCATACTTATACCAGTCAACTCGATTAAAATTAGGATATAGGGGCAATTTGACCCCTTGACCAGTGCAATTATTGTTAGAATTATCATTTGTAACTTGAACTTTTATTATCACAGGAAGGTGATAGCTACCCATTGGATCGTCATAAACAGACCATTCAGATGATAAGGCTATTGAAGGAGAAACTATTGTTAAATCTAAAGCATTTGGACGCCAAGACTGTGTACCAACTATGGTTGGTTGACCATCATTCAAAAGAACTAGATTGTTATCATCAATGACTTCTAAAAGCATTCGTCCACGAGGCGAGTCGGAGCCACAACCCCATGATGTGTGATAGGCATTGAAATCACCAGCAAAAATCATTGAGCTAGGAATTGATTTGATTAAACTATCCAATTGGTTTTTATAAAGAACCGTTTTAATATTTAGGGGGACAATATACACTTACTACAGATATTTCTCTATTATTAATTGTAATTTTAACACAAATATTTTGTAAAAATTGGTTAAAAACTGTAGAAATTCTAGAATAATTAAAACAATTTTTACCAAAATAGCTACACCGTTATGTTTGTTACCACAATCATTTCTTTCTATTTTATAACCTGGTACATTGAATTTTTTACTTTGCAACCAAGTTTCACAAACTATTGCAACATGTATATTGTTATCATAAAGAAATTGAGTAAATTGGCTTTTGTTGCACAGTATACTTTGCGCATTCCATTGAACTATATTTATTATATCCATTAAGAAGTTTTGGGATTTGTCTTAGCACTGAAAGTTTGTTGCAATATGTTTTTTATTGTGTTAGAATTTATAGTTATATCTTTATTAGTTACTATTTTTACTACTGCTTCTGTCAATAAAGTCAAAAATTTATCTGACTTTGTTAAATTTTGCATTTGTATATCAATTTTTTTTGCACCTAAGTTGGGAAATGCATTTTCATTTAATAAATCAGAATACTTAACTGCGTGTGACTTTATTTTATTTTCTTCTATTTTTTGTTTTTTAATAGGACATATCGATGAAATAGCAACATGATTGCCATTGCAATTTATACATTTAGCATTTTCTTGTTTTATTGTACATATTTTATAACTGTGACCTCCGGTGCAGATAGAACAAATTTCAGTATTTTTACAGTATTTAGCTATATGACTATATCGCATACATTTTAGACATTGTTTGACGGGGGGGATGTATTTTATCAACTCATGACGCCAAGAATCTATGTATACATAATCAGGAAGCAAAGGTAACTGCAACAGTTTGCATAGGTTGGTATTGTAGATTCCCATCACTATTACGAACCCTACGCATGAAGCGCCGAACCTGAACAACATTACAAGAACTGCCAATTAAAGAAAATATCTGTTTATTTGAATATGTTGTTGAGACTGAGGAAATAACCCCAGTAACTTCAGTATCGCCAGCCGGAATATTAGCAAACATGTTGAGTTCATCCAGTATTTTTTTATTTTGAATAAACTTATTGGCATGGTTTGCTCGATCAAAAGTGATACCAACTTTAAATCTGTTTATTGATCTCAGATGTAAAACACCTGAAATACAATTTTTGCGAAGAACCCTTGATAATGCAAGACGATCATAATCTGTAATTGGCTTATCTGCTGTCTTATGGGATAAAAAAACTATAAACTCTGTCTTGTTAGAATCTTCAGGGTATTTTCTTAGATAATTGTTAATTTTATATATTCTGTACTTATCTGTATTTTCCTCAGCGATGGAATTTGAAGACAACGATGAACTATCAGACTCTTTCTGAATAGAAAAGTTATCTTTTACCTCTAGACATTTTTATATTTATTAACTTATATACACACTATTTTTAACGATATTTACAGCTTGAATATCTATACCCAATCCAATTTAGTAATAATTTAAGAAGAGCGCCTTTTTTTCCGACTCTTTTCCCGCCCTTTTTTTTCCAAAAAACCACAAAACACAAAAACTATTTAGACTTTGACTATGAACACTACAGACAGAGCGATGTTACGTCATCCATTTTAAAAAGAGAAGCCCTTATTTAAGTTCTTATATGTTAAAAAGAGACACAAATCTTTATTGTCATCTCTATCGCGTAACCCGTTTTGTTGTGTTGATGTCACACTTTTAAATTGTGACAATTATCGACTTGTGAGCGATTTTGGTTTTCTTTTGATTTTGCGAAAGATTTTATTCATTTGTATATTGTTATTGTGACAAAAGAGACTCCATTATTTAAGTTATTATTTAGTGAGGTATGGTTGGGTGTAGCGTGCTTGGCTGCGGAAGCCACAGCGAAAAACACATCGAAGGATTGACTTTCCACAAGTGAGTGAGTTTTTTAATGTTTTTCTACAGATAAATACATAATAAATACATTGCGCGATCAGAAAAAAAGTGATTCAAATGTTAATTACGTTGAACTAGATTACTAGCGTTTTCTTTAGTTATTTTGAGCAATTTTTTAATAGCATAACCTAAAAATATGCAGTATCTCAGTGTTCCCATAATTCACGTTTTCATCCTACCCTGTCGTTAGGGTAAAATTATCAAATTAGTAAACTGATGTTAATGAGTGAGTATATTATGTATTTCGTCGCGCTATAGCGACGCTGAATGATTTCCAATTGTTATCTACGGAATTAGTAAGAAATAAATTTGTTATATTTATTTAATTTCTTCGTATTCATTACAGTTTTCCTAAAGACCCGAATCTACGAGAAAAATTGATTGCGGCCACTGGAAGATGCAATTGGAAATCAACCAAATATAAAATACTTAGATGTACGAATACATCATCTTTTGAAAAATGTGACTGAAATAGACGAATGTATTCGAAATTTTCACACGAAACTGATTTTGTTTAAAGGTCAATAGTAAATAATGCAATAAAACTCATGTACAAAATAGTGCTGTCTTTTATTTTTCAAAATACAAACATAGACCCCACTATACCCATGATGACCCGTATGATATTTACATAACTTGCACTTATGGAACAGCTGTTTTGTTTTTGTCCAGTAACAAAGTTAGTCCCGTACAAAAATTTATTCGTAATCATGGGAAGATTCATCCCTGATAGTTAGTACAATGCTTTAGATTTCACGGTGTATTAAACATCAGTATAAATGGTAAAATTAAACAAAAAAGATTGTATAATACTAGGAGCAAGTATGTATAATTATATGATTGCAGGAAATAATATAGTAAACAGTAAACCTTTACAATAAACAAAACGACGTAACAATAAATTGACGTAATCAATTTTAAATTAAAAAGTAGCTTTTAGAATGGTGATTATAGTATTTTGGGGTAATTGTTTTCTAGTGATCGCAACATTACAGGGAAAAATATTGCTATCTAAAAGAGGTACTCTCCCGTTGCATTATGACTCTGTCTATAGTGTTCATAGTCAAAGTATTTAGATAATTTATTTTTTCTTGGTTATGGCAAATATCCAATCCTGAGCTCACTATCTCTGCCAGTCTCAGTCATTTATTTATTTATTTATTTATTTATTTTTATTAGGAACATCAACAGCGACATAAGTAATAATACACAGTTAATAATAGAAATCAAGTAAGGCCAATGACAGATGTTCACAGGTGTACAGAAAACATATCTAACAATAATCTTGTTTTTACGTTACATTTGATTTTCAACACATGTTTTTTTTTATAGCAAGTAACTCAAATACATACAATTTTAAGAGGAAATAAAATAGATATTAATAACAATATTTAAAGCAAAATTGTTTTGATCCACGATATCTCAGGGGTGTGTGTATGTGCATGTGTGTGTGTATGTGTGCGTGTGTGTGTGTGTGTGTGTGTGTGTGTGCGTGTGTGTGTGTGTGTGTTTGTGTGTGTGTGTAAAACAAATAAAAATCTGTGACATACATAAAGGCATATAAGAATGTATGTGTTATTAAATTATACTCATAATATAATATGTATATTAAGAATTAAAAAGTACGTCCATTACAGCTTTTCTGAATGCGCATCTACTTAGATTAAAAAGATCTAAGTCATGGAAGTTAGTCATATTTTGCATAATCTAACTTAAGCTAAGCGTCTTTTAGCATTTGCTTTTAATGCATTGGTATCCCTTTGAACCGTGGTTTGTTTTCACATCGCGGCTATACCAGCATCTGGTTTAAATTTAAATAAAGTAATAGTAAAATGGGTTACTCCTTTTTGGTCCCTTCATATGTTCAACAAAGTGTGTGTGTGTCCTCTGAGGTCGTCCTCTACTATTATTATTACTTTCGACATTGGTTCTATAGATCTCTCTCACCAATTTGCTGTCCTGTCATCCATAATCTCTATATGCCCAAACCACCGCAACATTCCTTTCTCTATCTTTTTTACAATGGCATCTTTTACGCCACACCTTTCACGAATCACATTATTCCTCACACGATCACATAACCAATTTTTAAGTGATGATTTTTTGCCCGATGATTTGTTATATCGCCAATTTGTTGATTTTCATCAGCGCAACACAGCGAAGCTTATAACCTTACATTACAAACTTTTCTGAAGGAACTCATTTCTACTGCATTCACTCTGCTTTATGCTTCTTCTGCCACACCCAACAATGTGTGTAATGTGCAAAAGCAAAGTAAAGATATCGACGGTTAAAAGGTAATAGGGTACAAGTAGCCGTGTGTAAGTCCGGCTCGGTGGATTCAAATTGCGTGCACTTGAATCGCCTAACCGGCCTCACTCTTTCTTATCAGGTGCGAGTTCGCTTAACCGGGCCGCTCCGCACCGGCTCGGTTCTATTGTTTCCGAACAACAGGCTCAGGCATCAGGTTCAGAAACGGTACGGTTATTTTATTACCGTTATATTTGCTTGCTACGTGAGAGCGAGACAAGAATTTAATATAATTTGAACTCGGGAGACAGAGACGGGCAGAAAGTTGTCCTTTTGTGTTCTTTGTTTGCCGATTTCGTTTTAGATTTATCAATCTTTTCAAGAATAAAAAATATTGTGATATTATAAAAACGATAGTGTTTTATGTTGTGTACCTTTCTGATTTGTATTAATTTATGTGTAGATATTGTTAAGATGTTTCTAAATATTATTTATTTTTTACATATGAATATTTGAATGTTAGCGAACCTAGCCTGTACACAATCAGAAACATTATTAGTTAATTTATTTTTAAATGTACGTCAATAGCAATCGTTGCGTTCCGCGCAGTAGCGTGCTATTTTTTGTTGTTTGATTCAGTTCTGCCGGATTCGATAAGCGGTCCGGCCCGGTTAAGAGGATTCAGTACCGGAACTGAGCCTGAACCTGATGATTCGAATCACCTCGCGGAGCTGGATTTACCCAAGCCTAGGTACAAGCAACAAAAAGCAAATTTTACAGGAGAGCTGTTTAAGGGAGGCCCCCTCGAAAATTTCACTGATTTTGGTAGTTTTTAACTCAATTAAATCCGCTCAATAAAACAATCACACTCTAAATAAAATATATATTCAAGTTCAATATCTTTTCTTGAATAATCATGATTCATATTTTGTTTTTGATAATAATCGACTAAGAAAAATATATATTTGTGGGCGGCTTTTTTATTGTAAAATCTGATATTGCTGTCAGAATACTGCATATATGTTATCGATTACCTAACATTTGCGTAGACAACTGAGAAATCTATCATTAATATGATCATCTTCTAGTCTTTTATCCAAATTATGGAGTTACAAAGCATTTTCCCTAAATTTCAATTTCAATCTTTAGCGGGTCCCTGCGCGGAGAACGGGCGGCAGATGGCTGTTAGCCTTCATGCGCAGAGCTTATGTCGGATTTTTCTGTAATAGCTGCTTGCCGCTTCCCGCGCTTTTTTGATAACTTATTTTGGTTGTACGGAACATAGTCGCTTTAATAATTCTGGTTTATACTTCGAAAATGTATAGCTTTGCGAGGGGATGAGAAGGTTGAAATAGGTACTACTAATATATAATCTGTGGTTGAAATTAATTTCGGAACCTCTCAGTCATCTCGCCAAGGTGAATTGATAGAGTAAGTAAAATAGACTAGGAGCTGATATTTATAAATTTTTAGTCGTTCATTGAACTTTGTATTTTGTAAACAATTGTGAAAAAAATAACTATATCAAATGAGCTTTCACTAATTTATGAAATAATAATTTTTGTTTTTGCGTATTTTCATCACACTATATCGACAAGGAGAAATTTTTGGAGAAGACGGCTAGTGTTTCTAATTAGATTAAGAAGTAGGTTGTTTACTTTTCTTTTAAAATACCTTTCATTACATAGTTTAGTATAATCACAGATTAAAATTATTTTTCTAGCTTATAATAACGCCGAAAAATTAAATAAAGGAAATAAACATGTGCAGAAAATCCTAAATTTCCAATTGAACAAAAAACTTATGAACAAACCTCTAATTAAGTAAATAAACAAATACAAAAGACGCATGTTTATAGTCTCCTTCTAACAAGAAACTAAAACCAAGTCTAAATTTACGAATCTGTGACTATGCATACCTAGATATGACTTGCTTGACGTTTTGTTATTAAATTGTAATTGTTTTCTTTTCTGCATAAGCTTCCATCTCAATCAAATATTTTTTTTAAATGAAAACAACTTAGTTTTTGTTTTTACTTATGTTTAATTTGTAGTATTTACTAAATGCTTGAAAAAAAAGATTTGTCCCGTTCTATAATTTGTGTCGATTTTCGATTTTTTATTCAAGTGTGAATCTTGGACGTTGCGATATTAGCACGTTACGTTATTTCTACTGTCATCCACGAACACTTTTTTATGTCGGCTAAGAATAACATAACCCCCTTTTACTTGGTGTCACGCAAAACCCACTATTACGAGCTTTCTTCTCGGCATATTCCCCTCCTATATGCCGAAGGTATCATAAAAAATAGTTTTGTGTAATTAAAGTTTTTGTGTTAGTTATTTTAATTACAATAATTAGATTCATCCAAGCGAGACATAATTTATAATACCAATACGCCGATCGCGATACTACAACGTAGTACGAGACTATTTCCGTAGATGGCGCTTAATTTAAAGTTATTATAGTTGCTAGTGAGTTACCACTAGATGGCTTGTTTTACGAGTTTGATTAAGTGAGGAAACGGCAGGGGGAAGCCCAAATGCCGTTTCAAAGTTTTCATTTTTTCGGGGGACGCCCTTAGAGTTTTTTATTTCCGAATAATTGGAATAACTTTTTTAATCGTTGTGATATCATAAAAATCTAAACACTCGTTTGTTAAGGAAAAAAATGCGCATTATTTTATTTCATTTTATTTGTTGTATTGACGTTGTTAACATGATTTAATGCCGCTTAGCCCAATTGATTATTTTTTTGTTCTAAGTAATACGACTTAAGTTACATAAAAAATATAAACCATTTAACTAAAGAGAACTAAAGTAAAAATTTTTTTGTATGCTTTTCAACTAAAAATGGAGTAAAACAGCATATCTCGCAGTACTAAATAAATTATTATGTGAATATACAACTCAACCCCAGCCCAACTACCTATAGACAGATAACGCGCGTGGCACCCTCTCCTCGCACAATCGGTGTTGACACAAAAACAATTTTGCCTCGCTTGTGGGATGGTATGGATGTATGGTAAAAACCAGACCATATTAATGTGTCCACGAAATGAAATAATAGCTTTACTTTAATACCTAAAAACAGAGATAATCTGCACGAAATCAATAAGTCTTTTTACCTCGTGATAATTTCGATCTGACGAAAATTTCACAAGGACAAACCCATCTCTTGTATGAGTTAAAAATAGTGTCATATTTTTACTTGTGTTAACTGTTGCGTATTTTACTGTAGAGGACACGACTTGTAGTATGGTTGGTCGTGACGTTACTAATGAATGGATAATAGTCGATTTTCACGTAAGCTAGCAGGCTGATATTTTATTTATGACTATAGAATGCTTACATTGATTTCTTATGTCAATCCATGTAGTTCGATGGATCCTAATTATATCTTCATGTTATTATGACAATAAAACACTTAAATCTTTACTATTGGAGATGGAGAAGGAAATCATTAATGGAGGAGAAATAAAACAATATTATTTTTAATAATTCTTATTTTAATTCACATTGTATTTTATTAAAAAAAACTAAACATAATCATGAAGAGACGAGACCGCTCATTATTACTAGGGGGTGTAGGGTAGGAACACACCTCATAAATAAATAACAATTTTAACTAATAAAGATTCATAACGTAATGACTAGATTATTTTGACTACGACGTTTTAATAACTTAGGAAGGGTTAATAGGGAAATGGAAGAGAGTCTTTAATGGTAGTTGATTGCTTAGTAACGTTGCATCTAGGTAAAATGTACTGTCATTTATAACAACACTCAATTTATAAAAATCACAATGAAAAAACACATTGTACGACATTCACCACACACTGTAGGAACAAGCGTGATAAAGCAAAACAAATGAAAAAGAAAACAGCAAATGCGTATACGTCATAAAAAATAAATAAAATGTAACGCCCAATAAATGGAAACAAATGCAAAATGTGCCCAAAAATCGTCATGTTGAAAACCAATTTGCGATTTTATGTACAGAAGCGGGTGATAGCGGTGGCGGGGGTCGTTCGTTCGTGGAGAGATCAACTCTTGGGCATGCCCTGGGGGGTGGCGGTCTCGACCATCTTCTTGTACTTGCCGACCAGCTCGGGCAGGTCGTAGGCGATGGCCACGTCCAGCTTGTTGATGGGACAGCCGCGGAAGTAGGTGCACGTGGCCGACAGCTGTTGGAACTCGTACAAGGGGTTCAAACGGAAGAAGTCTCTGTATGTCTCGGGGTCTGGTAAATCGTACCTGAAATGGATAGAAATAGCATTGTCAAAACATATTCAACGGCAGCGGCTCTTAGGCTGGCCCATGGGTGTATTTAGCATTAATAGAGTTAGAAAGATATTAAAATTTGCTTCTTTAAAGCCAAAATTTATTGGACGGTACATTTCAAATTTTTATTTTTTTTATAAATGCCGTAGCGTTTTTCAGAGATCTTAGCACCTGGTACCTATGAATTGGCCGTCGACCCAAGGTAGCAGGTATGCACACACTCAAAGTACGTACTAACACTACTTTATCCCATTTATATTTCTTATGAGAAAATAAGTAACGTCTGGGGGCACCGGGATCTTGGACTAATCTATTAAATGATAATTTGCCATGACATATAACATCACTTTGAGTTCCCATACACAAAACTTAACAAATATGTATAATATTACTTATTAATTCACAAGATATACTCACCGAGAAATGTTAGTTAGTGTGCTCAGTCCTTCATAAATGTGGTAATTCTGTGGATTTTCTATGATAGCATCGGCGATGAGCTTCTTGTTGCCGAATATCGTCTTGTGGTTAAAGTATGTAGTGAGGTAACAGTCAACCATCTTAGCATGATTTCGTACTCTGACCTGTAAAATATGAAAAGAATTCAATGCATTAGGTTGCATTAGGTATATAGCTATGCGGTTTCTTTAATGTACAATATGTTTTTTTTTTGCAATATAATTTCATGATGTTTCCTCTAGAAAACTAAACAACTTTGCCGAATAGCGTCAACTTCAATTTAAATTTTGTTATTTGATGTTCTAAAATGGTTAAAGAATTATTAATATTGATATTAACTTATATAGGCGTATTTAGTCCTTATTCATTGTTTGTATTTAGTATATTCCAAGCAAAGCAAATTAAGATTCCCACTTCTTTTAACCCTGCCTGAATTCATTGATTGTTCTTAAAATTTAATAGATTTCAAACATACCGCGAATCTTCGAGCACTAGCGATCTTGTTCTCAATCCTCCTGTCGATGGCCACGCGTAGGTCATGCAGCAATTCTTTTTCCTGCGCTTGCAGCAGCCGCACGGGCGCTCCTTGCTCATACGGCATCGACCATAGAGACACGGCGTACATGACCGGGGGCTGCGCAGAGCTCATCAACGGAGATATGTTCCAAATCAAAGCACTCTGGACACGCATCAACTCCTCAGCCTTCACAGTGTCTGCTTTGTTCAAGACGATGCGAGTCTGTATTTTGAGAAATTTACGTATGTTAGTGATATTTGTGGTAGTTGTACGAACCAACAAAGAGTATGGGGCTTTTCAAGCGATGCGGTTGGAAAACTATACCTTGTGATTTTTGTTTAACCTTATAAGTTCTAGAACTTTAATTTGTAAAAGTGGATCAGGAAATCGTTGATATTCCGAGGTTCTGACTATTTTTGTTTGGGATCAGCATAGTCGTGAATATCGATAAATACATACAATATAAACCAGGGTGGCAAAAGCTGCAGTAAGATATGTTATGGTGACATTTTAAAGTTGTAATAAATAAAAAAAATATTCCATTTTAGGCAAAAGGAATATTTTTTTATCTATCTATGATTTAATATAGATGTAGAGTAATGACAGATCTTCAATCACTTTTTTAAACACATGACACTTCCCACTTCTTTCTTACGATACGTGTTTTTTTTTTGTAGATATATATAGATTTAAACCAAGTTTATTAAATAAGTCATCTTCCCCATGGTTTGGTTACAAGGGTTCTTCCTTCTAAGTCATAATAAATAGCCCGATAGATTTTCATCATAAATTGTAACTTTTTCTAAAGCTAACGGTTCTGATTCTGATTGATAACTACATATTCTTAATATAGTGTATTTAAGTTATATCACAGTACAAAACATCAACAGACTTTACATGTTTAAAAAAAGACACTTAATATGTACCTGCGACTAGAAGGCTAAATAACAAATATACCTGGGATTCTCTGCCCTTAAGTTGGTCAAGAATAGCTTCAGTTTCAGGTCCTACGTCCAACTTGGAAGGATCATAAACGAGGAAGATGATGTCAGCCCGATCGATGAACCATTGGCAGGCGTCGTTGAAAGGAAACACGCGAGACACTTGCTTCCTCACCTCGAGGATTCCAGGGATTTCTACAATGTTAACCTGTAAATGTGATATTATTTTCAATTAAATCTGTTTTGTGCTGAAACCTATATGTAATAACTTTTTGTGTCTGATGAGTTGATGACTTATATCGTAAGAGTATTGGGGCATTTTGAAGGATTATTAGGCATTGCAGATGGATAGTCATAAGCCGATAACCAAAAACTGTATACTATATAATATATGGAACTATTTTTGCCACTGAACTTACCAAAGTGACTGACGAATTTTGAACCCTAAAGCACTTGCAACCCTTTCTTGAGACGTATGATATTTATTGCCTTAAAGCAATAAACTAAATATGAGATCTAGATCCAATTTGTATTGCGTACTTTTATTTGGGATAAACTTACCTTTTCCAGAAGCTTACTGGGGTACTTCAAACCTCTAAGTCTTTCTTCAAGACCTTGACCAAACTTTTGAAGTCCAGAAAAAGTCCAATCAGCAGCTAGTTGGGTTCCATCCAAAACAGCTGGCTCCTCTCCATGCATCAAAATGTTGAAGTAAGCAGGTGATGGCTCAGCCCCTGTAACATCATTTATAAAATTCGTCCAAAATTCCAATTTATTTTACTATAGTTAAAATTAAGTTAAGAGAATGCTTTTGGGAATCCTCGGTGATTCCCGAACAATAACCACGTGTCACGTGAAAAGTGGGAATCTTTTAAATGAATTTTATCTGCCAGTTTCACTCAACATACTCGCTCTCTCACGCTTTATGCTACAAAGAGGGTGGTGGTCTTATTAAAATCGGCAGTTTAGATAAATTCGATACTTTTGCTATTTGCAATATTTCTAGTTCCTATGGCATTATGAGTATCACTGAAGATAGTGCAGTGGTAAAGAAGTTTATATTCATAAGTTTTGATTATAAGAAATCATACTTGGAAAAGAAGTGTACACAACTTGTTACACAAATAAGTGATACCATTATATATATGAGGCTGCTCAAAGCATCTATATTTTAATTTTCTTGCGATGTAGCACTTATATCTATGTCGCACTTCATACAATGAATATTGACCATTATTTATAACACATTAAGATAATGAACTACTGTACAGTGCACACACCAACTACTAAATTAAATTTATAATTTAAGAAATCTATACTAACCTGTGCGCAGGGACCAGTCAGTAAACTCGAGCCCGGTTAGATAATTCAAAATACTTGATTTTCCTCCGCTCCATGGTCCCATAAATAGCACTAAAGGTTTTGAAAAAATCTCGGGATCACCAAAATGCCTGTTACTTAAATCACGATATTTATATATCGTTTCCAGAGGCTTAATGGAGGATTCATAGACTCTCTTTATATCTCTGAGAATTATTTCAGCGGCTCTGTCGACGGTTATTTCAGCTTCACTTGCTTCTTCATCTAGTCTCAGAATTTGATGCAGATGGTCGCGAGATCGAAGGTTGTCAGGGATTTCTCTTACCTATTAATAAAACAATATTAAAATCTAACGTGTTCTTAGGGGTTTTAATGTGTTCCTAGGGTACATGGAGAAGATAAATGAAAGTAAACTAGGAAAGAAATAGATAAAACCAATGTAGATGGTAATGTCATAGAGGACGGCCCGGCAAACACTTTTGGACCCGGCCCACCCCGATGAGAACAAATATTGTGTGTGTATGTTTGTATGTACAATTATAAACTCATGTAACAGCAAATCATAATATAATGTAACAAAAAATATAATGTCATGTTGTTATTCTGATACTAATCTGCTTTACTTGGTGCCTATTATCGAAATATATAAATGGTTGATATAGAGAAAAGAGCCAATTTTATATACTATTTTATACTAATACTCACGGCCATGGCTGCTAATCCCCAAAAGGGATAAAGAGAGAGCTGAAGAATTGGAAATCACTTCGTCACTTTTGTTAGTAGAGTGAGGGCAATACTGTAAAACAAATATTGATCGGTGATAGGCCTCTAACTAACCACATCACCCAAAAATATTTAATAAAACTTACATTTAATAAGCCTTCAACGGCTCCTTCTTCATCACTACCCTCTTCATCGGTTTTATCATCATCACTAGACTCGTCATCTTCTTTAGAATCTTTTACATCGTCCTTTGAGTCACTATCTGCTTCAGCACTCTCCTCATCCTCCTTATCATCAGCGGAATCTTCCGCTTCACTTTCAGTTGATTTCTCATCTTTGTCTTCCTCAGATTCCTCTTTATCATCTTCTGTTTTTTCTACTGTTGAGTCATCATCATCTTCCTTAGATTGCTCTTCATCTTCTTGTGTTTGACTATCACCTTCTTCATCAACTTCATTGCTCTTTTCATCTTCTTGCTCCTTATTTTCACTTTCATTATCACTGTCATCATCTGTTTTCGTCTCTTCAGATTTATTATCATCTTCTTGAGATTCCGTTTCCTTAGAATCTGTAGAGGAATCGTCTATTTGTTTGCTATCTTCAACATCGTCATTACTTTCTGCGTCATCTTTGGAATCGTCTTCATCGCCGTCTTTTGAGTCGTCACTTTCCCCATCTTTGGAATCGTCATCATCTTTCCCTTCATCGTTTTGCTCTTCCTTTTCGTCACTTTCTGAAAAAAGTTCTGAATTGTAGATCACAGAAATAAATTTTAAAAAATCAGAGTGCCTATATCTTGTAATCCTTTAGCATTATAAGTGATTTGGGGAAAATAAAAAAATAACGGTGATGGTTGATAGCTTATGGATCGCGATAATTTCTACAACTCCAGCGTAGGCTGACTTTGAACTTTCTACAAATCAATACAATATAGAATCGTTTTATGGAATACTCACTCAAAGATAAGTTGAATTATATGTAAAACAAGTGTTCTCTTTCTTACAAGATCACAGTACAAAAACAACAACTTTTGAGCTTAAGGCCTTATGTTAGATAGTTTCTTTATGATTTAAACTAATTTTCCTCTATAAGTCTCTATTCTTGTTTGTTTGTTCCAAATAAATAATACTTTTCTTTCTTTACTAGGTAGTTTTAAATTAATGTTGGTTTGGTAGTAACGAAAATAAATAGTTTGAAAGTTAATTGTGACGAGACACGTCTCATACATATTTTTATTGGTTGTGTCCATGTAAGTACCTCTAGATTATTTAGAAATTTAGTTTTTTTATCGATTTATATAGATATTACATAGTGTATTTTATTTTCCATGACTTAAGAAACTATGAGACGACGTGATAGCTCAATGGGTAGAACACCGGTTATCGTGCAAACGACTAGTGTTCAAATCCCGGGTCGGGCCTACACCAATTTGCCTTTTCTAAAGACATTATGTGTGGTTAATTTACCATGGTTGTTAACGGTGGTGAGGGAAAACATCGTGAGGAAACCCACATGGCTGAGTTGTACTTAGTCATGTGACAGTGTATTCGTACAAAACGGCGATAGGCCTGCCCCCTATCACGTGAGTACACTGTCCATGCAGAACGTGGGTACTATGAACACCAGGTGACAAAGTCATGTGATGTTCAGAAGTATTAGTACCTCTGCCAACCCCTTCCGGAATATTAGGCGTGAACGTTTATGTTAAGAAACCACATTAAAATTTGAGTTATTTTTTTTTGGTGACGATGATGCCTTTAAACATGAGATATTTTGAGAATAATTTTCGTTACATGGTGCGAATGAGTAAATGTATACAAAGAAAGAGATGAGACAAAATATGTATTTATATTGAAGTACGTTTCGTTGTTTTTCGTAAAGTTATATCATTCCCGCACCTCTTGTTGATGTATAATATTAAAGGAAATTTCAAAATAAGTGAAAGGTCACTGCAGTTCTGAAAACTGCAGTGACCTTTATGTACCTACTTATCTATACTTATAATAAATCTGTAGAGAGGTCAATTCTGTACATGAAATATATTTTCAAAATAACTATCAGGGGGTGATTAGTGATCGATACTGATGCCAAAAATGCAATCAGTAAAATTTTTGTCTGTCTGTCTGTCGGTTTGTATGTTCCTTATGGAAACAAAAACTACTTGACGGATTTTAACGAAACTTGGCACAATTATTCTTCATACTCCTGGGCAGGTTATAGTATACTTTTCAGCAGAGTAGTGAAGGGGAATTTTGGGAAATTTTGGGAAAACGGGAGAAGTTACTCCATTTTTAAGCTTCCGTCGCGTGTGCAGCCTTAATGGTTAAAGTTACATAGAATTCATGAATGACGAAAATATTTTTCATAGAATTGTCTAAAAAATATTCCGCAACAGTATATGTCTATCTTTTATGGTTGACTCACAATAACACGTGTTACTCCTTATAGCTTAGCAGTTCGGAGCATTCTGAATATATTTGTTAACTCTTACGTTTATAATACTCTCATTCATCCCTAATTTAAAAAAGGTAACATTATTACCTATTCAATAAAAAAAGAATCATAGAAATCGGTAGAGAAACACCGAAATTATACATGAAATAAGCCATCGCGCCCGTGACCAAAACCCAATCGTTACTAATTTACATATTACATACTAGATGGCGCCAGTATTTGCATCCTACATAACGTAATGATTTGATTAATGATTGTTATAAATACTTCATAGCGTTTTATTCCAATATAACGGAAATACTGAACCGTTCATAAAAGAGCATTCAAAATCACCAAACTACACTGTTCAGGGAGTGCTATAAATTTAATAAATTGAAAACATTGCGCTAAATTTCACAATGCTTGAGCAGTGACTAAAGAAAGAAACCTAAGATATTTAAAAAAAAAAACGCTACCCGTGCGAAGCTGGGCCGATCCACTAGTCATTCATAACTTAAAAACACTTATTCTATGATCTTTGAGAAAAGCAAAAATTTTGGTTTGATTTTGCTTATCAACTAACTTACCATTATTGAAATGAAAGCGTTTCGTTATATGCACGCACTAGCACACTTTTTCTATTAGTTAAAATTTAAAATAAATCGTAATAATTTAGATAAAATTGATAATTTAATTCCTTCTGAATCGTTGCCATTAATGTTTGACTTAATTTATTTTTATTTTATTTGATTAGTAGACGACTAGATTATTAAGTGCATGAGTTTGTTTGCTTAGGTCTGAATATAATAAAATATTGTAGCAGTTTAGGCTATATTATATCGATCACCCTATGACTAATAGTAGCGGATAAACAATGATAAATGTAGAAAAAACTAGTAAATTGTATAATACGAGTAGGTCAGATGTCATGGAGTTCAAGTTGCATAGTCAGCTATTGTTATAAACTACAAAAAAAACTTAAATCTATTAGTAAAACCATTTTTATCTATGATAACCATCTGGTTTTCTTTACTTTATTAATTAAATGATCTATGTTGCATAAATAACACGCACACTCTTGTTAAACTTTTGCGACTTTACTGAATATACCATGAAAATAAATCCTGTATGTTCGTTAGGTTTAAGGAACAACCACTAAGCGAAGAGACAGTTATTATTTGTAATATAACTAACAATTAAGAATAAACCAATTACCTTCGTTGGCTGCCTGTTCATCAGCGGATGCATCCTCTTGGCTGTCTCCGTCTTCATCGTTCTCTTTGCTATCATCTTCATTCGTGTCATTATCCTCATTTTCTTCAATTGTAGCATCCTCACTAGAATTTGGTGATGATTCAGCTTTACTGGCTGAATCTTGAGATTGATAAGGCTCTTCGGCAACTTCAACTGAAGGCCTATCGTCATCATGTTCTCTACTATCAGTTTCTTCTTCAACAGAATCATTTTCTTTTGTTTCGTCGGCTACACTTACTTCACTACTGTCGTCTTTTCCATCGGATTCTGAAATTTATTGGTAACTTTATAAATTACTCATCATCACACTATTCTTTGAATATATAAATTACAACGTTTTATTTAATAACAACTTACAACGACCAGTCTTACGCAGTTTTTTTTACGTAACTATACATTAAAATATATTTTTATTACATATATGAACGAGTCGGACACACATTTAAATTAGGATAGTGTTATATAGATAGTAGTCGTATAATAAAGTCTGGAATAAAATGAAAGATGAGATGAAAATAGTAATAATATTTACTTTGAATTTTATATGTATATTAAAACTATTCGAAGATTGTGGTACTACTAAACACAATTTACTATAATTGTTTTCTGTATTACAAGTGGCTGAGGAATATCTACTTCCTTAGCTCTGGCTACCCCAGCTAGGGATTTATAGCCGTGAGTATATGTACTCGTATGTATGTATCGTTTCAATTTTCTTTCGGCAAATTCTCTTGTACAGACTACTCGAGTACTTAAAAGTGATGGTTGGTCCTAGCACAGACTCCGGTCTATTTGGACTGCCTCGGTAACACCTAACTAAGCAAGAGATAACCGTTTTACTTGGTTCTATAGGTTTCGTATATAAACAGTATTTTAAATATGTATAAATAAATAAATATCGTATATAACAATAAAATGCACTAAAAAAAATGAAAAATACTCTACAGTTTGCCGTGTAGTGTCGGCTTAGAATAACACTCCCCCATTCCTACCCGTGGGTGATCGTAAGAGGCGACTAAGGGTATAGGGGCTTTTTAAGTGATTTTGGGCGATGTGGTTGGAGACCCGTCACCAAAAACATTTATTTAAACCATCTTCTCCCCAATCAACTTCCAAAAGTGGCTGAGGAATTTCTCATTCCAAAGCTCTGGCTACCCCGTTAAGGGATTTATAGCCGTGAGTATATGTATGTATGTACTCTACAGTTTGACAAATTGAACTGCCCACAGTCAAATTTTAGTATTCATTATTCTGGGAGACTATGAATCTTGGTGGGTCATAGATGTTCATATATTTTCTACACAGATTTAATTTTACATACATAATATACATACATACATATTCTCACGCCGTTAGTTCCCATTGGGGTAGGCAGAGACTATCGATCGCCACTTTGTACGATCCTGGCAAACCTCTCTAGCTTCATTCACATCCATCAATCTTTT
Source organism: Bedellia somnulentella (assembly GCA_963576735.1). Taxonomy (NCBI): domain Eukaryota; kingdom Metazoa; phylum Arthropoda; class Insecta; order Lepidoptera; family Bedelliidae; genus Bedellia; species Bedellia somnulentella. The sequence goes on along the minus strand of OY755191.1, from coordinate 7,473,003 downwards.
CATACATGCTCTTTTATTTTCTATTTGATCTAAATGTGTCCTCCGAGGTCGTCCTCTACTAACATTACCTTCCACATTGGCTCTATAGATCTCTTTCACCACTTTACTGTCATCCATCCTCTCTATGTGCCCAAACCATCTCAACATTCCTTTTTCTATATTTCTTACAATATCATCTTTTACACCACACCTTTCACGAATCACATCATTCCTCACACGATCACATCATTCCTCACACGATCACATAACCTTACATTACAAACTTTTCTGAGGGATCTCATTTCTACTGCATTCACTCTGCTTTCATGCTTCTTCCACACACCCAACATTCACTGCCATACATAAGCGTAGGAACGAGGACAGCATCATGCACAGCCATTCGGGCCTTTTCGGACACTGATTGACTAGACATGAGACTATCCAGTGCTCCATTTACCGCATTACCCTTTTTTACTCTTCTTTCAATGTCTTCATCACACTTTCCGTCCCTAGTAAACAAACTTCCCAGATATACGAACTCTTTCACTTGTTCCACTTTCTTACCATTGATCTCAATCACGCATTCAGTCATATTCTCCTCTCTCTCGAAAACCATGGTTTTGGTTTTATCCACATTCACTCTCATTCCTTTTCTTTCAAACGACGCACATGCAATATTCATCATCTCTTGCAACTCTTCAACCGACGATGCAAGTAACACTTGATCATCAGCATATAAGAGGCATTTAATGATGAATCCACCCATTCTCAGTCCATAATCATCAAGATTTAATTTTAGTTTGTAACAACTTTACTCTCAGCTTATAGGTGTGTATTAGGAATCTTAGTTTGTTCACAGAAAAATATTTATTACGGCAGGCATTCTGCCGTAAATACGAATTACCTTTAGATATTAAACCTTAAATTTTCGCCTTCTGAACGCATCGCCCAGACGTCCTGAGACGCTACCTTTATTCCACAAGAAAATACTGTTTATTTAATACAAACTAAAAGGAGATATAAAATATAGAAATATATTTCTACTAGAAAAAAAATCGTGATTTTAAAATCATCAAGAGGTAAAAATACTTACAAACTTTCAAATATAGTTTCATGATAGTTTAAGCCACTAAGCCAATGACCAATGGCAGCAAATGACCAGTAATTATTATAATCAATAGAAACCATGCTTCTCATGCAGCTCAAAATTATTTTTTTACGATGTAGGTATTTTGTTACAAAAAACCAAATATGATTTCAAAAGAAGCATTAAAATATAGATAGTTGGGGACAAGATAGTAGAAATAAAGTATCGTTGGTGATGGATTTCCAACCGCATCGCCAAAAAACCATTTAAAAAGCCCTGTACCCTTAGTTGCCTCTTACGACACCCGTGGTTAAAAAGGTAGGTAGTGACATTCTAAGCCGTCACTACACGGAAATCAACTAATTCAAAAATCTGTTAAATGCTCGTTTCTAAACATTGAAATAAGTCGGTTATTGTTCTTTTATAGTTCCTTTAAATAAAGTGCTAAAATTACTATGCCAAGCCAACCCATTGAAATTTTATGCATTACCGATCTCTAAACTAAATGTTTTATGATCGCTCTTACTCGGTCGTCGGTGGGCAGCACCGCACTACACGTGTCGTGTAAGACCCACTATTGAAACGCAATCCACCATACTGAAAAACCTATGATATTTATCAGTTTGTTTTGCTTGACTATTTATACTTGGCATTTAGTTCGAGTAAACGGTCCAGCCGTACAAGCGGTCGGCGTATAAATAAATGTTATTTTAGTCGACAACGCTACATGTTTGAAGGACAATAATTTGATTTGTTTCTTAAAAATAGATCACTCGGTAAGCTTGTGAGTATGTTTTTAGTTTCAGAAGAAACCTAGATAATTTTGCTAGTTTGAAACTGTACTACGTATGAATTTGGAAAATGATTGTTTTTTTATTCTTCTTCCTTTATACTATTCAAGTAAAGTTTAGACTATAGGACATGGGTTATTTATTTACAAAAACAACAATTAAATGAACCTTTCAAAACTCACGGCTTTAAATCCTAAAAAGGGGTGACAACAGCTTCAGAATTTGAAATTCCTCATCCACGATAGTCGAATAAGGCAAAGATTGGACAATAAATGATCGTTGCTAATTCCAAATATCCTTAGTCGCTTGGGTGCTATTTTAAGCAGACACTAAACGGCTTAAATTAAATGCAATCTCGACGAAACCGGATTTCTAATGTAATTATACATAACATAACATAAACGTTCACGCCGAATATCCCCGAAGGGTTTGGCAGAGGTACTAATACTTCTGAACATCACGTTACTTTGTCACCTGGTATTCAGAGTACCCACGTTTTGCATGGACAGTGTACTCACGTGATAGGGGGTTATCGCCGTTTTTCACGAATACACTGTCACATGACTAAGTATAACTCAGCCATGTGGCTTCCTCACGATGTTTTCCCTCACCGTTAACAACCATGATAAATTAACCACACATATGTCTTTAGAAAAGACAAATTGGTGTAGGCCCGTCCCGGGATTTGAACACTAGTCGTTTGCACGATAACTGACTGATGTTCTACCCATAAAGCTATCACGGTTGCTTGTAATTATACAGTTACTGAAAAACGGAACAGTAACAGTACAATTTTTACTAGTATCATTTTTGATTGCACTGACAAATGTTTCTACTCACTAATAGTTGTGATAAAAAAAAACTAAACGATACGACGCTTCAAATGACAATTGATGAATTATATTCAAAACGATTTTTTTTAACAGAACTGTTAAAATATCCATTTTTAAATTATAACATGTTTCGGCCAAAGTTGAAACCAATTAATGAGATGCTTTTCTTATTACGAATAAAATATTACGAATCATCAAATATTTATTGACCGAATTAACAACGTCTACTTTCTGTCAACAGATTGACAAGAAATTTAAAATGCTGTTTAGTTTCGGTTAAGGTCGTCAGCGAATCTATTTTCACTGGACGCGGCAAGGCGAGGGAGTTTTGGCGTCACTGATTTACGCGACCTATTGAGCGTCAAATATAATAGGCGAAACACATATTATAACGCACTTTATTTTGTTCATCATCAAAGCTACATACATTGTTTGTACAATATGAATTGTGAATTTAATGACTAAGAAATGGCTACTAATAGAACAAAATGAGAGGTCGGCTTTGAAAGTATATTCGTGAGAACATATTTGTGAATCTCTGAAAAAATACCGTGTTGCAAATAATGTAGAAGTAAGGGTTTCCTGCAGTTGAATTTCCTTATGTATGATTATCGTGGCTGGGTGGGGGGCAAAATTATCATTTAGGTATATGATATGAGCGCAATAAAGTTTCTTATAATGGTGGGCAATGTGCTTTTAATCAAACGATAAGCCAATTAATCAAACCACAACCAGCTAGCTGAGCTATTGAACAGGGTATATAGTAGATAATGCTACAACTAAGTATGGGTCATATATAGGACATTTTTTACACAGTTGTGACGAAAATTTATATCCATTATTATAAAATTATAAACATGTCCTTGAAAATGTGTATGAATAATAAGAAAAGTTTTCTTTTTCCTGTGAAAGCTGTCACGGCCAACTAGATTGTGATATTAATATACGGACTAATTATTACAAAACTAAACATTTTTATTTTAATCAAATTTAAAATTAAAATATAAAATAATAATAATATGAATAACACTTAAATTTAGCAAATACTTAGTCCGCACGGGCCGATTCCCACCCTCCTGGAAAACCGGTAAGATTATTGTCTTACCGAAGGAGGTTAAGGACCGGAGGCAGCCGAACGGGTACAAACCCATCACTATGCTGCCGCACATCGCGAAGCTGTTTAAGCGTCTGCTGTTGCGGCGCCTTCGTCCCCACATCCAGCTGTGGGACGAACAACACGGCTTTCACGACAGCCATAGTACGACGCTCCAGCTTGTGAGGGTTGTCGAACACCTCTCCTCCGAGATGAATAGGGGACGCTACACGGTCGCCATCTTTCTAGATATAGAAAGAGCGTTCGACCGTGTGTGGCATAGCGGGGCCCTATTCAAACTCTTGGAGGTGGGGGTGCCGCCGGCATATGTGAGGATTATCGCCTCCTTCTTGGAGGGGAGGTCCTTCTATGTGTCGGTGGACGAACGCCCAGTCCGAGGTGAAACCGATCCGTGCGGAAACTCCCCAGGGTAGTTGTGTCTCCTCACTGCTGTACGCGCTGTACACCAACGACATCCCCACCCTCGAGGGTAACACCCTATACGAGGGTGAGGAGGACGTTACGCTGGCGCTCTACGCCGACGACAGCGCCTTCTTCTCCTCCTTCGGCCCCGGGTAGCGGTCGCCAAGATGCAACGTGTCCTGGACCTTCTGCCGGCTTGGCTTGGTCGGTGGAAGACGGCCGCTACCCGGGGCCGAAGGACCTTCACGCCTGGGGACCTTTTCACCTTTTCGCCTGGGGAGGTGCCCAATGACCGGAGGGGACGTTCCCCCCCTCGAAGAAGCCGGGCCATGTAAGAAATCCTGAAGCCCATCCCGCGCGTGCCGAGCCTCGTCTTAGAGCCGCGTGGATGATCCACTGAACATGCTCTTATCTTCTTTTCACTTCAAACGTCTTGCGCGGTCGTCCCCTACTAACAACACCATCCACATTGGCTCTATATATCTATTTCGCCACATTGCTTTCATCCATCCCCTCTATGTGCCCAAACCACTTAACATTCCTTTTTCTATTTTGCACACTACGTTATCTTTCTTACCTAATCGTTCACGAATAACAATTTCTCACACTGTCGCACAACCTTACATTAATTACACCATGTTTTTTCGAAACAACCTCCTTTTATAATATACAGCAAAACCTGCTTAAGACGATTTCCCAGTGACCCCACCAAAACGCGTCTTAAGCGAGAAATCGTATTACGCGGGATAGGGAAAATAAAACAAACGTACTACATTTTTTACATTCACTACATTATTTAAAATAATCACTTATTTTGGTTCGACAGAAAGAATTTATTTATTCTTTATTTATTAGAATTTAATGCATTAGCATTTTAAGAATTTCAACATAACAAAACTTTTGCAGTGCGTCTTTACTTCAAAGAAGCACAATAGCGTTTTAAATCTAGCTGATAATGCCTGAGACGCTTTCTCGAATATTATGGGGCCACTAATGGGCAGTTTTGAAGCTCGTGTTTGATGAAGCCATTCCACCAAAACTTTTAGTAATTTATCAACCAGTTGAGTTTTCTCTGCACACCTCCCATTCTGAATCTTTCTTGAATTCCTTCTCAATTCTTTAAAATGGTACGTAACGTAAAAACAGGTAAGTGAAGCTCAGCAGCTAACTGAGTTTGATTCGTTGTTTGTGACTTTTTATCGAAAACTTTCAATATTTTTTTTTTGAAGCGACATTGGCTTTTGTTTAATTGTAGTCATATTGTAACAAACAAATGACGACTACTACAAAACAATCAAATTGTAAGCGCGACAAGTCAAGAAATGACTCTAGGGGAGGGGCGTATTAAACGGGAAGACGACGATCGTCAAGCGTTGTTAAGAAATGCAAAATGAAAATATGTTTCAAGTTGCAGGGACTGGCGTAAAGCGGCGTATTATGCGAGAAATCATATTAAACGTGATCGTATTAAACGGGTTCTACTGTATTTTGGTATATTTTCAGTTAGTTATAATTATAAGTTAAATTATAATTATATTCCTTTTCCCATACATTTTTTGTTGTACAATTCATAGCCCTGGGAAAATTAATAAATATTTTTCTTTTTTAAAGCTGCGGTGTGAAAGATGATATTGTAAAAAAGATAGAAAAAGGAATGTTAAGATGATTCGGGCCCATAGAGAGGATGGATGACAGCAAATTGGTGTGATAGATTTATAGAGCTAATCTGGTTGGTTGTGTTAGTAGAGGATGACATCGGAGGACACATTTGGACCAAATAGCAAGTGTGCTCAAAAAGGCAGGCGTCCTAAGTATGAAGAATAAAAGAGCATGTATGAGAAGATTGGTGGATGTAAACGAAGCTAGAGAGGTTTGTCAGGATCGTACAAGGTGGCGATCGATAGTCCCTGCCTAGCCCTATAGAAATAATGGCGTGAGTAAATGTATGTATGTATTTATCTTTTTCATAAGAACGAAGTTGAAGTAAGACAAAGAATGTACATTAACGCACTTGAGAGTAATGAAAAAGACACGGATTTAGTAAGAGGTTTAACATCCCCTGATTAAATTATGTTGGGTCGGCTTAGAATATCACTATTTCTACCTGTAGGCGATCGAAAGAGGCTACTTAAGGTATAGGGGCTTATTAAATGATTTTTGAGTGATGCGGCTGGAGACCCATCATCAACATCCTTAGTTTTACATTTTTTTCCAATCCAAGTTCTAAAAGTGGCTAAGGAACTACCTATTCCGAAGCTCTGGCTACCCCTTTCAGCGATTTATAGCCGTGACTATATGCATATTTACGTATGTTATTAAATTGTTTATTATATTTGTTTTATTTAAAATACTTAAGACTGCTTGCGTTATTTTCCAACCGTCAAAACTGGTTTCTAAACATAATCCTTTAATTTTCTTACTAAATTCTTACTTTGAAACCTTTATTCGGTACCGTGTTTCTCCAACTACCGTTTGTTCGATGTATTACTTTCTTACTATTAGTACATATTAGGTTGAACTGGGCCTACATCAGCTAAATTCAGTAAGATAAGTTTTTTTCAATAATAAGTTTAAGTTTGGCTTAGAATAACACCTAAACATAACCCTTATTATCACAGGAATAACAGTGATCCCTGTAAAACATATCGGACTGAACACAGATGTTATATCCATACATGTGTTTGAAGGGAAATCATAGATGTTGGTATAGTAATGATACATACATACATATATTCACGGCTATAAATCCCTAGGAGGGGTAACCAGAAATTCCTCAGTAACTTTTAGAAAGTTGAGTGGAGAAAAGATAGTTAAATGAATGTTGTTGGTGATAGGTCTCCCACCGCATTGCTCGAAAATCCCTTAAAAGCCCTAATAATAAGCCTGCTTCCAACGACAGACGCTTCCCCGCGCAGATGGAGGACGCGGACTGATCGACATCACAAACCTTCACAACTCACAGATAACTAACCTCAGAACGTACTTTCAAGAAAAAGCAGAAACATCCGATCTTCATAAAGCAATAATTGAAACAGACAAGCGACTGACCCCACTCAACTTATCAGACAGAAACCAGCAGAAAAACGAAGCCATAACAGCAAAATCCCAGAAAATATCAGATTGGTCCCAAAAACCCCTGCACGGACGACACCAGCAAGATCTGTGCCAACCCAACGTCGACAAGGTTGCGTCGAACGCGTGGCTCAGACACGGTGCTCTATTCCCAGAAACCGAGGGATTCTTGGTAGCCATCCAGGATCAAGTCATCGAGACCCGCAACAACCAGAAGCATATAATGAAGGTGCCGAATATGGCCGATGACTTATGCAGAAAGTGTAGAAGTGCTTCCGAAACCATCCAGCATATCACAAGTGCCTGCAAAGCCATATCCAACACCGAATACAAACACAGACATGATCAAATAGCCAATATTATTCACCAAAAGCTAATTCACAAATATAAACTCACAACCGAACCTACACAGCCATATTACAAACACCAACCAAAAACAGTCATTGACACAGCCAACTACAAACTCTATTACGACCGAGCTATAATTACAGATAGAACCGTTCACCATAACCGACCGGACATCACATTTGTAGATAAAATCACAAAAACTGCCTTCCTCATCGATATTGCTGTACCGAACACCCATAACCTCCAGACAACATTAGCTGAGAAAATTTCCAAATATGTCGACCTAAAAATAGAGATCATGCGAATGTGGCACTTACAACGGGTCACAATAGTACCCATTGTAATCTCCTCAACGGGTGTTATCCCAAAACAGTTGCACCAATCACTCAGTACACTTGACTTAAATCCCAGCACATATGTCATTATACAGAAAGCGGCTATCCTCAACACTTGCAGAATTGTACGGAAATTCTTCCAAAGCAGCTATGAACTGAACCACCCAGTCACAAACCAAAATCTTCAACAACCTACAAGAGCTATACAACCATTTGTTCCGATCACACCCCCAAATCCATCACCACAGACAAATACTCACTACAATGTAATTCAGAACACCTAGATGAAAAGAAATTGGCTTGGCTTGGCAGCCCGTCAATATCTTCAAAAAAATCCGGAGTAAAATCCGAGAAAGTGAAAACAAAAAAAAATAATAATAATAAAAAAAAAAAAGATTTTATTTTGTCTTTAACACATACAACAAAAAAAAAATGGTGACATGACAACAAACAATAAGAAAGAAGTATTAACAAAGCGAACAATAGCATATAACAGCAAAATAAAAGACAAAATGGTACAGAGCTCGGTCTATCCACTACAAGCAGATAGCTCCGATTTTCAGCTCTGACCAAACCTTAAGACTACTTACACTTAAAACTAACTTAGAACTAATTTCAATACACATGCACTCGCATACACACACACACACACACACACACACACACACACACACATCCACACACATACACCACGCGCATAGTCTTAGCCTAGAGCTAATATATATACATTATTTACCTAATACCGTTAGTCGCGTCTTACATACACCTTCTGGAAGAAATGGGGTAGTGTTATTCTAAGCCGACACTACACATCAGATAAACAGCATTAACTATACATGTATGCATATTGATACATTATGATTGCTAGTTAAGATCACTTACTTAAAACGTAAATATGAAAGACGTAATACCCTGCTTACTCAAAATCAAATTGCCATCCGCACATGTATTTATGTACCGAGAACGTAACTATCATTCGCCTATTGTCTAATATTAGCAACTGGGTCGTTTGCTACTATGTCCGATTCGGTATCGTGACGTAGTCGTGAGATTCTGTGATTGGCTTTTAGCTGAGATCCATATGCCGTAGTCAACTGGTTAAATCGCGCGATTCATTGAATGTCTAGTCATTTAACATTCAGTTTGTGTCAGTTTTTTTTATTTTGCATGTTGTTTCATTGTTGCTGTGTAGTGTCGGCTTAGAATAGCACTACCCCATTTCTTCCGGTGAGTGTACGTAAGAGGCGACTAACGGTATTGGGGCTTTTTAAGAGATTTTTGGGCGATGCTGTTGGAGACCCATCACCAACATCCTTTATTTTTACTATCTTTTCCTTACTCAAATTTCCAAAAGTGGCTGAGGAATTTCTAATTCCTTAGCTCTGGCTACCCCTTCTTGGGATTTATAGCCGTGAGTATATGTATGTATGTATGTATGTTTCATTATTATACTTTTTTTATAATACTTATAATATAGCGTGTTATTTTAATAGTATACTTGACATATGTTTTGATGCCATCAAAATGTATAATTTTATTCGTGTTGAAAGTCAACTAAGTTCATAACTTAATTCAAATCATGAGTCAGTCAACGTTAGGCATAATGATAACGCTAACTAACGGACTAGCAGTCATTCAATGTTGGAGTGTCATGAACTGGGCATTGCATCAGTTGACTACGACAGATACATTAGATCTTTGTATGATCTAGGGCGGCTGCTTTATCCCAAGCGATATCTAGTTTAAACACGGCTCGTGCTTGTCCTGCTGTTACACATAAAACCGTTTCCATATAAAAAGGTTAGGCTTTTATAAATAACTTAATAATATAACTTAAAGTAAATAACAAAATAAACAACTTATATTCCTAAACATGGTAGATTGGTAACCAAAATGAATATTAAAACAACTCTGGCATCTTGCTTGTTGTCAGTGACCAATTTGATGCATAGAGTTATTTTAGGTTGTGTTATTTTTAGATATGTAAATACTTGTTTATTTATTTTTGGTTTACGTGTTGTAGTTGTTATCTTGTGCACCAAATAAATTAATTTTATGTCTTTCTTTCTAAAATATAAAATTTTATAATATTCAAATTATAATTAACTAGCTGACCCGACAGACTTCGCAATGTCTGTCAAACATTGATTGGCATTCACTTAATCCGATGGATGTCATTAAACTTCCAAATGTGGCTGAGGAGTTTCTGGCTCTGTAGCTCTGGCTACCCCTTTTTGGGATTTGTGGCCATGGGTACATGTATGTATATTGTATGTATCAAATTGCCTTGTTTAGCCGACTGACCTTTTGTCATGCGATGGGAGAAAAGATGTTTTCAATATAATCCTCACAACTTTTCCACTTTTTCTATAGCTGAGAACCTACTCCAAATTTTAAGTAACATTCAGAAAAATAATCAATCGAATGGGCTTAGCCGTTTTCGAGTTTTACACTTAGCTACACATTAAGCGATATATTTTTATTGTATAAAATTGTATATACTGTAAAATGGCAATAAATTGTTGTGATTTACATACATACATATACTCACGCTATTAGTTCCCATTGAGGTAGGCTGATGCTATCGATCGCCACTCTGTACGATCTTGGCAAACCTCTGTAGCTTCGCTACATCCATCAATCTTTAATAAAGTTAATTGACTTGATTCGAATGCTTTCAGAGTCTACGTTTTGCTGAGACAGTGTAGTCACGTGATAGACGGCAAGCCGTTTTGTACAAACACACTGTCACATGACTAAGTACGATTTAGCCACGTGGGTCTCCTCACCGTTACATTCTATATAAACATTTAAAAATAATAAAATATCAAGGGGGGTCCCCATACAATAAACATGTTTTTTTACGGTATCAAGTAGGTACTTACTTAAAATTTTCACAGAATATTTACTTGTATATTATATTTCAAAATAAATAATTAAATAACAATAAAGTAAATACTAAAGGGGGGCTCCCATACAACTACAACAAACGTGATTTTCTTAATAGATGTGGGTAGATAGTAAGGAATCCTTCGTCCGCGAATATATTAAATTAATGTTATTATAGATTTTTACAGCCATTGCGCAGGGACCAGAATGGACTTAGCTAAATTATGAATGGGGGGCAGCCAATCGCGTTTGTGGTATTATATTTTCAGGTCTTTCATATTAGGGAAATAAATGCATGTTCTGCCCACCAAAAGTACTAATGCGAATACTGTACATGCAAGTAAGGGTAAGTATTCCTTCATAAGTAAAGAGTGATTAATAATAATATAATAATATAATAATAATAATAATAAAATGTATTTATTTTCTCTCAACACAAAGCAAAAAGTCACAAAAATATGTTTAGTTTACAGTATAAGTCTTTGTGGCGAGAGCTGGTGTCTATACTAGGTTTCCCTGTATGACAGATCACCAGGCCCCCCCCCTTCTATACAAGATGACATTTCGTTTAACTATACATATAGTATAACACATTGAAGAAAACATAATCAAGTAGGTAGCTAAGTAATAGCTTGTCATCTCATCTATAGTAACTATTGTTCTAATGCATCCTTTTTGTAATCTAATTAATGTTATAGCATCCGTACTGTTATTCTAAAGGATAATGCCATATTGTAGCCAACAATGTGCGTTTGTAACGGGCTTTCATGGCGGTCTGTCGTTCTGTTGACTTTTTTAACTCATAGAGCGCATACTTGAATCTACTTAGCTTAAAGGCAGTTTTCTTCATATGTCCCTTCCAATTTAGATATAAGTCAATATCAATTCCCAAAAGTGAATATAAATATAAAGAAACTTCCATGGTTTTTTATTATATTGATGTGCTTTATTAAATTTATATACCACTGTGAGAAAAACTAAATATGAGACTGCACGTACCCGTACAGTAATGAATATGTCACAGTCAAGCGAATCGGAGCGACTTTTTGTAAGCATTCTATCTTTTTCAGTATAATTTGAAAACCCCACAAAGCCTTTATTTATGAGTTACATGTTATTGGCCGTCAAGGTTATCACTCAAGAAAGATGAATATCATTTTTGTTATGAAAATTACATTCAGCATTTTGAAACAATAATTATTGTTTGACATGACCATGCCCTTAAACTATGACAAAACAGAACTTCTGGACTCATTCCAAATCGCCTGTCATTTGCTACCCTTTCATTTTGAAAGAAATGAAGAATGAAAGAAAAAGATTTATTTAGTGCACAGGGAAATACACAAGAAATTAAAAATAAAATATAATGATAAACAATAATAACAAAAAAAAATATGAGTAAAATATTAAACATAAATAAATTCTTCATTCTTTATTTATTAGTAATAATCCCCACATGAGGTTTTCATGAACAAAAAGATTTAAATTATGTGATAGTTAGGCGTTTTCAACATTTGTATTCTATCTGAAAAGGTAGACAAGTGGCCTTCCGAATTAGTTAAAATAAAAAGAGGTAGGAAACGCAAACACTACTTAAACGTGTAAAAGAAATAAAGGATAGAAGAATTTCGCACTGGCAGCCAATTGACACGGTGGCTCAGTTGGCAGAGCGTCGGGGCGTATACCCGAGGTCGCGGGTTCGATACCCGCCTGTGTCGAAATTTTCCTTTCCTTTATTTATTCTTTATTTATTAATAAATAAATTAATAGTTTAAAAAACACTAAAAAACACGCTTTTATAAGTGCACTTAAAAGTCAAAAATAAATTACTGGTCGTTCAAGTTGTCTCTATTTCTGGGCTGAAGTGTAAACTATGTGCTTTTAATTATAATATTTGATTGTAAAAGCGTGGGGCGCTGGAGCAGGAAAAACTTTCTTGTAAACATATACACGAACAAGAACTCTACATTTTGCCACTGTTGACTAGTACTTTGAACAGACTGTTTAATATAGAGCCTCCAACTAGTGGTGCTGCAACTCTAGTTAGAGTGCCGATCTCTATAACCTGCTTCCCGAAACGTACAACCAAATCATATACAACTGCCAATTTTCATAACGCTATGACCTTTAGAAGATGGTTAAATTAGTTTTCTTAGATTTGATTACATAGTTACATACATACAGGTCGACCTAATAAAAGCGTGTTAAAAAAAGAAGTTCTATGCAGTGAATTGGTCACTGGCTCAGCATGTTGCCACAGATGATGATGTCACCAACCGTGGCGCTGATTTTCAGCCAGTGCCATACAATTTAATTCGGCCAGCGAAAGTACAACATTATATAATACAATACAGAGATAAATAAATAACAAAACAAAATAGAGAGACATACATGCGTAATAAGTGCTTGTAAAATTAAAACACAGAAACACATTTTCAGCATATTTTCAAGAAAATGTAATATTTAGGGTTATTTCCATTATAAAATTCAATTCAGGATTGTTTGTGATGGTTTGCATCAACTGCATCGCCCAACAAAAACTTAAAAATTCTTTAAATCTTTTTGTTCATGAAAACCTCATGTGGGGATTATTACTAATAAATAAAGGAAAATAATAAATAATAATAACGGGGGCGTATACCCGAGGTCGCGGGTTCAATTCCCGCCAGTGTCGAAATTTTTCTTTCCTTTATTTATTATTAAAAATTCTTGTTCGACATCCACCTCATCCACAGCATTGTGAATGCATACATATACTCACGGCTATATAAATCCCTTGAAGAGGTAGCCAGAGCTAGGGTATTATAAAATTCCTGATGTTTGATGAAATGAAATGAAAATTGATGCTAAAACTGCTGCTGAGAAAGGTCTGGGTAAGATCAATGAATGGCTGCAACAAAACTTACTGACACTTAATACCCAAAAGACACAATTCATATGCTTTTACAAGACCGCAACATCGAGGCCAGACTCTTTGAACTCCTTGACCATGCACAGCTGCAAGAATGACGGAAGTGGAACCTCACCATGTGACTGCAATAAAATATACCGGACTAAAGACATTAGGTACTTGGGCCTTATTCTGGACGAACGTCTAACATTCGAGGCTCACATAAGTAAGCTTGCTAAAAGAATTAGGAGCGTAACCGGTGTCATGAAACTCCTCCGAAGTTCTGCTGACATGGATGTTTTAAAGCAAGTCTACTACGCGCTAGGCCAATCCCTGCTTTTTTATTGTATAGAGGTCTGGGGAGGTGCAGCGAAATCTGTACTTATCCAACTAGAAAGGGCGCAAAGAGCATTACTGAAGACTATGCTCCGTAAACCTATGACCCACCCTACAAATGAATTGTTCAGGTTGGCAGAAGTTCTATCAGTAAGACAACTTTATCTACAAAAAGTGTGTCTAACCACACACCGAAACTTAGGTAAATCATCCGAATTTAACTTGCTTAAATCGAACCGAGTCCACCAAATTGTCATTCCTATTGTAACTACCAGCTTTGCTAAACGCACAGGTACTTTTGCATACGCTCACATATACAACAATTTAGTCAAAAAGTGTAATATTCAAAGAGATGACTCCTTACCGTTACTTAAATCAAAGGTGACGACACAGTTAAGCTCTATGGACTACGAGAGTACAGAGTCAATTATTAGCATATATCAATAATTATCAATAATTAGTTAATAAGGTTCTCCATCTCATCTATCTCATTTATATTTATATACTCATATATTCAAATATATATTCATATATATATTCACACCATACATACAAACTATATATATATATTCTATTTTAGTTAGATTAGTTCATCACATTTGTCAATACTAACAAACTAACAACTACACACACACTCACACTCATAAAAAAAAATAATATAATATCAATGAAACCGAATGTAATGTATAGATCTATTATATTATCATTATGGAACTCTCCTCTATTTTGCTTTGTTTATGTCCATCATTTTGTTTTGTGTTGTTCGTGTCTTTTAATTATTATTTTTTTCTTTTTCATTCTTTTAATTTTATTACATACTTTTTTTTTGATGTAACATATAATACTTTGATTAAAGCGCCTATTCCATTATATTATATAATTAAATTGGTTTTCCAAGGTACAGGCTAAGCCTAGTTTGGGAACCCCTGGAAATTTGTGAAAGCTGTAATTCTTTTAATAAATATACTTTTTACTTTTTTTTACTTTTTTACTCAGCCACTTTTGGAAGTTGCGTGGGGAAAGGATGGCAAAATAAAGGTTGTTGTGAATGATTTTATTTTATAATTATAAATATTGGTATTTACCTTCCACGTCCCCTGATTCGAGCTCCTTCAACGCTTTTTCTATATATGGCCGACATTGTGATTCCGACGGCACCTCTTCTTCTCCTGAGAAAAATATAAATTATATTATTAAATTAGGTTATAATGATGCTATAGGAAATTCTAGCAAAATAAATGGTAAAAGTTGGTAAAATTTCAGAAGTGTCGTAGATGGTTTGCCATTATTAAAATCATACACACATAATTTACCAGTCTCTGATCACTCTGTTATTCAAAATCTTAGGTAACAGTAGGGGCATTATGACTTGAATTTGCAAATAAACATTTATGTGTATGTATAGAGAGTGAAGAGCTGCCAAAGATATGGTTTCTTCTATATATTAATACGTAAGGCAAAGAATTCTTATAACTTTTCACAGAAATTGCGACCCATGACATGGTGGACATTTCGCTAGCAAACAAATTTAAGGTCTGGTCGAGTCATATTTAGTGTGTTTTTCAATTTATCTCTATAGAAAAAGTTTATTATCGCAGCTTTTTAAAACCGCATTTGGCGTAATTGTAAACCAATAGCTACATGATAATAATTTAGGGTTATCAACAACAAAAGAACGAGATACTAGAAAGAAAGATTTTACGAGCCAAATGATCCGAGTGAGCCGGGAATTGGCCTAGACCTCGTTTTTAAAACATACCCTTTTTATATTTTAAATTGATAAAAGACATCAAACTAAACAACTTTTCTTTGGAATGCTTATCTAAAATATTGTAATTTTCAAAATAATTAATAATCAAAAAGTGTCGTACCTAGATCAAACTGAGAAATTAATTATTAATTATTTTGAAAATTACAATACTTTAGATATGCATTTCTTAGACAAAGTTGTTTAGTTTTATATCCTTAATCGATATAAAGTATAAAAAGGGTATGTTTTAAAAGCGAGGTCTAGGCCCATTGGATAAAACTATTACTTTAATACTGGAAATAATCACGGAACTGCTAAAAATGTAACTTTCATCGTTCTCGGTCTGTCTTATTCCGTGAAGTTTATGTAGGTCAATAGGATCCCACCAAAAACATTAAATGTTAAAAAATGCCAAGTCTCTCGATGCAGTCTTTCCATCGTAAAAAGTTTTGAGATCTCATAGAAGCCAAGTCCTATTCAAAATATTTCGTAGTTATAAATCAACATTTAGTAATTGTATCAATAGTTTTCTTTATATTATAATTATTTTGACTTGGCAATGAGCACAAGAAGAAACAAATAAAACGGCATATTTGGAGGAGTTTTAAGTTACACACACCGCATGCGTAAACATTAATATCACAAAATTAATTTTCTGTTGGTTTATCCGTGTCGTCCCAACCGAATTTCGGCAACGGCAGTCAGTCTTAGTGCACTCTCGATTCATTTACTTTCATAAAGCGATGGCCCGTAAGGTATTCTTAATTATTGTATTGGAGAATGTAGTCGGTAGTGACCATCATGATTCACACATAACAAATAATCTGATCACTGACTGGTCTCGTCAGTAACATTTGCACATAATTCCAGGCAGCAAGCAGCTTTTAATTTGTGCTCATTGCCAAGTCACTATAATTATAATATAAAGAAAACTATTGATACAATTACTTAATGTTGATTTATAACTACGAAATATTTTGAATAGGACTTGGCTTCTATGAGATCTCAAAAATTTTTACGATGGAAAGACTGCATCGAGAGACTTGGCATTTTTTAACATTTAATGTTTTTGGTGGGATCTCATTTATTTTTTGTAAGTGTATTTCTTTCTTTTACTTTTAGGTGACCTCACAATTTCTTGGACGTCAGCTACTGCTTTGCTTAGAACCCATTCTCTGTCTCTATCTCTTTTGTTTCTTCTCTGAGGCTTCGTTACTTCTAAGGTAGACAAGTCTGGGCGATATATACTTCGGAGTCGATTATATTCAGCTATTGCTGTCTCCTGAGCTTTGATACTACTAAAATTCCCTTATCGTTTGACGACTGAAAACTCCCATACATGCTGTATGACAACGAATGAAATAAACACGACCCATCTCCAGGAATAGAGATGACTCTGTGTGGACAAAGGTCGCCATTTATGTACAATATTTCACGTTCCATTACACTATATTTACAATTACTTCTATAACAATAGGGCTTAAACTTATATATATATGCAAACTAAATAGAACTAAACTAACTAACAAATAACTAACTAAATAAATATATATCTACTAACTTACAAACTATAACTAAACTAAACTAAATAACACGTAAAGTTCTCCGAATATCAATTATCACTACAATATTTTTTAGTTTCGAAATGGGTTTTCATTGACAGATGTATCAAATGAATATTATCGAATTATTTTGAAGTACTACTTACACTGCGCTTTGTAACGAAACCATAGAGCGATTCAGACAGGTACAACGCCATCTATCGAGCGCTCATACAATATTTATCGCAATACAATGGAGTTTTAGCTTTATTAATTTAATGAACTTTATGTATTAATTTGTATTAATGATAGTCTATGTATTACATTTATATTATTCTTTTCTATTCTATGTATGTATTCATCCAATTGAATAGGTACTTGAACAACGAACAAAGTTAACAATGCAGTCAAAATCCATACATAATGTTCTTGCCAAACCGCAAATATAAAATTGTTTTCTATGGCATATAATTTTTTAATGTTTTTATAATTTTTCCTTTATATGTGGCTAATGACCTATCTTGGTGCAAAATTTGAAGTTTCTAAGTCTGCTAGAAGTACCTTAGATTTTTGATGATCTGTCAGTGAGTCAGTGAGTGACAAAATGGTGTAACTTTGATCGACCGTAACTCCTAAACTATTAATTCATTTGGCGTGTAATTTCGAACTTAAGCTTGTTCTAATGCCTACTATTATTCACCGAAAACCTAAACTCCTAGCTTTGTCCACGTCGAAGATATAGGGGGGGCGAAACAGCCGCGAACCGCTTCGAGAAAAGATGGTACGGCCGTGCCCGTTTTGCTCGAGACTTGGCAGGGGCACTGCCGTGCCCCCAGATTTAGATTATACTTCAAATATTTAACTATTGTTGTGGATTATTGATAGCAATAATTTTATAAACGACATTAAAAAAACAGCCTAGAGCGTTGTCGGCTGCGCATAAAAATAGGATTTCGTAGAAACCAAAACCAAATGACTTAACCCATATATACTCCCACTACTAGTAGCCATTGGAGTAAGCAGAAACTACCAATCACCACTTTGACTGTCTATACATACGTAACTATATGTTTTACTGTTCTTTACAGTTACTGTTTATTTACAACTAGCTTTTTGCCCGCGACTACGTCCGCGTGGACTAATTTTTTGCATCCGGTTTACATCCAAAATACCAAAACACTTTCTCAACTTCTTGTTTTTTTTATTTATATTTCTGCGGGTGATGTTTACATCCTTTAGGATATAAAGAACATTGAGGCTTTTTAAGTGAGTGTTGGGCTATGCAGTTGGAGACCCATCACTAAAATCATTTATTTGACTACCTTTTCCCCATTCAACTTCCAAAAGTGGATGAAGAATTATTATATCCGAGCTACGGCTACCCTTTTTGGGATTTATGGCTGTTAGTATGTACTAATTGATGGATGGATTTCATAAATTCCTTTTTGTAGTGGTTATATTATAACAGTCAATCGCACAAAGTTTCAAGTTTCTTGATACAGAAATGACAAAAATCTCTGTACTACCTTTCTATTCCTATTTCAACCCCTTAGTTCCATAAAATATATGATAATAACCATGAAACAAACCATTTCGTACCAAGTTTCTATGTTCGAGTTATTATCTTTCTTCTAGTACGGATAGTAACTATTGATTTTCGGTTCTTTAATCGCGTGTTATAACATGGGCTTAGTTTTATAATACTTAGATGTTTCAATTGTAATGTTCAATCTCGAAAGTCTTAGAATTTGGTACTTAATAGAATAACTAAATCACTATAGTAACGCAATAGTAATTAGAATTGTCGGCAGATTGAAAATTGCTCGCGAGCGAATCAATTCAATCTCGTGACTGACACATTTGCGCGCGCTTTTACTCCAATTTATTGTAATCGCTGACAATTTAACTAATCCAGTTATGGAAAATGTATGAGTTTTCGGTAAAACTTCAGATGAAGACCTTCAATTTGATACCTGAATCAATTTTCTAGCTTTTAGCATCGCGACACAGGCCTGTTCACAAAATCCACCCTCTCTCGTTTAATATATAAGGATTATTTCACCTTAATAAATTTATCGAATGTTTTTTTGCACTCTGAAAAAAGCAGTAGCTTTAGCCTAAAATCTAAATATGTTAAAAGCAAAAAAAATAACAAGTACATACATACATATACTCACGGACAAAAAGTATAAAATGGGTAGCCGGAGCTTCAGAACTAGAAACTTCTCAGCCACATTTGGAAGTTGATAGGGGAGAATATAGTAGACATAAAGTATCATTGGTGATGGGATTCCAACTGCATCGCCCAAAAACCACTTTAAAAGCCCCATACCCTTAGGCGCCTCTTACGACACCCGTGGGTAGAAAGGGGTAGTGACAGAGGATACAACAAGTACATATTGTATTTAATAAATGTGTGATATAGGTAGTTGTATTAGGTTGTAACCTGTAAGAACTGTGTTTTATGATTAAATAAATAAATGAATTCGGTTTTATTTCAAAATTTTCATAATCATTTGTATTTTGATGTAGGTACTTATAATTGTCCATCCCCTGTTCCATTTATCTTTTTGTAAACTAACTACGGTATGATGTGTTTATAACATCCAAAGAGACTTTGATAACCAGTAAAGGCTAACCTGTGGTGATAGTTTTCCAAATAAGATGATGTCATATAGGTATCTACCTATATACTACGTTCCTAAATCAGAAAGTTGTCACACTATGTCTGAATAAAAAACATCCACTTTATACATTTAAGGTTTGCATGCTAAATAAATATGTTTTCTTTCTGTTATGTATGTATTAGCTGTGTAGTGTTGGTTTAGAATAGCTAAGAGTATTTAGGCTTTCTTATGGATTTTTGAGCCATGCTGTTGAAGACCCATCACCAACGACCTTTATTTTACCATCTTTTCCCCACTTAACTACCAAAAGTGGCTGAAGAATTTCTAATTTGTTAGCCCTGGCTACCCCTTCCAGGGATTTATAGCTGCGAGTATAAATATTTATGTAAGATTTATTAAAAACTATTCAATATCAAAGAAAAGTTCTAAACAAATAATACTCTACGAGTAAAGTCCCTATAAGATCCAAATAATTACACACAATTTATAAATATGAGAAAGGAAATTTGATTTGATCCAAGTCCTTGAAACCAGACAAAATTTAACACGTACATGACGTCAATAAACGTATTCTCAAGTATTTTAGTTCTGTTAGACATTAGGGGTATTTCTAGAGAGTGACCTAAAAATTTAACCTTGACGAGACCAGTAGGCGACATTGTGCATTAGCTTTTTATCTTTTTTAACCTTCTTACAGTTGGTTTCATTCAATTCAATAAACTAATTTGTTTTCTTGAATATGAACTCATCAAATTATATTGATGGTTTATACGGGTTATATAATTTGATTTTATTAGTCTCTGAAATTACTTTAGTAAGACCTACATAAAAAAGACATGAGTTATCAAATATTAATTATAAATGACTATTTTATTATTAATGATATCCACCCTAATTTTTGGTTTTAAATTTATCTTTATTTAAAGATAAATCGGATCCTGTCATCCTGAGTAGGTATAGTCAGAACTGTACATTAAATCATTTTTTTATATAAAGGAGCGGCAGCATAACCATGGCAATCATAGAAAAGGTCGAAACAGTACTCATCTTATTGATAAAACCCAGAAACTAACAAATATTTTGTATTAAATGATTTCTGGCACACAGTTGTCATTCCAAAATAAATCCAAAGTTAGGAGGATAGGAAAGTAACAAATTGCATGAATTCAGGTGCGACTAGTGAAATGGCAAGCAAAATGGCGACCGCGAACACATCCCTGTATTTCTATTTACGTATAGCTTTGCGAGCCAGGTGCTGATGTATAGTTCTCCTGTCGCAATTGTATCGACAGGTGCACACCTCGGTTGCCATCGGAACGCTCTGGATTAGTGGGACATTATGTCATCTCAACGTTTCACCTAATGTTACAACCTAAATAGAGTAATACGCGAGCTTTTTACATAATTTCAGCGCTAGTTGCGCCCGAAATAGCCGCGAATTCATGACGCAGCCACGGTCGCCGCGAGCGGAGCGTGGAGCACCGCGGTGGCATATACATGTACCCCAGCTCCGCTACTCACCTTGCACTGTCCAAGCTAGAGCTGACACCGCCAATAGCACGCACAGGGTATACCTCCACAGTCTTAACCTTTTGGTCCACATTTTGTATTGAGTCCTGTTCGCTATCTCGGGCTTTCAGTCATTTGTACACACACTCGCGCACCCGATCGCTTGATCTAAGGACGGATTATGCATCTACACTGCAAAACTTTATCACATCACTTGCACGGACCGACACAAATGGCATTCCATTGGGAATGCTATTTGAGTGCAACCGTTAAACCGCGGTTAGTTTGAGTAATAGATAAAATGAGTGATGAAATGAGTTTAATCGAAATTGGTCGGGAATGGAGTAATAATAACCGCGGTTTAACGGTGTAGGCCAGTGGCTAGTTCGCGGCAATGACATGAGTCGTTTCGTACTCTATTTCCGGAGACAGCACAGCATCGCTGGTCGGAGATGTACTGGCGACATCGCGCGCAGGTCCCGCCCCGCGGCGCCTGCGCTCTTTCCATACCACTTTACTTGCCAACTCTTGGGCACAGCGCCCGCGCGCCGCCACCGCCGCCGCCACTGGATCATCATTGCCTTAAACTCTGCATGGGATCTTAATTATTTAACAGCGAAATGGAGCAACGATAGCTACTTTTTCTATAAAAGTTACATGATTACAATTTTTTCATGATTGCACGGCAAAGTACCTTCTCCAAACACATTTGGAAACTGCGCTGACGCATGTACATAGATGCACTAGCTAGCTACGTAGCTTTTATTTCCCAATCGATTTCGTTGAAGGCCTTCTCATAGTTGCTTCGGCACAATATTACAACTGAATAAAATATTCACTCCACCACATATTTCCACCCATCCTTTTGAGTAAAAAAGTACCGAGCAAATAGTTTCTACTAACTTGACGTTGTGACCTATTCATATTCTTTATTATTACGTAGTTAACAATTCAATGGGAAATTGGTATGCGCCCGACTTTTGGGCTCGAATAGAAGTGTCTTGTTTTTAAGGCCAAACTCTTGTTACGAATGCTCTAGTTATCAACTGCAATATCAAATACTCTAGTTATTAAATAAAAATCCTTTACATAACTATTTTTATTCCCTGCATCATCTAACGCTGAAAACGTTTGGATTATGGACTAGCATGATAAAACGCACGTACCTGTATTTACGTCTAAAAAACCTAAAATGGGGTGCGAGAGCTTCAGAATAAGAAATTTCTCAGACACTTTTGGAAGTTGATTGGGGAAAATATTGTACAAGAAAGGTAGCAGGTTGATGGGTCTGCAAAACTACCTTAAAAAATCCGAATACCCTAAGTCGCCTTCTAAGTCACCCATGGGCAAAAATGGGTCATACGTGCTACTGGACTAGCGTATTGTGACAACATAAATTAATAAGCCATGGCTTTCACATGCTTGCTCCTAGTAGCAACAGTAGGAAGCAGTCATTAATATTCATTCGCCCTCATGGGGTTCTTGGCCTAAAAATCCTATTCATAGCCACTACCTAGACCTCTTAATAAGTACCTACTTAAGAAGCGAACCCTTTATAGTATACTTGTATGGCGATTCGAAAAGTTTGCAAGTTATATAACTACTAAAACTTAATTATTCAAACTTTTTCACTTCACTGATGCACAAACTGATAAACTGACTAATACAAATCTTATTATGCTTTTCGAAAATGTATCTATTGAAACAACACATTCGTGAAGAGTATATTTCTAAAGTCTTTACCATTCCGTTCTATGAAAACTTCGGTTCAGTAGAAGAAAGATTGGAAAAACATTGGTAAATGCAGACCATCCAATGATAAAACATAGTATTGAAAGACGAAGGCGTGGGGTATGATACAACCTGCTATCTTTATCTTGGCATAAAAATATTATTGATTGCATCAAACCCTATAAAGACATGACCCAAAAATAGTTTCTGTCAAGACACCTGTTATATATCGCGCGGAGTGTAACAACTCATTCTAAATAACGTATCAATTAAAGGAACAATGATATTTACTGTAGGATCATTCAACAGCATTGATTAATTCTTGGCTGTCACCGGCTAAAATGTTTTGGCTCTCATCTGCAGGGGCTTGCGAATATTAATTGTCAATTCGCAAATATATTGATGACTTTAGGTCACAAGCCAAAATGCTAACTATAAAAATGAGTATAAGTACGTGCCTATTAAGCTTAAAAAAATTAAGCTATTTAGTGCCCGTGATGTTCGGGCGACTATTGCTTTTTATGCTTTTTCTGCACTATGCATCGACTGGTATAAAATGAATGTGGGTGTTGACTGTTGTTGGATAGTGTAGTATTAATGTTGGTGGGTAAGTTGCAATCCAAGAAGCCACCAAGTTTATTTGCGCTGTGTTTGTACCACGGAGGGTAGCTCGGTGTAAGAAAAAATATTATGTGACAGTGCATGCGAAGCGAGCTCAAGCAACCAAGACAACGAAACGAACGAAAATGCGACATAGAAGAATCCCGTCGTTATTTCGGCTTTTATTTATTTAGTGATTGATATGTTGAAGGGGTATTTTTAAGGGGTTTTTGTCCTTATGCATTTTTTATTTTTTATAAATTTTATCCGAACGTAGAAGATACTATCCACTTAGATTATAAGAGCAAGCGCTGACCTGGCCATGTGGGCAAGATGAGCATGACATTAACATACGGCCTCACATTCTTACAGTCTATCGAGGCTGAAGATTTTAAAAGATACCAAGTCAGCTCAGTTTCGAAGGGTTTCGTGGCACCAATCACACATATGGGATAACTATAGAGTGTGTGAGAGAGAGAGAGAACAAAAACGAAAAATCTGAAATTAAACAAAAACGCCTAAAACAATGTGCCTCATAATAAAGCTTACAGTCACATAGGGGCAATGTAGAGTCCTGTGTTAGGAGTTTCACTACGCTATTCTATCAAATCTGCGACGAGAATCCGTAGAAGAACCACGGTTACTGACTTGGGTTGGACAGTGATGATGATGGCAAAGTTATACGGTTATCGTAAAATTTATACTTCTCGCACTCAGTACTGATTTTACCGATCAGTTTAGAAATATTCGTATAAAAGACTTTATAATGGAAGTGTTTGTAACGAAACTTTCTATTAACCAATTCTTCTTATTTTTTTTGTGTCTATAAATTCCCAATTCATTGAGAACATGATACAAACAAAGCTGAATGAAACTTGAGTCTTGGGTCCTAGTCGATAAGATATCTGATATTTTTGACGACTCTTGTATTATGAGTAATATTTTTTAACGTCTAATGCTTCAAGGAGACGAATTGACATACGAAAAACCTGGAAAATATGTAAAGGAAAAGCTACACCCGTTCATAATATTACTCTCGACAAACACGAGTAAGAAAAGTGCAAAAAAGCTGAAGGATACATTCGGGAACTGACAAAAAGCCAACATCACGCTGTGTTCCCAGGCGGTCACCCATCCAAGTACTGACAGCGCCCGACGTTGCTTAACTTCGGTGATCGGACGAGAACCGGTGTATTCAACGTAGTATGGACGTTGGCGATAGCAAAACACTAATTTTTAAATACGTTCGTACCTATTATCTATTCTCAGCTTTCGTCACTGATTTTTTACAAATCAATCATCGGACCGACCAGCCAGCCATCCGAATCTGCTTTGCCCGAGTAGCACGCAAAGCCTACTTTTCTCAACGTCCCACAGTGTTTTATACACCCCGTTTTCGTTGCAGTAGGATTTTTTAACGATATCTAATGGTAATCGTTAGTTTTAAACACTACAATCAAACACCGACATAATTATCTCTTTCTAGTGTATTTTTTGAACAATCGCAAAGTTTCAGTTTATCCGTTTGAAGAAAATCACAATTCAATAAGCAGATAAAAATTAAAATATACTCAATTAATGGATACATTCCATTCACGTGTATAGATTACATATACAAGAATGCACATTTGTGCTAATTTTCGTACTTCCAAGCCCAGTATATACAAAAATATGTAATTTTGTGTCAATTTACCTTTTTCTTTTTAATTCCTGAATAAAACCATAGTAGAAAGAGATCATAAGCATGAAGGCGCTTACAGCATCTCTCAGTCACCTGTATTAAGGCCACCATCTCATGCTGCTTTATTCAGAGGTAATTTGCCACTTAGCAGCCGGATAAAATCTACAAAACATGAACACAACCTCGATTTTGGTGGAAAAAAATGTGAAATTAAGGAAAAAAAATGCGACATAGAAGAATCCCGTCTTTATTTCGGCTTTTATTTATTTAGTGATTGATATGTTGAAGGGGTATTTTTAAGGGGTTTTTGTCCTTATGCATTTTTTAATTTTTATAAATTTTATCCGAACGTAGAAGATACTATCCACTTAGATTATAAGAGCAAGCGCTGACCTGGCCATGTGGGCAAGATGAGCATGACATTAACATACGGCCTCACATTCTTACAGTCTATCGAGGCTGAAGATTTTAAAAGATACCAAGTCAGCTCAGTTTCGAAGGGTTTCGTGGCACCAATCACACATATGGGATAACTATAGAGTGTGTGAGAGAGAGAGAGAACAAAAACGAAAAATCTGAAATTAAACAAAAACGCCTAAAACAATGTGCCTCATAATAAAGCTTACAGTCACATAGGGGCAATGTAGAGTCCTGTGTTAGGAGTTTCACTACGCTATTCTATCAAATCTGCGACGAGAATCCGTAGAAGAACCACGGTTACTAACTTGGGTTGGACAGTGATGATGATGGCAAAGTTATACGATTATCGTAAAATTTATACTTCTCGCACTCAGTACTGATTTTACCGATCAGTTTAGAAATATTCGTATAAAAGACTTTATAATGGAAGTGTTTGTAACGAAACTTTCTATTAACCAATTCTTCTTATTTTTTTTGTGTCTATAAATTCCCAATTCATTGAGAACATGATACAAACAAAGCTGAATGAAACTTGAGTCTTGGGTCCTAGTCGATAAGATATCTGATATTTTTGACGACTCTTGTATTATGAGTAATATTTTTTAACGTCTAATGCTTCAAGGAGACGAATTGACATACGAAAAACCTGGAAAATATGTAAAGGAAAAGCTACACCCGTTCATAATATTACTCTCGACAAACACGAGTAAGAAAAGTGCAAAAAAGCTGAAGGATACATTCGGGAACTGACAAAAAGCCAACATCACGCTGTGTTCCCAGGCGGTCACCCATCCAAGTACTGACAGCGCCCGACGTTGCTTAACTTCGGTGATCGGACGAGAACCGGTGTATTCAACGTAGTATGGACGTTGGCGATAGCAAAACACTATTTTTTAAATACGTTCGTACCTATTATCTATTCTCAGCTTTCGTCACTGATTTTTTACAAATCAATCATCGGACCGACCAGCCAGCCATCCGAATCTGCTTTGCCCGAGTAGCACGCAAAGCCTACTTTTCTCAACGTCCCACAGTGTTTTATACACCCCGTTTTCGTTGCAGTAGGATTTTTTAACGATATCTAATGGTAATCGTTAGTTTTAAACACTACAATCAAACACCGACATAATTATCTCTTTCTAGTGTATTTTTTGAACAATCGCAAAGTTTCAGTTTATCCGTTTGAAGAAAATCACAATTCAATAAGCAGATAAAAATTAAAATATACTCAATTAATGGATACATTCCATTCACGTGTATTGATTACATATACAAGAATGCACATTTGTGCTAATTTTCGTACTTCCAAGCCCAGTATATACAAAAATATGTAATTTTGTGTCAATTTACCTTTTTCTTTTTAATTCCTGAATAAAACCATAGTAGAAAGAGATCATAAGCATGAAGGCGCTTACAGCATCTCTCAATCACCTGTATTAAAGCCACCATCTCATGCTGCTTTATTCAGAGGTAATTTGCCACTTAGCAGCCGGATAAAATCTACAAAACATGAACACAACCTCGATTTTGGTGGAAAAAAATGTGAAATTAAGGAAAAAAAATGCGACATAGAAGAATCCCGTCGTTATTTCGGCTTTTATTTATTTAGTGATTGATATGTTGAAGGGGTATTTTTAAGGGGTTTTTGTCCTTATGCATTTTTTAATTTTTATAAATTTTATCCGAACGTAGAAGATACTATCCACTTGGATTATAAGAGCAAGCGCTGATCTGGCCATGTGGGCAAGATGAGCATGCCATTAACCCGAATCAACATACGGCCTCACATTCTTACAGTCTATCGAGGCTGAAGATTTTAAAAGATACCAAGTCGGCTCAGTTTTGAAGGGTTTCGTGGCACCAATCACACATATGGGATAAGAATAGAGTGTGAGAGAGAGAGAGAGAGAGAGAACAAAAACGAAAAATCTGAAATTAAACAAAAACGCCTAAAACAATGTGCCTCATAATAAAGCTTACAGTCACATAGGGGCAATGTAGAGTCCTGTGTTAGGAGTTTCACTACGCTATTCTATCAAACTTGCGACGAGAATCCGTAGAAAAACCACGGTTACTGACTTGGGTTGGACAGTGATGATGATGGCAAAGTTATACGATTATCGTAAAATTTATACTTCTCGCACTCAGTACTGATTTTACCGATCAGTTTAGAAATATTCGTATAAAAGACTTTATAATGGAAGTGTTTGTAACGAAACTTTCTATTAACCAATTCTTCTTATTTTTTTTGTGTCTATAAATTCCCAATTCATTGAGAACATGATACAAACAAAGCTGAATGAAACTTGAGTCTTGGGTCCTAGTCGATAAGATATCTGATATTTTTGACGACTCTTGTATTATGAGTAATATTTTTTAACGTCTAATGCTTCAAGGAGACGAATTGACATACGAAAAACCTGGAAAATATGTAAAGGAAAAGCTACACCCGTTCATAATATTACTCTCGACAAACACGAGTAAGAAAAGTGCAAAAAAGCTGAAGGATACATTCGGGAACTGACAAAAAGCCAACATCACGCTGTGTTCCCAGGCGGTCACCCATCCAAGTACTGACAGCGCCCGACGTTGCTTAACTTCGGTGATCGGACGAGAACCGGTGTATTCAACGTAGTATGGACGTTGGCGATAGCAAAACACTAATTTTTAAATACGTTCGTACCTATTATCTATTCTCAGCTTTCGTCACTGATTTTTTACAAATCAATCATCGGACCGACCAGCCAGCCATCCGAATCTGCTTTGCCCGAGTAGCACGCAAAGCCTACTTTTCTCAACGTCCCACAGTGTTTTATACACCCCGTTTTCGTTGCAGTAGGATTTTTTAACGATATCTAATGGTAATCGTTAGTTTTAAACACTACAATCAAACACCGACATAATTATCTCTTTCTAGTGTATTTTTTGAACAATCGCAAAGTTTCAGTTTATCCGTTTGAAGAAAATCACAATTCAATAAGCAGATAAAAATTAAAATATACTCAATTAATGGATACATTCCATTCACGTGTATAGATTACATATACAAGAATGCACATTTGTGCTAATTTTCGTACTTCCAAGCCCAGTATATACAAAAATATGTAATTTTGTGTCAATTTACCTTTTTCTTTTTAATTCCTGAATAAAACCATAGTAGAAAGAGATCATAAGCATGAAGGCGCTTACAGCATCTCTCAGTCACCTGTATTAAGGCCACCATCTCATGCT
Organism: Bedellia somnulentella; assembly: GCA_963576735.1. Taxonomy (NCBI): domain Eukaryota; kingdom Metazoa; phylum Arthropoda; class Insecta; order Lepidoptera; family Bedelliidae; genus Bedellia; species Bedellia somnulentella. The sequence goes on along the minus strand of OY755191.1, from coordinate 7,443,837 downwards.
GCTTTATTCAGAGGTAATTTGCCACTTAGCAGCCGGATAAAATCTACAAAACATGAACACAACCTCGATTTTGGTGGAAAAAAATGTGAAATTAAGGAAAAAAAATGCGACATAGAAGAATCCCGTCTTTATTTCGGCTTTTATTTATTTAGTGATTGATATGTTGAAGGGGTATTTTTAAGGGGTTTTTGTCCTTATGCATTTTTTAATTTTTATAAATTTTATCCGAACGTAGAAGATACTATCCACTTAGATTATAAGAGCAAGCGCTGACCTGGCCATGTGGGCAAGATGAGCATGACATTAACATACGGCCTCACATTCTTACAGTCTATCGAGGCTGAAGATTTTAAAAGATACCAAGTCAGCTCAGTTTCGAAGGGTTTCGTGGCACCAATCACACATATGCGATAACTATAGAGTGTGTGAGAGAGAGAGAGAACAAAAACGAAAAATCTGAAATTAAACAAAAACGCCTAAAACAATGTGCCTCATAATAAAGCTTACAGTCACATAGGGGCAATGTAGAGTCCTGTGTTAGGAGTTTCACTACGCTATTCTATCAAATCTGCGACGAGAATCCGTAGAAGAACCACGGTTACTGACTTGGGTTGGACAGTGATGATGATGGCAAAGTTATACGATTATCGTAAAATTTATACTTCTCGCACTCAGTACTGATTTTACCGATCAGTTTAGAAATATTCGTATAAAAGACTTTATAATGGAAGTGTTTGTAACGAAACTTTCTATTAACCAATTCTTCTTATTTTTTTGTGTCTATCAATTCCAAATTCATTGAGAACATGATACAAACAAAGCTGAATGAAACTTGAGTCTTGGGTCCTAGTCAATAAGATATCTGATATTTTTGACGACTCTTGTATTATGAGTAATATTTTTTAGAAAGAAGAAAGAAAGAAAGAAAGAAAAAATGTTTATTTGGAACAATTTTTTTTGACAACACACAATTTACAAATGAACAAGCGGAAAATGACAAGTTTTGTACCAAATAGGCTCCAACTCAGCATGTGCATGGAAGAAACAAGCAGCCAGGCTGATGATTCTCCCATACGCTGGTTTTCAGCTGGCGCCCAAATTATTATATAAATAATACTAACTAACTAATTAAAAAGACTATAACCTAACATAAATAATACTAACTAACTAATTAAAAAGACTTAATCTAATATACAAACAATTGCTAAAACAGAAACTTAACAACAAAAATTTAAAATAAAACAAAAGTGAAGAAAAATAATGCAATTATTTGTCAACAACCAACCAAGCACCAAATGTCACTTATTTCTTCAGAGTATACGTACAATACTAAAACATATTGACTTATAAATATATATAATCAAACATATACACATATTTGTACATAAACATGAATACAAATATTACGCAAAAAAAATAAAATAAAAAATAAATAAATGAAGAGATACGGAAAATGTTTAACGTCTAATGCTTCAAGGAAACGAATTGACATACGAAAAACCTGGAAAATATGTAAAGGAAAAGCTACACCCGTTCATAATATTACTCTCGACAAACATCAGTAAGAAAAGTGCAAAAAAGCTGAAGGATACATTCGGGAACTGACAAAAAGCCAACATCACGCTGTGTTCCCAGGCGGTCACCCATCCAAGTACTGACAGCGCCCGACGTTGCTTAACTTCGGTGATCGGACGAGAACCGGTGTATTCAACGTAGTATGGACGTTGGCGATAGCAAAACACTAATTTTTAAATACGTTCGTACCTATTATCTATTCTCAGCTTTCGTCACTGATTTTTTACAAATCAATCATCGGACCAGCCAGCCATCCGAATCTGCTTTGCCCGAGTAGCACGCAAAGCCTACTTTTCTCAACGTCCCACAGTGTTTTATACACCCCGTTTTCGTTGCAGTAGGATTTTTTAACGATATCCAATGGTAATCGTTATTTTTAAACACTACAATCAAACACCGACATAATTATCTCTTCTAGTGTATTTTTTGAACAATCGCAAAGTTTCAGTTTATCCGGTTGAAGAAAATCACAATTCAATAAGCAGATAAAAATTAAAATATACTCAATTAATGGATACATTCCATTCACGTGTATAGATTACATATACAAGTACAAGAATGCACATTTGTGCTAATTTTCGTACTTCCAAGCCCAGTATATACAAAAATGTGTAATTTTGTGTCAATTTACCTTTTTCTTTTTAATTCCTGAATAAAACCATAGTAGAAAGAGATCATAAGCATGAAGGCGCTTACAGCATCTCTCAATCACCTGTAATAAGGCCACCATCTCATGCTGCTTTATTCAGAGGTAATTTGCCACTTAGCAGCCGGATAAAATCTACAAAACATGCACACAACCTCGTTTTATTTATTTAGTGATTGATATGTTGAAGGGGTATTTTTAAGGGGTTTATGTCCTTATGCATTTGTTAATTTTTACAAATTTTATCCGAACGTAGAAGATACTATCCACTTGGATTATAAGAGCAAGCGCTGATCTGGCCATGTGGGCAAGAAAGCATGCCATTAACCCGAATCAACATACGGCCTCACATTCTTACAGTCTATCGAGGCTGAAGATTTTAAAAGATACCAAGTCAGCTCTGTTTCGAAGGGTTTCGTGGCACCAATCACACATATGGGATAAGTATAGAGTGTGAGAGAGAGAGACAGAACAAAAAAGAAAAATCTGAAATTAAACAAAAACGCCTAAAACAATGTGCCTCATAATAAAGCTTACAGTCACATAGGGGCAATGTAGAGTCCTGTGTTAGGAGTTTCACTGCGCTATTCTATCAAATCTGCGACGAGAATCCGTAGAAGAACCACGGTTACTAACTTGGGTTGGACAGTGATGATGATGGCAAAGTTATACGGTTATCGTAAAATTTATACTTCTCGCACTCAGTACTGATTTTACCGATATAAAAGACTTTATAATGGAAGTGTTTGTAACGAAACTTTCTATTAACCAATTCTTCTTATTTTTTTGTGTCCATCAATTCCAAATTCATTGAGAACATGATACAAACAAAGCTGAATGAAACTTGAGTCTTGGGTCCTAGTCGATAAGATATCTGATATTTTTGACGACTCTTGTATTATCAGTAATATTTTTTAGAAAGAAGAAAGAAAGAAAGAAAGAAAAAATGTTTATTTGGAACAAAATTTTTTGACAACACACAATTTACAAATGAACAAGCGGAAAATGACAAGTTTTGTACCAAATAGGCTCCAACTCAGCATGTGCATGGAAGAAACAAGCAGCCAGGCTGATGATTCTCCCATACGCTGGTTTTCAGCTGGCGCCCAAATTATTATATAAATAATACTAACTAACTAATTAAAAAGACTATAACCTAACATAAATAATACTAACTAACTAATTAAAAAGACTTAATCTAATATACAAACAATTGCTAAAACAGAAACTTAACAACAAAAATTTAAAATAAAACAAAAGTGAAGAAAAATAATGCAATTATTTGTCAACAACCAACCAAGCACCAAATGTCACTTATTTCTTCAGAGTATACGTACAATACTAAAACATATTGACTTATAAATATATATAATCAAACATATACACATATTTGTACATAAACATGAATACAAATATTACGTAAAAAAAATAAAATAAAAAATAAATAAATGAAGAGATACGGAAAATGTTTAACGTCTAATGCTTCAAGGAAACGAATTGACATACGAAAAACCTGGAAAATATGTAAAGGAAAAGCTACACCCGTTCATAATATTACTCTCGACAAACATCAGTAAGAAAAGTGCAAAAAAGCTGAAGGATACATTCGGGAACTGACAAAAAGCCAACATCACGCTGTGTTCCCAGGCGGTCACCCATCCAAGTACTGACAGCGCCCGACGTTGCTTAACTTCGGTGATCGGACGAGAACCGGTGTATTCAACGTAGTATGGACGTTGGCGATAGCAAAACACTAATTTTTAAATACGTTCGTACCTATTATCTATTCTCAGCTTTCGTCACTGATTTTTTACAAATCAATCATCGGACCAGCCAGCCATCCGAAACTGCTTTGCCCGAGTAGCACGCAAAGCCTACTTTTCTCAACGTCCCACAGTGTTTTATACACCCCGTTTTCGTTGCAGTAGGATTTTTTAACGATATCCAATGGTAATCGTTATTTTTAAACACTACAATCAAACACCGACATAATTATCTCTTCTAGTGTATTTTTTGAACAATCGCAAAGTTTCAGTTTATCCGGTTGAAGAAAATCACAATTCAATAAGCAGATAAAAATTAAAATATACTCAATTAATGGATACATTCCATTCACGTGTATAGATTACATATACAAGAATGCACATTTGTGCTAATTTTCGTGTATATACAAAAATGTGTAATTTTGTGTCAATTTACCTTTTTCTTTCTCGTATCATCCCAACCATAGTAAAACATGTTCAATAGTTATGAAAATTGTATCGGAGCACCCTTTATAGATGTACAATATGAATTGTGAGGAAAAAAAAATTCGTAAAAGGAGGTTTTTATGTTTTTTAACCGTTTCAAAAATGGAACATTAGGAATATACATACATGTGAAATCCTGTTTAGGGCCATAGTTTTAATGAGAAATAAGATAATTGTATTTACATTATTTTTATTTTTCGGACTTAAAAATATGGTTAGCTAGCATGAACGTGAAAACATTATATAATTAGATGTTATTGAGAATAAAAAATATAGAACACTTGATATGTAAAGCAGCACTCCACTTCCACTTGGAACATTTTGTTGTTGTACTTTTGTGTCATAAACCACATCGAGTTTCTTTATTTTTTTACTTTCAGGAATATGTTCTTTGCCATCCAATCGTTTAGCTTCAAACACACGTTATGCTCTACAAGTGAACATCTAGGAGTACGAATCTTAGATGAAGACAAGTATAAGGAACTGTATCTTATTGTTAGAAGTGTGTAGAAGCAATATCTCTCGTAAATGATAAAAGACCATGTGAAGTTGCAGCTGGAGATTTTTTGTACAGCTGAAAACACTAACATATTATGTGGAATATCATTAATTGCCAATACCATATTTTCAGCTAGATTGCAGTACGATGGAAACCAACACTATCCTTCTGAATATTTTTTTAAGTTTCTAAGCAAATTCATTCAAATACCTCTTTTTTTTTAAAACACTGAAATAATTTCCAGATTTTCCGGAAATCTGGTTCATATGACACCTTCGCAGCTTTTGCTTGAATATCGAAAAACCCCCATCTTCTTGCCACTTCATTACGTATTCTTTTTGGCGGTGGCTCTGTCACCGTCAATGAAGCTGAGGGCTGTAGAGACGGGGTCACTAAGAATGTGGATAGTTCTACTGGTTCACCTTCGGTTTAGTTCAATCCGAGCCTCAGCTTGAAACCATTTGGTGTCAGGAAAAACATTTTCAAGGAGTTCATCTTGTGCCGGTGACTGATGTTATATAAATTATTTGTACAAGCATACTCTTCGTCACACCGTTGTCTTCGCTATTTTGCCATTGCCAGGCGTTGTGATGAAAATATCAGCCGCAAACAAGTCGCCATCGTCTACAATTAGATAAATTATCTGATTCAAATTCAATCTACAATAAAAAATATTATAATTACGAGGCAAGAATCATAAAGTGAAAATCCAAATGTATAGAAATTATATAAGCTTATGTTCCTACTGCTCCAATAATGGAACGGTTCATAAAATTTACAATTTCTTACGAACAAGTATTTTTTTTTCTAAGCACGTATTATGATATGATATAACAATACTATAGCATGTGTGTCAATCCTAAATCATCAGTAGTATTGTTTATGTATTATAATTACTTACGTTTTTTTGTTCGCCATAAATTTCACTCCAAACTTCTTGATAAATATTGTTTTGTAGATTGATAAAACCGCGCAAAGTGAAATGTAAATTTATTCAATCGACAGCAAGAAAAGTCGGTAATAACAACATAAAAGCAAAATTTTAGAAACGCATTCAACATTAGACTGAAAAAATAAAAATGTAACCGTTTGAAAAATGGAACACTAGGATGATATGAGTTAATTCCTGAATAAAACCATAGTAGAAAGAGATCATAAGCATGAAGGCGCTTACAGCATCTCTCAATCACCTGTAATAAGGCCACCATCTCATGCTGCTTTATTCAGAGGTAATTTGCCACTTAGCAGCCGGATAAAATCTACAAAACATGCACACAACCTCGTTTTATTTATTTAGTGATTGATATGTTGAAGTGGTATTTTTAAGGGGTTTTTGTCCTTATGCATTTGTTAATTTTTATAAATTTTATCCGAACGTAGAAGATACTATCCACTTGGATTATAAGAGCAAGCGCTGATCTGGCCATGTGAGCAAGAAAGCATGCCATTAACCCGAATCAACATACGGCCTCACATTCTTACAGTCTATCGAGGCTGAAGATTTTAAAAGATACCAAGTCAGCTCTGTTTCGAAGGGTTTCGTGGCACCAATCACACATATGGGATAAGTATAGAGTGTGAGAGAGAGAGACAGAACAAAAACGAAAAATCTGAAATTAAACAAAAACGCCTAAAACAATGTGCCTCATAATAAAGCTTACAGTCACATAGGGGCAATGTAGAGTCCTGTGTTAGGAGTTTCACTACGCTATTCTATCAAATCTGCGACGAGAATCCGTAGAAGAACCACGGTTACTAACTTGGGTTGGACAGTGATGATGATGGCAAAGTTATACGGTTATCGTAAAATTTATACTATTATATTTATATTTATGCTGTGTAGTGCCGGCATAGAATAGCACTACCCCATCTCTTCCCTTGGGTGTCGTAGAAGTCGACTAAGGGTAAAGGGCTTTTTCATCTTCGCCCCTACACCAATCCAAGGTCTGCCGTGCCGAGGGATGCGTGGCCAGGGGTGAGCCTGGTCGTTAGCGTGCCGCCGTCCCGGAGCCTGGTGAACTCCGGGTACTAAATAACCTTACCTAGTCAAGCGGGGCTCTGGCTAGGCGGACAGTTTACTTCCCTTGTTTTTCGTGGGGTCCAAATGTGTTTCGCAACAAAAATTAAACACGATGGCGGCGATATGGCTCGCCACCTATCACGCCGTGGTTCCTCGCGGGGCGAAAAGTGGGCTCAAGAGACCCGCTTTGGTACGATGAATGTGTGTGGAGGGATGCATGAAAAATTAGATGAAGTATGTTTGATTATGGAAGACAGAAAACTAGATTTTCTGTGTGTAAATGAAACGAAGCGCAAGGGAAAAGAGGTTTCACAACTTGGCCCATTTACAGCTATCTGGTCGGGAGTTGCCGAGAGTGACAGAGCTTGCCAAGGCGTGGGACTTCTGATATCTGAAAGGATGGCTAAGTGCATGAAAGATTATGCGTGTGTGAGTCCAAGGCTCCTATGGATAAAGGTGAAGGTAGGGCTTGTCCGGATGCGCATAATTTGCGTGTATGCTCCGGACATGTCCAGATCACTATCCGAGAGGGAGGAGTTTTGGAATCTGTTAGACGATGTTGCGAATGGGTGTGATGAAAATGAGAAAATTGTTATGTTAGGAGATTTTAATGGTTGGGTTGGTGTGTCACGCAACGGTTGTGAAAGAGTTTTAGGAAAGTTTGGTGATAAAAGAGTGAACGAGAATGGTGAGAAAGTGATTGAGGTATGTTTGGAGAGGAATCTTTGTGTTACGAACACGTTGTTTGAACACAAAGATATCCATATGTATACTAGACAGAGAGGAAGCGAGAGAAGTATGATAGATTTTGTGATAGTGGATGAAAGGCTAAGAGCAAAGGTTGTTGACACCAGAGTCCATAGGGGCATTAACGTTGGCACAGACCACTTTCTCGTGATATCACGATTGAGGGGACTGTGCACGCGTTGGCGTCACAGGGCCAAAGTGTCGACAACTGAATTTGCGAGAATAAAAGTGGAGAAATTGGAAGAGGATGAAAATATTAGAGATGAATATATGAAGAAATTGGACGACAGACTAAGTTGCGTGGAGATGAAGGATGAAATGGAAATAGAAGAAGTATGGGATGTGCTCAAATCGTCAATGGTTGAATGTGCGACGGAAGTATGTGGATTGAGTAAAAGAACAAATAGACCACCAACAAGTTGGTGGGATAAAGATGTGAAAGAGGCAGTTGGAGATAAGAAGAAAGCTTGGTTAGATTTACTAGCGATTAAAGCTAGTAAACGAATGGATGCGAGAGTAAAAGATGATTTAGTGAAGAATAGTGAAGATGAATATAAGAGAGTTAAGAATGAGGTTAAGAAGAAAATAGAAAAGAAAAAGCGTGATCTGATAGAATGGTGTGAGAGGAAACTCTCCAATAATTTCCGGAATAACCAAAAGTTGTTCTGGAAATATATCCGGAAAGAAAAGGGAGTTTCCCAAAACACGAGAGTGAATGTTGTGAGAGATGAACAGGGTGAATTGGCGACGGATGAAAGTAGCATAAGACGAGTATGGAAGAACTATTTTGAGGGACTCTTTGAAAAAGAGGATACATCCATTTCTTCGCCAATCGGCAGTAATGTTGATTGGAACGACGTTATGGGTGACTTTAGTGACAGTGAGATCAGTATGGAAGAAATAATGAAAGCAATGAAAAGTATGAAACTAGGGAAAGCGGCAGGGTATGACAGGATAAACACTGAAATGCTGAGGGCTGGTAAAGGGGTGGTGGCTTCCTGGTTGTACTTCCTTTTCCAAAAATGCTGGTCGAGTGGCAAAGTGCCACAAGACTGGTGCAAAGCGGTAATTGTGCCTTTATATAAAGGAAAGGGGTCACACCAGGAGGCTAGAAACTACCGTGGAATTAGCCTACTCAGCATTGTCGGTAAATTGTATGCAAAGGTTTTGATTGAAAGAGTGATGAATGAAACGGATGATAAAATTTGGGATGTGCAAGCAGGATTTAGAAAGGGAATGGGATGTATGGACCAAATCTTCTCTTTAAGGAGCATCACCGAAAAGTTCTTAGCTAAGAACCGAAAGGTGTATTGCTCCTTCATTGATTTAGAGAAGGCGTATGATAGGGTGGTAAGAAAGTGTTTATGGGAGGTGTTATCCAAGTTCGGTTTGGGGAGTCGACTTATACGTGCACTTGTATCACTCTATGAGGATTCCAGTGCATGTGTGAGAGTAAACGGGGAAAATACTGACTGGTTTGGGATCTCTCGGGGTGTCCGACAGGGTTGTGTAGCTTCCCCGTGGCTCTTCAATTTGTTCATGGATGACTGTTTAACAGAGTTGCGTGAAAGTGATTATGGATTGAGAATGGGTGGATTCATCATTAAATGCCTCTTATATGCCGACGATCAAGTGCTACTTGCATCATCGGTGGAAGAGCTGCAAGAGATGATGAATATTGCATGTGCGTCTTTTGAAAAAAAGGGAATGAGGGTGAATGTGGATAAAACAAAAACTATGGTTTTTGAAAGAGAGGTGAATATGACCGAATGCGTGATTGAGATTAATGGTAAGAAAGTGGAACAAGTGAAAGAGTTTGTGTATTTGGGAAGTTTGTTTACTAGGGATGGAAAGTGTGATGAAGATATCGAGAGAAGAGTGAAAAAGGGTAATGCGGTAAATGGAGCACTGGATAGTCTAATGTCTAGTCAGTCGGTGTCTGAAAAGGCCCGAATGGCTGTGCATGATGCTGTCCTCGTTCCTACGCTTATGTATGGCAGTGAATGTTGGGTGTGGCAGAAGAAGCATGAAAGTAGAGTGAATGCAGTAGAAATGAGATCCCTCAGAAAAGTGTGTAATGTAAGGTTATGTGATCGTGTGAGGAATGATGTGATTCGTGAAAGGTGTGGTGTAAAAGATGATATTGTAAGAAAGATAGAAAAAGGAATGTTGAGATGGTTTGGGCACATAGAGAGGATGGATGACAGTAAATTGGTGAAAGAGATATATAGAGCCAATGTGGAAGGTAATGTTAGTAGAGGACGACCTCGGAGGACACATTTGGATCAAATAGAAAATGTGCTCAAAAAGGCAGGTGTCCGCAGTATGAAGAATAAAAGAGCATGTATGAAAAGATTGATGGATGTAAACGAAGCCAGAGAGGTTTGCCAGGATCGTACAAAGTGGCGATCGATAGTCTCTGCCTACCCCAATGGGAACTAACGGCGTGAGAATATGTATGTATGTATGTATGTTATACTTCTCGCACTCAGTACTGATTTTACCGATCAGTTTAGAAATATTCGTATAAAAAGACTTTATAATGGAAGTGTTTGTAACGAAACTTTCTATTAACCAATTCTTCTTATTTTTTTGTGTCTATCAATTCCAAATTCATTGAGAACATGATACAAACAAAGCTGAATGAAACTTGAGTCTTGGGTCCTAGTCGATAAGATATCTGATATTTTTGACGACTCTTGTATTATGATGAGTAATATTTTTTAACGTCTAATGCTTCAAGGAAACGAATTGACATACGAAAAACCTGGAAAATATGTAAAGGAAAAGCTACACCCGTTCATAATATTACTCTCGACAAACACGAGTAAGAAAAGTGCAAAAATGCTGAAGGATACATTCGGGAACTGACAAAAAGCCAACATCACGCTGTGTTCCCAGGCGGTCACCCATCCAAGTACTGACAGCGCCCGACGTTGCTTAACTTCGGTGATCGGACGAGAACCGGTGTATTCAACGTAGTATGGACGTTGGCGATAGCAAAACACTAATTTTTAAATACGTTCGTACCTATTATCTATTCTCAGCTTTCGTCACTGATTTTTTACAAATCAATCATCGGACCAGCCAGCCATCCGAATCTGCTTTGCCCGAGTAGCACGCAAAGCCTACTTTTCTCAACGTCCCACAGTGTTTTATACACCCCGTTTTCGTTGCAGTAGGATTTTTTAACGATATCCAATGGTAATCGTTATTTTTAAACACTACAATCAAACACCGACATAATTATCTCTTCTAGTGTATTTTTTGAACAATCGCAAAGTTTCAGTTTATCCGGTTGAAGAAAATCACAATTCAATAAGCAGATAAAAATTAAAATATACTCAATTAATGGATACATTCCATTCACGTGTATAGATTACATATACAAGTACAAGAATGCACATTTGTGCTAATTTTCGTACTTCCAAGCCCAGTATATACAAAAATGTGTAATTTTGTGTCAATTTACCTTTTTCTTTTTAATTCCTGAATAAAACCATAGTAGAAAGAGATCATAAGCATGAAGGCGCTTACAGCATCTCTCAATCACCTGTAATAAGGCCACCATCTCATGCTGCTTTATTCAGAGGTAATTTGCCACTTAGCAGCCGGATAAAATCTACAAAACATGCACACAACCTCGTTTTATTTATTTAGTGATTGATATGTTGAAGTGGTATTTTTAAGGGGTTTTTGTCCTTATGCATTTGTTAATTTTTATAAATTTTATCCGAACGTAGAAGATACTATCCACTTGGATTATAAGAGCAAGCGCTGATCTGGCCATGTGAGCAAGAAAGCATGCCATTAACCCGAATCAACATACGGCCTCACATTCTTACAGTCTATCGAGGCTGAAGATTTTAAAAGATACCAAGTCAGCTCTGTTTCGAAGGGTTACGTTCTGTGTCGAACGCCTAAAACAATGTGCCTCATAATAAAGCTTACAGTCACATAGGGGCAATGTAGAGTCCTGTGTTAGGAGTTTCACTACGCTATTCTATCAAATCTGCGACGAGAATCCGTAGAAGAACCACGGTTACTGACTTGGGTTGGACAGTGATGATGATGGCAAAGTTATACGGTTATCGTAAAATTTATACTTCTCGCACTCAGTACTGATTTTACCGATCAGTTTAGAAATATTCGTATAAAAGACTTTATGATGGAAGTGTTTGTAACGAAACTTTCTATTAACCAATTCTTCTTATTTTTTTGTGTCTATCAATTCCAAATTCATTGAGAACATGATACAAACAAAGCTGAATGAAACTTGAGTCTTGGGTCCTAGTCGATAAGATATCTGATATTTTTGACGACTCTTGTATTATGATGAGTAATATTTTTTAACGTCTAATGCTTCAAGGAAACGAATTGACATACGAAAAACCTGGAAAATATGTAAAGGAAAAGCTACACCCGTTCATAATATTACTCTCGACAAACACGAGTAAGAAAAGTGCAAAAATGCTGAAGGATACATTCGGGAACTGACAAAAAGCCAACATCACGCTGTGTTCCCAGGCGGTCACCCATCCAAGTACTGACAGCGCCCGACGTTGCTTAACTTCGGTGATCGGACGAGAACCGGTGTATTCAACGTAGTATGGACGTTGGCGATAGCAAAACACTAATTTTTAAATACGTTCGTACCTATTATCTATTCTCAGCTTTCGTCACTGATTTTTTACAAATCAATCATCGGACCAGCCAGCCATCCGAATCTGCTTTGCCCGAGTAGCACGCAAAGCCTACTTTTCTCAACGTCCCACAGTGTTTTATACACCCCGTTTTCGTTGCAGTAGGATTTTTTAACGATATCCAATGGTAATCGTTATTTTTAAACACTACAATCAAACACCGACATAATTATCTCTTCTAGTGTATTTTTTGAACAATCGCAAAGTTTCAGTTTATCCGGTTGAAGAAAATCACAATTCAATAAGCAGATAAAAATTAAAATATACTCAATTAATGGATACATTCCATTCACGTGTATAGATTACATATACAAGTACAAGAATGCACATTTGTGCTAATTTTCGTACTTCCAAGCCCAGTATATACAAAAATGTGTAATTTTGTGTCAATTTACCTTTTTCTTTTTAATTCCTGAATAAAACCATAGTAGAAAGAGATCATAAGCATGAAGGCGCTTACAGCATCTCTCAATCACCTGTAATAAGGCCACCATCTCATGCTGCTTTATTCAGAGGTAATTTGCCACTTAGCAGCCGGATAAAATCTACAAAACATGCACACAACCTCGTTTTATTTATTTAGTGATTGATATGTTGAAGTGGTATTTTTAAGGGGTTTTTGTCCTTATGCATTTGTTAATTTTTATAAATTTTATCCGAACGTAGAAGATACTATCCACTTGGATTATAAGAGCAAGCGCTGATCTGGCCATGTGAGCAAGAAAGCATGCCATTAACCCGAATCAACATACGGCCTCACATTCTTACAGTCTATCGAGGCTGAAGATTTTAAAAGATACCAAGTCAGCTCTGTTTCGAAGGGTTACGTTCTGTGTCGAACGCCTAAAACAATGTGCCTCATAATAAAGCTTACAGTCACATAGGGGCAATGTAGAGTCCTGTGTTAGGAGTTTCACTACGCTATTCTATCAAATCTGCGACGAGAATCCGTAGAAGAACCACGGTTACTGACTTGGGTTGGACAGTGATGATGATGGCAAAGTTATACGGTTATCGTAAAATTTATACTTCTCGCACTCAGTACTGATTTTACCGATCAGTTTAGACATATTCGTATAAAAGACTTTATAATGGAAGTGTTTGTAACGAAACTTTCTATTAATCAATTCTTCTTATTTTTTTTTGTGTCTATAAATTCCCAATTCATTGAGAACATGATACAAACAAAGCTGAATGAAACTTGAGTCTTGGGTCCTAGTCGATAAGATATTATCTGATATTTTTGACGACTCTTGTATTATGAGTAATATTTTTTAACGTCTAATGCTTCAAGGAAACGAATTGACATACGAAAAACCTGGAAAATATGTAAAGGAAAAGCTACACCCGTTCATAATATTACTCTCGACAAACACGAGTAAGAAAAGTGCAAAAAAGCTGAAGGATACATTCGGGAACTGACAAAAAGCCAACATCACGCTGTGTTCCCAGGCGGTCACCCATCCAAGTACTGACAGCGCCCGACGTTGCTTAACTTCAGTGATCGGACGAGAACCGGTGTATTCAACGTAGTATGGACGTTGGCGATAGCAAAACACTAATTTTTAAATACGTTCGTACCTATTATCTATTCTCAGCTTTCGTCACTGATTTTTTACAAATCAATCATCGGACCAGCCAGCCATCCGAATCTGCTTTGCCCGAGTAGCACGCAAAGCCTACTTTTCTCAACGTCCCACAGTGTTTTATACACCCCGTTTTCGTTGCAGTAGGATTTTTTAACGATATCTAATGGAAATCGTTAGTTTTAAACACTACAATCAAACACCGACATAATTATCTCTTTCTAGTGTATTTCTTGAACAATCGCAAAGTTTCAGTTTATCCGGTTGAAGAAAATCACAATTCAATAAGCAGATAAAAATTAAAATATACTCAATTAATGGATACATCCCATTCACGTGTATAGATTACATATACAAGAATGCACATTTGTGCTAATTTTCATACTTCCAAGCCCAGTATATACAAAAATATGTAATTTTGTGTCAATTTACCTTTTTCTTTTTAATTCCTGAATAAAACCATAGTAGAAAGAAATCATCAGCATGAAGGCGCTTACAGCATCTCTCAATCACGTGTATTAAGGCCACCATCTCATGCTGCTTTATTCAGAGGTAATTTGCCACTTAGCAGCCGGATAAAATCTACAAAACATGAACGCAACCTCGATTTTGGTGGAAAAAAATGAGAAATTAAGAAAAAAAAATGCGACATAGTAGAATCCCGTCGTTATTTCGGCTTTTATTTATTTAGTGATTGATATGTTGAAGGGGTATTTTTAAGGGGTTTTTGTCCTTATGCATTTGTTAATTTTTATCTGAACGTAGAATATCATCAAGATACTATCCACTTAGATTATAAGAGCAAGCGCTGACCTGGCCATGTGGGCAAGATGAGCATGACATTAACATACGGCCTCACATTCTTACAGTCTATCGAGGCTGAAGATTTTAAAAGATACCAAGTCAGCTCAGTTTCGAAGGGTTTCGTGGCACCAATCACACATATGGGATAAGTATAGAGTGTGTGAGAGAGAGAGAGAACAAAAACGAAAAATCTGAAATTAAACAAAAACGCCTAAAACAATGTGCCTCATAATAAAGCTTACAGTCACATAGGGGCAATGTAGAGTCCTGTGTTAGGAGTTTCACTACGCTATTCTATCAAATCTGCGACGAGAATCCGTAGAAGAACCACGGTTACTGACTTGGGTTGGACAGTGATGATGATGGCAAAGTTATACGGTTATCGTAAAATTTATACTTCTCGCACTCAGTACTGATTTTACCGATCAGTTTAGACATATTCGTATAAAAGACTTTATAATGGAAGTGTTTGTAACGAAACTTTCTATTAATCAATTCTTCTTATTTTTTTTTGTGTCTATAAATTCCCAATTCATTGAGAACATGATACAAACAAAGCTGAATGAAACTTGAGTCTTGGGTCCTAGTCGATAAGATATTATCTGATATTTTTGACGACTCTTGTATTATGAGTAATATTTTTTAACGTCTAATGCTTCAAGGAAACGAATTGACATACGAAAAACCTGGAAAATATGTAAAGGAAAAGCTACACCCGTTCATAATATTACTCTCGACAAACACGAGTAAGAAAAGTGCAAAAAAGCTGAAGGATACATTCGGGAACTGACAAAAAGCCAACATCACGCTGTGTTCCCAGGCGGTCACCCATCCAAGTACTGACAGCGCCCGACGTTGCTTAACTTCGGTGATCGGACGAGAACCGGTGTATTCAACGTAGTATGGACGTTGGCGATAGCAAAACACTAATTTTTAAATACGTTCGTACCTATTATCTATTCTCAGCTTTCGTCACTGATTTTTTACAAATCAATCATCGGACCAGCCAGCCATCCGAATCTGCTTTGCCCGAGTAGCACGCAAAGCCTACTTTTCTCAACGTCCCACAGTGTTTTATACACCCCGTTTTCGTTGCAGTAGGATTTTTTAACGATATCTAATGGAAATCGTTAGTTTTAAACACTACAATCAAACACCGACATAATTATCTCTTTCTAGTGTATTTCTTGAACAATCGCAAAGTTTCAGTTTATCCGGTTGAAGAAAATAATAATTCAATAAGCAGATAAAAATTAAAATATACTCAATTAATGGATACATTCAATTCACGTGTATAGATTACATATACAAGAATGCACATTTGTGCTAATTTTCGTACTTCCAAGCCCAGTATATACAAAAATATGTAATTTTGTGTCAATTTACCTTTTTCTTTTTAATTCCTGAATAAAACCATAGTAGAAAGAAATCATCAGCATGAAGGCGCTTACAGCATCTCTCAATCACGTGTATTAAGGCCACCATCTCATGCTGCTTTATTCAGAGGTGATTTGCCACTTAGCAGCCGGATAAAATCTACAAAACATGAACGCAACCTCGATTTTGGTGGAAAAAAATGAGAAATTAAGAAAAAAAAATGCGACATAGAAGAATCCCGTCGTTATTTCGGCTTTTATTTATTTAGTGATTGATATGTTGAAGGGGTATTTTTAAGGGGTTTTTGTCCTTATGCATTTGTTAATTTTTATAAATTTTATCCGAACGTAGAAGATACTATCCACTTGGATTATAAGAGCAAGCGCTGATCTGGCCATGTGAGCAAGAAAGCATGCCATTAACCCGAATCAACATACGGCCTCACATTCTTACAGTCTATCGAGGCTGAAGATTTTAAAAGATACCAAGTCAGCTCTGTTTCGAAGGGTTTCGTGGCACCAATCACACATATGGGATAAGTATAGAGTGTGAGAGAGAGAGACAGAACAAAAACGAAAAATCTGAAATTAAACAAAAACGCCTAAAACAATGTGCCTCATAATAAAGCTTACAGTCACATAGGGGCAATGTAGAGTCCTGTGTTAGGAGTTTCACTGCGCTATTCTATCAAATCTGCGACGAGAATCCGTAGAAGAACCACGGTTACTAACTTGGGTTGGACAGTGATGATGATGGCAAAGTTATACGGTTATCGTAAAATTTATACTTCTCGCACTCAGTACTGATTTTACCGATCAGTTTAGAAATATTCGTATAAAAAGACTTTATAATGGAAGTGTTTGTAACGAAACTTTCTATTAACCAATTCTTCTTATTTTTTTGTGTCTATCAATTCCAAATTCATTGAGAACATGATACAAACAAAGCTGAATGAAACTTGAGTCTTGGGTCCTAGTCGATAAGATATCTGATATTTTTGACGACTCTTGTATTATGATGAGTAATATTTTTTAACGTCTAATGCTTCAAGGAAACGAATTGACATACGAAAAACCTGGAAAATATGTAAAGGAAAAGCTACACCCGTTCATAATATTACTCTCGACAAACACGAGTAAGAAAAGTGCAAAAAAGCTGAAGGATACATTCGGGAACTGACAAAAAGCCAACATCACGCTGTGTTCCCAGGCGGTCACCCATCCAAGTACTGACAGCGCCCGACGTTGCTTAACTTCGGTGATCGGACGAGAACCGGTGTATTCAACGTAGTATGGATGTTGGCGATAGCAAAACACTAATTTTTTAATACGTTCGTACCTATTATCTATTCTCAGCTTTCGTCACTGATTTTTTACAAATCAATCATCGGACCGACCAGCCAGCCTTCCGAATCTGCTTTGCCCGAGTAGCACGCAAAGCCTACTTTTCTCAACGTCCCATCCCACTGTATTTTATACACCCCGTTTTCGTTGCAGTAGGATTTTTTAACGATATCTAATGGTAATCGTTAGTTTTAAACACTACAATCAAACACCGACATAATTGTCTCTTTCTAGTGTATTTTTTGAACAATCGCAAAGTTTCAGTTTATCCGGTTGAAGAAAATCACAATTCAATAAGCAGATAAAAATTAAAATATACTCAATTAATGGATACATCCCATTCACGTGTATAGATTACATATACAAGAATGCACATTTGTGCTAATTTTCATACTTCCAAGCCCAGTATATACAAAAATATGTAATTTTGTGTCAATTTACCTTTTTCTTTTTAATTCCTGAATAAAACCATAGTAGAAAGAAATCATCAGCATGAAGGCGCTTACAGCATCTCTCAATCACGTGTATTAAGGCCACCATCTCATGCTGCTTTATTCAGAGGTAATTTGCCACTTAGCAGCCGGATAAAATCTACAAAACATGAACGCAACCTCGATTTTGGTGGAAAAAAATGAGAAATTAAGAAAAAAAATTCGACATAGAAGAATCCCGTCGTTATTTCGGCTTTTATTTATTTAGTGATTGATATGTTGAAGGGGTATTTTTAAGGGGTTTTTGTCCTTATGCATTTGTTAATTTTTATAAATTTTATCTGAACGTAGAATATCATCAAGATACTATCCACTTAGATTATAAGAGCAAGCGCTGACCTGGCCATGTGGGCAAGATGAGCATGACATTAACATACGGCCTCACATTCTTACAGTCTATCGAGGCTGAAGATTTTAAAAGATACCAAGTCAGCTCAGTTTCGAAGGGTTTCGTGGCACCAATCACACATATGGGATAAGTATAGAGTGTGTGAGAGAGAGAGAGAACAAAAACGAAAAATCTGAAATTAAACAAAAACGCCTAAAACAATGTGCCTCATAATAAAGCTTACAGTCACATAGGGGCAATGTAGAGTCCTGTGTTAGGAGTTTCACTACGCTATTCTATCAAATCTGCGACGAGAATCCGTAGAAGAACCACGGTTACTGACTTGGGTTGGACAGTGATGATGATGGCAAAGTTATACGGTTATCGTAAAATTTATACTTCTCGCACTCAGTACTGATTGTACCGATCAGTTTAGAAATATTCGTATAAAAAGACTTTATAATGGAAGTGTTTGTAACGAAACTTTCTATTAACCAATTCTTCTTATTTTTTTGTGTCTATCAATTCCAAATTCATTGAGAACATGATACAAACAAAGCTGAATGAAACTTGAGTCTTGGGTCCTAGTCGATAAGATATCTGATATTTTTGACGACTCTTGTATTATGATGAGTAATATTTTTTAACGTCTAATGCTTCAAGGAAACGAAT
The DNA here is from genome assembly GCA_963576735.1 of Bedellia somnulentella. Taxonomy (NCBI): domain Eukaryota; kingdom Metazoa; phylum Arthropoda; class Insecta; order Lepidoptera; family Bedelliidae; genus Bedellia; species Bedellia somnulentella. Next base: position 7,424,797 of record OY755191.1, on the reverse strand, counting down.
TGACATACGAAAAACCTGGAAAATATGTAAAGGAAAAGCTACACCCGTTCATAATATTACTCTCGACAAACATCAGTAAGAAAAGTGCAAAAAAGCTGAAGGATACATTCGGGAACTGACAAAAAGCCAACATCACGCTGTGTTCCCAGGCGGTCACCCATCCAAGTACTGACAGCGCCCGACGTTGCTTAACTTCGGTGATCGGACGAGAACCGGTGTATTCAACGTAGTATGGACGTTGGCGATAGCAAAACACTAATTTTTAAATACGTTCGTACCTATTATCTATTCTCAGCTTTCGTCACTGATTTTTTACAAATCAATCATCGGACCGACCAGCCAGCCTTCCGAATCTGCTTTGCCCGAGTAGCACGCAAAGCCTACTTTTCTCAACGTCCCATCCCACTGTATTTTATACACCCCGTTTTCGTTGCAGTAGGATTTTTTAACGATATCTAATGGTAATCGTTAGTTTTAAACACTACAATCAAACACCGACATAATTGTCTCTTTCTAGTGTATTTTTTGAACAATCGCAAAGTTTCAGTTTATCCGGTTGAAGAAAATCACAATTCAATAAGCAGATAAAAATTAAAATATACTCAATTAATGGATACATCCCATTCACGTGTATAGATTACATATACAAGAATGCACATTTGTGCTAATTTTCATACTTCCAAGCCCAGTATATACAAAAATATGTAATTTTGTGTCAATTTACCTTTTTCTTTTTAATTCCTGAATAAAACCATAGTAGAAAGAAATCATCAGCATGAAGGCGCTTACAGCATCTCTCAATCACGTGTATTAAGGCCACCATCTCATGCTGCTTTATTCAGAGGTAATTTGCCACTTAGCAGCCGGATAAAATCTACAAAACATGAACGCAACCTCGATTTTGGTGGAAAAAAATGAGAAATTAAGAAAAAAAAATGCGACATAGTAGAATCCCGTCGTTATTTCGGCTTTTATTTATTTAGTGATTGATATGTTGAAGGGGTATTTTTAAGGGGTTTTTGTCCTTATGCATTTGTTAATTTTTATCTGAACGTAGAATATCATCAAGATACTATCCACTTAGATTATAAGAGCAAGCGCTGACCTGGCCATGTGGGCAAGATGAGCATGACATTAACATACGGCCTCACATTCTTACAGTCTATCGAGGCTGAAGATTTTAAAAGATACCAAGTCAGCTCAGTTTCGAAGGGTTTCGTGGCACCAATCACACATATGGGATAAGTATAGAGTGTGTGAGAGAGAGAGAGAACAAAAACGAAAAATCTGAAATTAAACAAAAACGCCTAAAACAATGTGCCTCATAATAAAGCTTACAGTCACATAGGGGCAATGTAGAGTCCTGTGTTAGGAGTTTCACTACGCTATTCTATCAAATCTGCGACGAGAATCCGTAGAAGAACCACGGTTACTGACTTGGGTTGGACAGTGATGATGATGGCAAAGTTATACGGTTATCGTAAAATTTATACTTCTCGCACTCAGTACTGATTTTACCGATCAGTTTAGACATATTCGTATAAAAGACTTTATAATGGAAGTGTTTGTAACGAAACTTTCTATTAATCAATTCTTCTTATTTTTTTTTGTGTCTATAAATTCCCAATTCATTGAGAACATGATACAAACAAAGCTGAATGAAACTTGAGTCTTGGGTCCTAGTCGATAAGATATTATCTGATATTTTTGACGACTCTTGTATTATGAGTAATATTTTTTAACGTCTAATGCTTCAAGGAAACGAATTGACATACGAAAAACCTGGAAAATATGTAAAGGAAAAGCTACACCCGTTCATAATATTACTCTCGACAAACACGAGTAAGAAAAGTGCAAAAAAGCTGAAGGATACATTCGGGAACTGACAAAAAGCCAACATCACGCTGTGTTCCCAGGCGGTCACCCATCCAAGTACTGACAGCGCCCGACGTTGCTTAACTTCGGTGATCGGACGAGAACCGGTGTATTCAACGTAGTATGGACGTTGGCGATAGCAAAACACTAATTTTTTAATACGTTCGTACCTATTATCTATTCTCAGCTTTCGTCACTGATTTTTTACAAATCAATCATCGGACCGACCAGCCAGCCTTCCGAATCTGCTTTGCCCGAGTAGCACGCAAAGCCTACTTTTCTCAACGTCCCATCCCACTGTATTTTATACACCCCGTTTTCGTTGCAGTAGGATTTTTTAACGATATCTAATGGTAATCGTTAGTTTTAAACACTACAATCAAACACCGACATAATTGTCTCTTTCTAGTGTATTTTTTGAACAATCGCAAAGTTTCAGTTTATCCGGTTGAAGAAAATCACAATTCAATAAGCAGATAAAAATTAAAATATACTCAATTAATGGATACATCCCATTCACGTGTATAGATTACATATACAAGAATGCACATTTGTGCTAATTTTCATACTTCCAAGCCCAGTATATACAAAAATATGTAATTTTGTGTCAATTTACCTTTTTCTTTTTAATTCCTGAATAAAACCATAGTAGAAAGAAATCATCAGCATGAAGGCGCTTACAGCATCTCTCAATCACGTGTATTAAGGCCACCATCTCATGCTGCTTTATTCAGAGGTAATTTGCCACTTAGCAGCCGGATAAAATCTACAAAACATGAACGCAACCTCGATTTTGGTGGAAAAAAATGAGAAATTAAGAAAAAAAAATGCGACATAGTAGAATCCCGTCGTTATTTCGGCTTTTATTTATTTAGTGATTGATATGTTGAAGGGGTATTTTTAAGGGGTTTTTGTCCTTATGCATTTGTTAATTTTTATCTGAACGTAGAATATCATCAAGATACTATCCACTTAGATTATAAGAGCAAGCGCTGACCTGGCCATGTGGGCAAGATGAGCATGACATTAACATACGGCCTCACATTCTTACAGTCTATCGAGGCTGAAGATTTTAAAAGATACCAAGTCAGCTCAGTTTCGAAGGGTTTCGTGGCACCAATCACACATATGGGATAAGTATAGAGTGTGTGAGAGAGAGAGAGAACAAAAACGAAAAATCTGAAATTAAACAAAAACGCCTAAAACAATGTGCCTCATAATAAAGCTTACAGTCACATAGGGGCAATGTAGAGTCCTGTGTTAGGAGTTTCACTACGCTATTCTATCAAATCTGCGACGAGAATCCGTAGAAGAACCACGGTTACTGACTTGGGTTGGACAGTGATGATGATGGCAAAGTTATACGGTTATCGTAAAATTTATACTTCTCGCACTCAGTACTGATTTTACCGATCAGTTTAGACATATTCGTATAAAAGACTTTATAATGGAAGTGTTTGTAACGAAACTTTCTATTAATCAATTCTTCTTATTTTTTTTTGTGTCTATAAATTCCCAATTCATTGAGAACATGATACAAACAAAGCTGAATGAAACTTGAGTCTTGGGTCCTAGTCGATAAGATATTATCTGATATTTTTGACGACTCTTGTATTATGAGTAATATTTTTTAACGTCTAATGCTTCAAGGAAACGAATTGACATACGAAAAACCTGGAAAATATGTAAAGGAAAAGCTACACCCGTTCATAATATTACTCTCGACAAACACGAGTAAGAAAAGTGCAAAAAAGCTGAAGGATACATTCGGGAACTGACAAAAAGCCAACATCACGCTGTGTTCCCAGGCGGTCACCCATCCAAGTACTGACAGCGCCCGACGTTGCTTAACTTCGGTGATCGGACGAGAACCGGTGTATTCAACGTAGTATGGACGTTGGCGATAGCAAAACACTAATTTTTTAATACGTTCGTACCTATTATCTATTCTCAGCTTTCGTCACTGATTTTTTACAAATCAATCATCGGACCGACCAGCCAGCCTTCCGAATCTGCTTTGCCCGAGTAGCACGCAAAGCCTACTTTTCTCAACGTCCCATCCCACTGTATTTTATACACCCCGTTTTCGTTGCAGTAGGATTTTTTAACGATATCTAATGGTAATCGTTAGTTTTAAACACTACAATCAAACACCGACATAATTGTCTCTTTCTAGTGTATTTTTTGAACAATCGCAAAGTTTCAGTTTATCCGGTTGAAGAAAATCACAATTCAATAAGCAGATAAAAATTAAAATATACTCAATTAATGGATACATCCCATTCACGTGTATAGATTACATATACAAGAATGCACATTTGTGCTAATTTTCATACTTCCAAGCCCAGTATATACAAAAATATGTAATTTTGTGTCAATTTACCTTTTTCTTTTTAATTCCTGAATAAAACCATAGTAGAAAGAAATCATCAGCATGAAGGCGCTTACAGCATCTCTCAATCACGTGTATTAAGGCCACCATCTCATGCTGCTTTATTCAGAGGTAATTTGCCACTTAGCAGCCGGATAAAATCTACAAAACATGAACGCAACCTCGATTTTGGTGGAAAAAAATGAGAAATTAAGAAAAAAAAATGCGACATAGTAGAATCCCGTCGTTATTTCGGCTTTTATTTATTTAGTGATTGATATGTTGAAGGGGTATTTTTAAGGGGTTTTTGTCCTTATGCATTTGTTAATTTTTATCTGAACGTAGAATATCATCAAGATACTATCCACTTAGATTATAAGAGCAAGCGCTGACCTGGCCATGTGGGCAAGATGAGCATGACATTAACATACGGCCTCACATTCTTACAGTCTATCGAGGCTGAAGATTTTAAAAGATACCAAGTCAGCTCAGTTTCGAAGGGTTTCGTGGCACCAATCACACATATGGGATAAGTATAGAGTGTGTGAGAGAGAGAGAGAACAAAAACGAAAAATCTGAAATTAAACAAAAACGCCTAAAACAATGTGCCTCATAATAAAGCTTACAGTCACATAGGGGCAATGTAGAGTCCTGTGTTAGGAGTTTCACTACGCTATTCTATCAAATCTGCCACGAGAATCCGTAGAAGAACCACGGTTACTGACTTGGGTTGGACAGTGATGATGATGGCAAAGTTATACGGTTATCGTAAAATTTATACTTCTCGCACTCAGTACTGATTTTACCGATCAGTTTAGAAATATTCGTATAAAAAGACTTTATAATGGAAGTGTTTGTAACGAAACTTTCTATTAATCAATTCTTCTTATTTTTTTTTGTGTCTATAAATTCCCAATTCATTGAGAACATGATACAAACAAAGCTGAATGAAACTTGAGTCTTGGGTCCTAGTCGATAAGATATTATCTGATATTTTTGACGACTCTTGTATTATGAGTAATATTTTTTAACGTCTAATGCTTCAAGGAAACGAATTGACATACGAAAAACCTGGAAAATATGTAAAGGAAAAGCTACACCCGTTCATAATATTACTCTCGACAAACACGAGTAAGAAAAGTGCAAAAGAGCTGAAGGATACATTCGGGAACTGACAAAAAGCCAACATCACGCTGTGTTCCCAGGCGGTCACCCATCCAAGTACTGACAGCGCCCGACGTTGCTTAACTTCGGTGATCGGACGAGAACCGGTGTATTCAACGTAGTATGGACGTTGGCGATAGCAAAACACTAATTTTTTAATACGTTCGTACCTATTATCTATTCTCAGCTTTCGTCACTGATTTTTTACAAATCAATCATCGGACCGACCAGCCAGCCTTCCGAATCTGCTTTGCCCGAGTAGCACGCAAAGCCTACTTTTCTCAACGTCCCATCCCACTGTATTTTATACACCCCGTTTTCGTTGCAGTAGGATTTTTTAACGATATCTAATGGTAATCGTTAGTTTTAAACACTACAATCAAACACCGACATAATTGTCTCTTTCTAGTGTATTTTTTGAACAATCGCAAAGTTTCAGTTTATCCGGTTGAAGAAAATCGCAATTCAATAAGCAGATAAAAATTAAAATATACTCAATTAATGGATACATCCCATTCACGTGTATAGATTACATATACAAGAATGCACATTTGTGCTAATTTTCATACTTCCAAGCCCAGTATATACAAAAATATGTAATTTTGTGTCAATTTACCTTTTTCTTTTTAATTCCTGAATAAAACCATAGTAGAAAGAAATCATCAGCATGAAGGCGCTTACAGCATCTCTCAATCACGTGTATTAAGGCCACCATCTCATGCTGCTTTATTCAGAGGTAATTTGCCACTTAGCAGCCGGATAAAATCTACAAAACATGAACGCAACCTCGATTTTGGTGGAAAAAAATGAGAAATAAAGAAAAAAAATTCGACATAGAAGAATCCCGTCGTTATTTCGGCTTTTATTTATTTAGTGATTGATATGTTGAAGGGGTATTTTTAAGGGGTTTTTGTCCTTATGCATTTGTTAATTTTTATAAATTTTATCTGAACGTAGAATATCATCAAGATACTATCCACTTAGATTATAAGAGCAAGCGCTGACCTGGCCATGTGGGCAAGATGAGCATGACATTAACATACGGCCTCACATTCTTACAGTCTATCGAGGCTGAAGATTTTAAAAGATACCAAGTCAGCTCAGTTTCGAAGGGTTTCGTGGCACCAATCACACATATGGGATAAGTATAGAGTGTGTGAGAGAGAGAGAGAACAAAAACGAAAAATCTGAAATTAAACAAAAACGCCTAAAACAATGTGCCTCATAATAAAGCTTACAGTCACATAGGGGCAATGTAGAGTCCTGTGTTAGGAGTTTCACTACGCTATTCTATCAAATCTGCGACGAGAATCCGTAGAAGAACCACGGTTACTAACTTGGGTTGGACAGTGATGATGATGGCAAAGTTATACGGTTATCGTAAAATTTATACTTCTCGCACTCAGTACTGATTGTACCGATCAGTTTAGAAATATTCGTATAAAAAGACTTTATAATGGAAGTGTTTGTAACGAAACTTTCTATTAACCAATTCTTCTTATTTTTTTGTGTCTATCAATTCCAAATTCATTGAGAACATGATACAAACAAAGCTGAATGAAACTTGAGTCTTGGGTCCTAGTCGATAAGATATCTGATATTTTTGACGACTCTTGTATTATGATGAGTAATATTTTTTAACGTCTAATGCTTCAAGGAAACGAATTGACATACGAAAAACCTGGAAAATATGTAAAGGAAAAGCTACACCCGTTCATAATATTACTCTCGACAAACACGAGTAAGAAAAGTGCAAAAAAGCTGAAGGATACATTCGGGAACTGACAAAAAGCCAACATCACGCTGTGTTCCCAGGCGGTCACCCATCCAAGTACTGACAGCGCCCGACGTTGCTTAACTTCGGTGATCGGACGAGAACCGGTGTATTCAACGTAGTATGGACGTTGGCGATAGCAAAACACTAATTTTTTAATACGTTCGTACCTATTATCTATTCTCAGCTTTCGTCACTGATTTTTTACAAATCAATCATCGGACCGACCAGCCAGCCTTCCGAATCTGCTTTGCCCGAGTAGCACGCAAAGCCTACTTTTCTCAACGTCCCATCCCACTGTATTTTATACACCCCGTTTTCGTTGCAGTAGGATTTTTTAACGATATCTAATGGTAATCGTTAGTTTTAAACACTACAATCAAACACCGACATAATTGTCTCTTTCTAGTGTATTTTTTGAACAATCGCAAAGTTTCAGTTTATCCGGTTGAAGAAAATCACAATTCAATAAGCAGATAAAAATTAAAATATACTCAATTAATGGATACATCCCATTCACGTGTATAGATTACATATACAAGAATGCACATTTGTGCTAATTTTCATACTTCCAAGCCCAGTATATACAAAAATATGTAATTTTGTGTCAATTTACCTTTTTCTTTTTAATTCCTGAATAAAACCATAGTAGAAAGAAATCATCAGCATGAAGGCGCTTACAGCATCTCTCAATCACGTGTATTAAGGCCACCATCTCATGCTGCTTTATTCAGAGGTAATTTGCCACTTAGCAGCCGGATAAAATCTACAAAACATGAACGCAACCTCGATTTTGGTGGAAAAAAATGAGAAATTAAGAAAAAAAATTCGACATAGAAGAATCCCGTCGTTATTTCGGCTTTTATTTATTTAGTGATTGATATGTTGAAGGGGTATTTTTAAGGGGTTTTTGTCCTTATGCATTTGTTAATTTTTATAAATTTTATCTGAACGTAGAATATCATCAAGATACTATCCACTTAGATTATAAGAGCAAGCGCTGACCTGGCCATGTGGGCAAGATGAGCATGACATTAACATACGGCCTCACATTCTTACAGTCTATCGAGGCTGAAGATTTTAAAAGATACCAAGTCAGCTCAGTTTCGAAGGGTTTCGTGGCACCAATCACACATATGGGATAAGTATAGAGTGTGTGAGAGAGAGAGAGAACAAAAACGAAAAATCTGAAATTAAACAAAAACGCCTAAAACAATGTGCCTCATAATAAAGCTTACAGTCACATAGGGGCAATGTAGAGTCCTGTGTTAGGAGTTTCACTACGCTATTCTATCAAATCTGCGACGAGAATCCGTAGAAGAACCACGGTTACTAACTTGGGTTGGACAGTGATGATGATGGCAAAGTTATACGGTTATCGTAAAATTTATACTTCTCGCACTCAGTACTGATTGTACCGATCAGTTTAGAAATATTCGTATAAAAAGACTTTATAATGGAAGTGTTTGTAACGAAACTTTCTATTAACCAATTCTTCTTATTTTTTTGTGTCTATCAATTCCAAATTCATTGAGAACATGATACAAACAAAGCTGAATGAAACTTGAGTCTTGGGTCCTAGTCGATAAGATATCTGATATTTTTGACGACTCTTGTATTATGATGAGTAATATTTTTTAACGTCTAATGCTTCAAGGAAACGAATTGACATACGAAAAACCTGGAAAATATGTAAAGGAAAAGCTACACCCGTTCATAATATTACTCTCGACAAACACGAGTAAGAAAAGTGCAAAAAAGCTGAAGGATACATTCGGGAACTGACAAAAAGCCAACATCACGCTGTGTTCCCAGGCGGTCACCCATCCAAGTACTGACAGCGCCCGACGTTGCTTAACTTCGGTGATCGGACGAGAACCGGTGTATTCAACGTAGTATGGACGTTGGCGATAGCAAAACACTAATTTTTTAATACGTTCGTACCTATTATCTATTCTCAGCTTTCGTCACTGATTTTTTACAAATCAATCATCGGACCAGCCAGCCATCCGAATCTGCTTTGCCCGAGTAGCACGCAAAGCCTACTTTTCTCAACGTCCCACAGTGTTTTATACACCCCGTTTTCGTTGCAGTAGGATTTTTTAACGATATCTAATGGAAATCGTTAGTTTTAAACACTACAATCAAACACCGACATAATTATCTCTTTCTAGTGTATTTCTTGAACAATCGCAAAGTTTCAGTTTATCCGGTTGAAGAAAATAACAATTCAATAAGCAGATAAAAATTAAAATATACTCAATTAATGGATACATCCCATTCACGTGTATAGATTACATATACAAGAATGCACATTTGTGCTAATTTTCATACTTCCAAGCCCAGTATATACAAAAATATGTAATTTTGTGTCAATTTACCTTTTTCTTTTTAATTCCTGAATAAAACCATAGTAGAAAGAAATCATCAGCATGAAGGCGCTTACAGCATCTCTCAATCACGTGTATTAAGGCCACCATCTCATGCTGCTTTATTCAGAGGTGATTTGCCACTTAGCAGCCGGATAAAATCTACAAAACATGAACGCAACCTCGATTTTGGTGGAAAAAAATGAGAAATTAAGAAAAAAAAATGCGACATAGAAGAATCCCGTCGTTATTTCGGCTTTTATTTATTTAGTGATTGATATGTTGAAGGGGTATTTTTAAGGGGTTTTTGTCCTTATGCATTTGTTAATTTTTATAAATTTTATCCGAACGTAGAAGATACTATCCACTTGGATTATAAGAGCAAGCGCTGATCTGGCCATGTGAGCAAGAAAGCATGCCATTAACCCGAATCAACATACGGCCTCACATTCTTACAGTCTATCGAGGCTGAAGATTTTAAAAGATACCAAGTCAGCTCTGTTTCGAAGGGTTTCGTGGCACCAATCACACATATGGGATAAGTATAGAGTGTGAGAGAGAGAGACAGAACAAAAACGAAAAATCTGAAATTAAACAAAAACGCCTAAAACAATGTGCCTCATAATAAAGCTTACAGTCACATAGGGGCAATGTAGAGTCCTGTGTTAGGAGTTTCACTACGCTATTCTATCAAATCTGCGACGAGAATCCGTAGAAGAACCACGGTTACTGACTTGGGTTGGACAGTGATGATGATGGCAAAGTTATACGGTTATCGTAAAATTTATACTTCTCGCACTCAGTACTGATTTTACCGATCAGTTTAGAAATATTCGTATAAAAAGACTTTATAATGGAAGTGTTTGTAACGAAACTTTCTATTAACCAATTCTTCTTATTTTTTTGTGTCTATCAATTCCAAATTCATTGAGAACATGATACAAACAAAGCTGAATGAAACTTGAGTCTTGGGTCCTAGTCGATAAGATATCTGATATTTTTGACGACTCTTGTATTATGATGAGTAATATTTTTTAACGTCTAATGCTTCAAGGAAACGAATTGACATACGAAAAACCTGGAAAATATGTAAAGGAAAAGCTACACCCGTTCATAATATTACTCTCGACAAACACGAGTAAGAAAAGTGCAAAAAAGCTGAAGGATACATTCGGGAACTGACAAAAAGCCAACATCACGCTGTGTTCCCAGGCGGTCACCCATCCAAGTACTGACAGCGCCCGACGTTGCTTAACTTCGGTGATCGGACGAGAACCGGTGTATTCAACGTAGTATGGATGTTGGCGATAGCAAAACACTAATTTTTTAATACGTTCGTACCTATTATCTATTCTCAGCTTTCGTCACTGATTTTTTACAAATCAATCATCGGACCGACCAGCCAGCCTTCCGAATCTGCTTTGCCCGAGTAGCACGCAAAGCCTACTTTTCTCAACGTCCCATCCCACTGTATTTTTTTATTTATTTAGTGATTGATATGTTGAAGGGGTATTTTTAAGGGGTTTTTGTCCTTATGCATTTGTTAATTTTTATCTGAACGTAGAATATCATCAAGATACTATCCACTTAGATTATAAGAGCAAGCGCTGACCTGGCCATGTGGGCAAGATGAGCATGACATTAACATACGGCCTCACATTCTTACAGTCTATCGAGGCTGAAGATTTTAAAAGATACCAAGTCAGCTCAGTTTCGAAGGGTTTCGTGGCACCAATCACACATATGGGATAAGTATAGAGTGTGTGAGAGAGAGAGAGAACAAAAACGAAAAATCTGAAATTAAACAAAAACGCCTAAAACAATGTGCCTCATAATAAAGCTTACAGTCACATAGGGGCAATGTAGAGTCCTGTGTTAGGAGTTTCACTACGCTATTCTATCAAATCTGCCACGAGAATCCGTAGAAGAACCACGGTTACTGACTTGGGTTGGACAGTGATGATGATGGCAAAGTTATACGGTTATCGTAAAATTTATACTTCTCGCACTCAGTACTGATTTTACCGATCAGTTTAGAAATATTCGTATAAAAAGACTTTATAATGGAAGTGTTTGTAACGAAACTTTCTCTTATTTTTTTTTGTGTCTATAAATTCCCAATTCATTGAGAACATGATACAAACAAAGCTGAATGAAACTTGAGTCTTGGGTCCTAGTCGATAAGATATTATCTGATATTTTTGACGACTCTTGTATTATGAGTAATATTTTTTAACGTCTAATGCTTCAAGGAAACGAATTGACATACGAAAAACCTGGAAAATATGTAAAGGAAAAGCTACACCCGTTCATAATATTACTCTCGACAAACACGAGTAAGAAAAGTGCAAAAAAGCTGAAGGATACATTCGGGAACTGACAAAAAGCCAACATCACGCTGTGTTCCCAGGCGGTCACCCATCCAAGTACTGACAGCGCCCGACGTTGCTTAACTTCGGTGATCGGACGAGAACCGGTGTATTCAACGTAGTATGGACGTTGGCGATAGCAAAACACTAATTTTTTAATACGTTCGTACCTATTATCTATTCTCAGCTTTCGTCACTGATTTTTTACAAATCAATCATCGGACCGACCAGCCAGCCTTCCGAATCTGCTTTGCCCGAGTAGCACGCAAAGCCTACTTTTCTCAACGTCCCATCCCACTGTATTTTTTTATTTATTTAGTGATTGATATGTTGAAGGGGTATTTTTAAGGGGTTTTTGTCCTTATGCATTTGTTAATTTTTATCTGAACGTAGAATATCATCAAGATACTATCCACTTAGATTATAAGAGCAAGCGCTGACCTGGCCATGTGGGCAAGATGAGCATGACATTAACATACGGCCTCACATTCTTACAGTCTATCGAGGCTGAAGATTTTAAAAGATACCAAGTCAGCTCAGTTTCGAAGGGTTTCGTGGCACCAATCACACATATGGGATAAGTATAGAGTGTGTGAGAGAGAGAGAGAACAAAAACGAAAAATCTGAAATTAAACAAAAACGCCTAAAACAATGTGCCTCATAATAAAGCTTACAGTCACATAGGGGCAATGTAGAGTCCTGTGTTAGGAGTTTCACTACGCTATTCTATCAAATCTGCCACGAGAATCCGTAGAAGAACCACGGTTACTGACTTGGGTTGGACAGTGATGATGATGGCAAAGTTATACGGTTATCGTAAAATTTATACTTCTCGCACTCAGTACTGATTTTACCGATCAGTTTAGAAATATTCGTATAAAAAGACTTTATAATGGAAGTGTTTGTAACGAAACTTTCTCTTATTTTTTTTTGTGTCTATAAATTCCCAATTCATTGAGAACATGATACAAACAAAGCTGAATGAAACTTGAGTCTTGGGTCCTAGTCGATAAGATATTATCTGATATTTTTGACGACTCTTGTATTATGAGTAATATTTTTTAACGTCTAATGCTTCAAGGAAACGAATTGACATACGAAAAACCTGGAAAATATGTAAAGGAAAAGCTACACCCGTTCATAATATTACTCTCGACAAACACGAGTAAGAAAAGTGCAAAAAAGCTGAAGGATACATTCGGGAACTGACAAAAAGCCAACATCACGCTGTGTTCCCAGGCGGTCACCCATCCAAGTACTGACAGCGCCCGACGTTGCTTAACTTCGGTGATCGGACGAGAACCGGTGTATTCAACGTAGTATGGACGTTGGCGATAGCAAAACACTAATTTTTTAATACGTTCGTACCTATTATCTATTCTCAGCTTTCGTCACTGATTTTTTACAAATCAATCATCGGACCGACCAGCCAGCCTTCCGAATCTGCTTTGCCCGAGTAGCACGCAAAGCCTACTTTTCTCAACGTCCCATCCCACTGTATTTTATACACCCCGTTTTCGTTGCAGTAGGATTTTTTAACGATATCTAATGGTAATCGTTAGTTTTAAACACTACAATCAAACACCGACATAATTGTCTCTTTCTAGTGTATTTTTTGAACAATCGCAAAGTTTCAGTTTATCCGGTTGAAGAAAATCGCAATTCAATAAGCAGATAAAAATTAAAATATACTCAATTAATGGATAAATCCCATTCACGTGTATAGATTACATATACAAGAATGCACATTTGTGCTAATTTTCATACTTCCAAGCCCAGTATATACAAAAATATGTAATTTTGTGTCAATTTACCTTTTTCTTTTTAATTCCTGAATAAAACCATAGTAGAAAGAAATCATCAGCATGAAGGCGCTTACAGCATCTCTCAATCACGTGTATTAAGGCCACCATCTCATGCTGCTTTATTCAGAGGTAATTTGCCACTTAGCAGCCGGATAAAATCTACAAAACATGAACGCAACCTCGATTTTGGTGGAAAAAAATGAGAAATTAAGAAAAAAAATTCGACATAGAAGAATCCCGTCGTTATTTCGGCTTTTATTTATTTAGTGATTGATATGTTGAAGGGGTATTTTTAAGGGGTTTTTGTCCTTATGCATTTGTTAATTTTTATAAATTTTATCTGAACGTAGAATATCATCAAGATACTATCCACTTAGATTATAAGAGCAAGCGCTGACCTGGCCATGTGGGCAAGATGAGCATGACATTAACATACGGCCTCACATTCTTACAGTCTATCGAGGCTGAAGATTTTAAAAGATACCAAGTCAGCTCAGTTTCGAAGGGTTTCGTGGCACCAATCACACATATGGGATAAGTATAGAGTGTGTGAGAGAGAGAGAGAACAAAAACGAAAAATCTGAAATTAAACAAAAACGCCTAAAACAATGTGCCTCATAATAAAGCTTACAGTCACATAGGGGCAATGTAGAGTCCTGTGTTAGGAGTTTCACTACGCTATTCTATCAAATCTGCGACGAGAATCCGTAGAAGAACCACGGTTACTGACTTGGGTTGGACAGTGATGATGATGGCAAAGTTATACGGTTATCGTAAAATTTATACTTCTCGCACTCAGTACTGATTGTACCGATCAGTTTAGAAATATTCGTATAAAAAGACTTTATAATGGAAGTGTTTGTAACGAAACTTTCTATTAACCAATTCTTCTTATTTTTTTGTGTCTATCAATTCCAAATTCATTGAGAACATGATACAAACAAAGCTGAATGAAACTTGAGTCTTGGGTCCTAGTCGATAAGATATCTGATATTTTTGACGACTCTTGTATTATGATGAGTAATATTTTTTAACGTCTAATGCTTCAAGGAAACGAATTGACATACGAAAAACCTGGAAAATATGTAAAGGAAAAGCTACACCCGTTCATAATATTACTCTCGACAAACACGAGTAAGAAAAGTGCAAAAAAGCTGAAGGATACATTCGGGAACTGACAAAAAGCCAACATCACGCTGTGTTCCCAGGCGGTCACCCATCCAAGTACTGACAGCGCCCGACGTTGCTTAACTTCGGTGATCGGACGAGAACCGGTGTATTCAACGTAGTATGGACGTTGGCGATAGCAAAACACTAATTTTTTAATACGTTCGTACCTATTATCTATTCTCAGCTTTCGTCACTGATTTTTTACAAATCAATCATCGGACCAGCCAGCCATCCGAATCTGCTTTGCCTGAGTAGCACGCAAAGCCTACTTTTCTCAACGTCCCACAGTGTTTTATACACCCCGTTTTCGTTGCAGTAGGATTTTTTAACGATATCTAATGGTAATCGTTATTTTTAATCAAACACCGACATAATTATCTCTTCTAGTGTATTTTTTGAACAATCGCAAAGTTTCAGTTTATCCGGTTGAAGAAAATCACAATTCAATAAGCAGATAAAAATTAAAATATACTCAATTAATGGATACATTCCATTCACGTGTATAGATTACATATACAAGAATGCACATTTGTGCTAATTTTCGTACTTCCAAGCCCAGTATATACAAAAAT
The DNA here is from genome assembly GCA_963576735.1 of Bedellia somnulentella. Classification (NCBI taxonomy): domain Eukaryota; kingdom Metazoa; phylum Arthropoda; class Insecta; order Lepidoptera; family Bedelliidae; genus Bedellia; species Bedellia somnulentella. Next base: position 7,409,328 of record OY755191.1, on the reverse strand, counting down.
GTGTAATTTTGTGTCAATTTACCTTTTTCTTTCTCGTATCATCCCAACCATAGTAAAACATGTTCAATGTTTATGAAAATTGTATCGGAGCACCCTTTATAGATGTACAATATGAATTGTAAGGAAAAAAAAATTCGTAAAAGGAGGTTTTTATGTTTTTTAACCGTTTCAATAATGGAACATTAGGAATATACATACATGTGAAATCCTGTTTAGGGCCATAGTTTCAATGAGAAATAAGATAATTGTATTTACATTATTTTTATTTTTCGGACTTAAAAATATGGTTAACTAGCATGAACGTGAAAACATTATATAATTAGATGTTATTGAGAATAAAAAATATAGAACACTTGATATGTAAAGCAGCACTCCACTTCCACTTGGAACATTTTGTTGTTGTACTTTTGTGTCATAAACCACATCGAGTTTCTTTATTTTTTTACTTTCAGGAATATGTTCTTTGCCATCCAATCGTTTAGCTTCAAACACACGTTATGCTCTACAAGTGAACATCTAGGAGTACGAATCTTAGATGAAGACAAGTGTAAGGAACTGTATCTTATTGTTAGAAGTGTGTAGAAGCAATATCTCTCGTAAATGATAAAAGACCATGTGAAGTTGCAGCTGGAGATTTTTTGTACAGCTGAAAACACTAACATATTATGTGGAATATCATTAATTGCCAATACCATATTTTCAGCTAGATTGCAGTACGATGGAAACCAACACTATCCTTCTGAATATTTTTTTAAGTTTCTAAGCAAATTCATTCAAATACCTCTTTTTTTTTAAAACACTGAAATAATTTCCAGATTTTCCGGAAATCTGGTTCATATGACACCTTCGCAGCCTTTCCTTGAATATCGAAAAACCCCCATCTTCTTGCCACTTCATTACGTATTCTTTTTGGCGGTGGCTCTGTCACCGTCAATGAAGCTGAGGGCTGTAGAGACGGGGTCACTAAGAATGTGGATAGTTCTACTGGTTCACCTTCGGTTTAGTTCAATCCGAGCCTCAGCTTGAAACCATTTGGTGTCAGGAAAAACATTTTCAAGGAGTTCATCTTGTGCCGGTGACTGATGTTATATCAATTATTTGTACAAGCATACTCTTCGTCACACCGTTGTCTTCGCTATTTTGCCCATTGCCAGGCGTTGTGATGAAAATATCAGCCGCAAACAAGTCGCCATCGTCTACAATTAGATAAATTATCTGAATCAAATTCAATCTACAATAAAAAATATTATAATTACGAGGCAAGAATCATAAAGTGAAAATCCAAATGTATAGAAATTATATAAGCTTATGTTCCTACTGCTCCAATAATGGAACGGTTCATAAAATTTACAATTTCTTACGAACAAGTATTTTTTTTTCTAAGCACGTATTATGATATGATATAACAATACTATAGCATGTGTGTCAATCCTAAATCATCAGTAGTATTGTTTATGTATTATAATTACTTACGTTTTTTTGTTCGCCATAAATTTCACTCCAAACTTCTTGATAAATATTGTTTTGTAGATTGATAAAACCGCGCGAAGTGAAATGTAAATTTATTCAATCGACAGCAAGAAAAGTCGGTAATAACAACATAAAAGCAAAATTTTAGAAACGCATTCAACATTAGACTGAAAAATAAAAATGTAACCGTTTGAAAAATGGAACACTAGGATGATATGAGTTAATTCCTGTATAAAACCATAGTAGAAAGAGATCATAAGCATGAAGGCGCTTACAGCATCTCTCAATCACCTGTAATAAGGCCACCATCTCATGCTGCTTTATTCAGAGGTAATTTGCCACTTAGCAGCCGGATAAAATCTACAAAACATGCACACAACCTCGTTTTATTTATTTAGTGATTGATATGTTGAAGGGGTATTTTTAAGGGGTTTTTGTCCTTATGCATTTGTTAATTTTTATAAATTTTATCCGAACGTAGAAGATACTATCCACTTGGATTATAAGAGCAAGCGCTGATCTGGCCATGTGAGCAAGAAAGCATGCCATTAACCCGAATCAACATACGGCCTCACATTCTTACAGTCTATCGAGGCTGAAGATTTTAAAAGATACCAAGTCAGCTCTGTTTCGAAGGGTTTCGTGGCACCAATCACACATATGGGATAAGTATAGAGTGTGAGAGAGAGAGACAGAACAAAAACGAAAAATCTGAAATTAAACAAAAACGCCTAAAACAATGTGCCTCATAATAAAGCTTACAGTCACATAGGGGCAATGTAGAGTCCTGTGTTAGGAGTTTCACTACGCTATTCTATCAAATCTGCGACGAGAATCCGTAGAAGAACCACGGTTACTGACTTGGGTTGGACAGTGATGATGATGGCAAAGTTATACGGTTATCGTAAAATTTATACTTCTCGCACTCAGTACTGATTTTACCGATCAGTTTAGAAATATTCGTATAAAAGACTTTATAATGGAAGTGTTTGTAACGAAACTTTCTATTAACCAATTCTTCTTATTTTTTTTGTGTCTATAAATTCCCAATTCATTGAGAACATGATACAAACAAAGCTGAATGAAACTTGAGTCTTGGGTCCTAGTCGATAAGATATTATCTGATATTTTTGACGACTCTTGTATTATGAGTAATATTTTTTAACGTCTAATGCTTCAAGGAAACGAATTGACATACGAAAAACCTGGAAAATATGTAAAGGAAAAGCTACACCCGTTCATAATATTACTCTCGACAAACACGAGTAAGAAAAGTGCAAAAAAGCTGAAGGATACATTCGGGAACTGACAAAAAGCCAACATCACGCTGTGTTCCCAGGCGGTCACCCATCCAAGTACTGACAGCGCCCGACGTTGCTTAACTTCGGTGATCGGACGAGAACCGGTGTATTCAACGTAGTATGGACGTTGGCGATAGCAAAACACTAATTTTTAAATACGTTCGTACCTATTATCTATTCTCAGCTTTCGTCACTGATTTTTTACAAATCAATCATCGGACCAGCCAGCCATCCGAATCTGCTTTGCCCGAGTAGCACGCAAAGCCTACTTTTCTCAACGTCCCACAGTGTTTTATACACCCCGTTTTCGTTGCAGTAGGATTTTTTAACGATATCTAATGGTAATCGTTAGTTTTAAACACTACAATCAAACACCGACATAATTGTCTCTTTCTAGTGTATTTTTTGAACAATCGCAAAGTTTCAGTTTATCCGGTTGAAGAAAATCACAATTCAATAAGCAGATAAAAATTAAAATATACTCAATTAATGGATACATCCCATTCACGTGTATAGATTACATATACAAGAATGCACATTTGTGCTAATTTTCATACTTCCAAGCCCAGTATATACAAAAATATGTAATTTTGTGTCAATTTACCTTTTTCTTTTTAATTCCTGAATAAAACCATAGTAGAAAGAAATCATCAGCATGAAGGCGCTTACAGCATCTCTCAATCACGTGTATTAAGGCCACCATCTCATGCTGCTTTATTCAGAGGTAATTTGCCACTTAGCAGCCGGATAAAATCTACAAAACATGAACGCAACCTCGATTTTGGTGGAAAAAATGAGAAATTAAGGAAAAAAAATGCGACATAGAAGAATCCCGTCGTTATTTCGGCTTTTATTTATTTAGTGATTGATATGTTGAAGGGGTATTTTTAAGGGGTTTTTGTCCTTATGCATTTGTTAATTTTTATAAATTTTATCTGAACGTAGAATATCATCAAGATACTATCCACTTAGATTATAAGAGCAAGCGCTGACCTGGCCATGTGGGCAAGATGAGCATGACATTAACATACGGCCTCACATTCTTACAGTCTATCGAGGCTGAAGATTTTAAAAGATACCAAGTCAGCTCAGTTTCGAAGGGTTTCGTGGCACCAATCACACATATGGGATAAGTATAGAGTGTGTGAGAGAGAGAGAGAACGCCTAAAACTAGGGATTGCAATCCGGTATCATTTTCAATCCGGCCGGATTTCACCGGATTGGCTCCAATCCGGCCGGATCCGGTCGGATCCGGCCGGATTTTAAAGTTTTAGTGATTTTTAGTTTTGATAATCTATACTTATAATAAATCTGTAGAGAGGCAATTCTGTACATGAAATATATTTTCAAAATAACCATCAGGTGGTGATTAGGGATCGATACTCGACGGATTTTAACGAAACTTGGTGCAATTATTCTTCATACACCTGCGCAGGTTTTTGTATACTTTCCAGCAGAGTAGTAAAGGGGAATTTTGGGAAATTTTGGGAAAACGGGAGAAGTTACCCCATTTTTTAAGCTTCCGTCACGTGTGCAGCCTCAATGGTTAAACTTACATAGAAATCATGTGTGACGGAAATATTCTTCATAAAATTATCTAAAAAAAAATCCTCAGCAGTTTATGTCTATCTTTTACGGTTGACTCACAATAACACGTGTAATTCCTGATAGCTTAGCAGTTCGGATCATTCTGATTATATTTGTTTACTCTTACGTTCGTAAACGCCTCACTCATCCCAAATTTAACCTATTCAATAAAAAAAGAATCATAGAAATCGGTAGACAAACACCGAAATCATACATAAAATAAGCCATCGCGCCCGTGATCAAAACCAAATCTTTACTAATTTACATATAACATACTAGATGGCGCGAGTAGTTGCATCCTAAATCACGTAATAATTTATTTTTTAGATTGTTATAAATAATTCATAGCGTTTTATTAAAAAATTTGCTATTAAACGGAAATACTGAACCGTTCATCAAAGCGCATTTAAAATCACCAAACTACACTGTTTAGGGAGTGCTATAAATTTAATAAATTGAGAACATTGCGCTGAATTTCACAATGCTTGAGCAGTGACTGAAGAAAGAAACCTCAGATATTTAAAAAAACAACGCTACCCGTGCGAAGCTGGAACGATCCACTAGTAATACATATAAAGAAAAATAAAATACGTATTTATGGAAAATAAAATAATATAAATTTATTTCACATTAAATCATATTTTTTGGTAATGTTGTTTTTGGTACTATTTGTACTAAATGAAATTATGAAACAATTCTAAATAATAAAGTACCTAAGTAATCAGTCTGACTCCCACTTATTGCTGTAAGTACTAAGTACTTAAATAATAATACTATTAAACTCTTTTTAATAATCTACACACACTTAAGTTAACAAAACAGTATTTTAAATCAGTACTTATAAAATCAACTTTCATACTGCTAAGAAACAATAAAAACAGGAAACATTTATTTTTGCAATGGAAAAATGAGAGTTAATATTACCTACTTATGTGCCTGAAAAAACGATCTAAGAAACATAAAGTGTTGATTGTACTGTCTCCTAATCTGCTTCTGATGGCACTACAAATATAACCTGCAGCAGAAAAGATGCTTTTCTGCTGCAGCACTATGCAGATTAAAATGCTTTTCTTGGTGATGAACATTTAAGTTAAGATACCTATGATTTTTTTGGGATGTCCATTCATCGAACGTCAACGCAAATTTTTGATTCTGCTTTTTGAGATATTCACATTCAATTATCATGTCAGCCTTTACGGTGTTTGCAAAATTATTTATCATAGTTCTTATTGTGTTTGGTGATTGTGGAAGTTGAAACCCGCTTTTTTTGAATAAATTACGTAAGTCAGTAGATGTACAAAAGGTACTGAGGGCCAACCCATCTTTGCAGATCATTCTAGAAACCATAGCCTCCATACTATCATTTTTCTTCTTAAAATATTCGCGCGCGCTCTTCGTTACGTACCTACAGTTTTTCGCGTACATATTTTTTGCTTTACCGGATCCGCCACCGGATCCGGCGCCGACCCACCGGATCCGGTAGGTTCAAAAACACGCCGGATCCGCCGGATTACCGGATCCGCCGGACCGGATTGCAATCCCTACCTAAAACAATGTGCCTCATAATTAAGCTTACAGTCACATAGGGGCAATGTAGAGTCCTGTGTTAGGAGTTTCACTACGCTATTCTATCAAATCTGCGACGAGAATCCGTAGAAGAACCACGGTTACTGACTTGGGTTGGACAGTGATGATGATGGCAAAGTTATACGGTTATCGTAAAATTTATACTTCTCGCACTCAGTACTGATTTTACCGATCAGTTTAGAAATATTCGTATAAAAGACTTTATAATGGAAGTGTTTGTAACGAAACTTTCTATTAACCAATTCTTCTTATTTTTTTTGTGTCTATAAATTCCCAATTCATTGAGAACATGATACAAACAAAGCTGAATGAAACTTGAGTCTTGGGTCCTAGTCGATAAGATATTATCTGATATTTTTGACGACTCTTGTATTATGAGTAATATTTTTTAACGTCTAATGCTTCAAGGAAACGAATTGACATACGAAAAACCTGGAAAATATGTAAAGGAAAAGCTACACCCGTTCATAATATTACTCTCGACAAACACGAGTAAGAAAAGTGCAAAAAAGCTGAAGGATACATTCGGGAACTGACAAAAAGCCAACATCACGCTGTGTTCCCAGGCGGTCACCCATCCAAGTACTGACAGCGCCCGACGTTGCTTAACTTCGGTGATCGGACGAGAACCGGTGTATTCAACGTAGTATGGACGTTGGCGATAGCAAAACACTAATTTTTTAATACGTTCGTACCTATTATCTATTCTCAGCTTTCGTCACTGATTTTTTACAAATCAATCATCGGACCGACCAGCCAGCCATCCGAATCTGCTTTGCCCGAGTAGCACGCAAAGCCTACTTTTCTCAACGTCCCATCCCACTGTGTTTTATACACCCCGTTTTCGTTGCAGTAGGATTTTTTAACGATATCTAATGGAAATCGTTAGTTTTAAACACTACAATCAAACACCGACATAATTATCTCTTTCTAGTGTATTTCTTGAACAATCGCAAAGTTTCAGTTTATCCGTTTGAAGAAAATCACAATTCAATAAGCAGATAAAAATTAAAATATACTCTATTAATGGATACATTCCATTCACGTGTATAGATTACATATACAAGAATGCACATTTGTGCTAATTTTCGTACTTCCAAGCCCAGTATATACAAAAATATGTAATTTTGTGTCAATTTACCTTTTTCTTTTTAATTCCTGAATAAAACCATAGTAGAAAGAGATCATAAGCATGTGGGCGCTTACAGCATCTCTCAATCACCTGTATTAAGGCCACCATCTCATGCTGCTTTATTCAGAGGTAATTTGCCACTTAGCAGCCGGATAAAATCTACAAAACATGAACGCAACCTCGATTTTGGTGGAAAAAAATGTGAAATTAAGGAAAAAAAATGCGACATAGAAGAATCCCGTCGTTATTTCGGCTTTTATTTATTTAGTGATTGATATGTTGAAGGGGTATTTTTAAGGGGTTTTTGTCCTTATGCATTTGTTAATTTTTATCTGAACGTAGAATATCATCAAGATACTATCCACTTAGATTATAAGAGCAAGCGCTGACCTGGCCATGTGGGCAAGATGAGCATGACATTAACATACGGCCTCACATTCTTACAGTCTATCGAGGCTGAAGATTTTAAAAGATACCAAGTCAGCTCTGTTTCGAAGGGTTTCGTGGCACCAATCACACATATGGGATTGGTGCCACGAAATAGAGTGTGAGAGAGAGAGACAGAACAAAAACGAAAAATCTGAAATTAAACAAAAACGCCTAAAACAATGTGCCTCATAATAAAGCTTACAGTCACATAGGGGCAATGTAGAGTCCTGTGTTAGGAGTTTCACTACGCTATTCTATCAAATCTGCGACGAGAATCCGTAGAAGAACCACGGTTACTGACTTGGGTTGGACAGTGATGATGATGGCAAAGTTATACGGTTATCGTAAAATTTATACTTCTCGCACTCAGTACTGATTTTACCGATCAGTTTAGAAATATTCGTATAAAAGACTTTATAATGGAAGTGTTTGTAACGAAACTTTCTATTAACCAATTCTTCTTATTTTTTTTGTGTCTATAAATTCCCAATTCATTGAGAACATGATACAAACAAAGCTGAATGAAACTTGAGTCTTGGGTCCTAGTCGATAAGATATCTGATATTTTTGACGACTCTTGTATTATGAGTAATATTTTTTAACGTCTAATGCTTCAAGGAAACGAATTGACATACGAAAAACCTGGAAAATATGTAAAGGAAAAGCTACACCCGTTCATAATATTACTCTCGACAAACACGAGTAAGAAAAGTGCAAAAAAGCTGAAGGATACATTCGGGAACTGACAAAAAGCCAACATCACGCTGTGTTCCCAGGCGGTCACCCATCCAAGTACTGACAGCGCCCGACGTTGCTTAACTTCGGTGATCGGACGAGAACCGGTGTATTCAACGTAGTATGGACGTTGGCGGTAGCAAAACACTAATTTTTAAATACGTTCGTACCTATTATCTATTCTCAGCTTTCGTCACTGATTTTTTACAAATCAATCATCGGACCGACCAGCCAGCCATCCGAATCTGCTTTGCCCGAGTAGCACGCAAAGCCTACTTTTCTCAACGTCCCACAGTGTTTTATACACCCCGTTTTCGTTGCAGTAGGATTTTTTAACGATATCTAATGCTAATCGTTAGTTTTAAACACTACAATCAAACACCGACATAATTATCTCTTTCTAGTGTATTTTTTGAACAATCGCAAAGTTTCAGTTTATCCGTTTGAAGAAAATCACAATTCAATAAGCAGATAAAAATTAAAATATACTCAATTAATGGATACATTCCATTCACGTGTATAGATTACATATACAAGAATGCACATTTGTGCTAATTTTCGTACTTCCAAGCCCAGTATATACAAAAATATGTAATTTTGTGTCAATTTACCTTTTTCTTTTTAATTCCTGAATAAAACCATAGTAGAAAGAGATCATAAGCATGAAGGCGCTTACAGCATCTCTCAGTCACCTGTATTAAGGCCACCATCTCATGCTGCTTTATTCAGAGGTAATTTGCCACTTAGCAGCCGGATAAAATCTACAAAACATGAACACAACCTCGATTTTGGTGGAAAAAAATGTGAAATTAAGAAAAAAAAATGCGACATAGAAGAATCCCGTCGTTATTTCGGCTTTTATTTATTTAGTGATTGATATGTTGAAGGGGTATTTTTAAGGGGTTTTTGTCCTTATGCATTTGTTAATTTTTATAAATTTTATCCGAACGTAGAAGATACTATCCACTTAGATTATAAGAGCAAGCGCTGACCTGGCCATGTGGGCAAGATGAGCATGACATTAACATACGGCCTCACATTCTTACAGTCTATCGAGGCTGAAGATTTTAAAAGATACCAAGTGTCGGGCCTTACGGGATAGTATTCAATACTAGAGTAATCTATAACCTCTACAAATAAAACTCTTTTAATTAACCATCATTTCATATAATCAACATTATACTATTCTACATTAACTACAGCAAATATATCTTAGTAGTAGTGACTATACATTATACTATTACATACTATGCTGTATACATACATTTAATAACGTTACATGAAACACCTATGCACATGTAAATACATACTAGTGGTGAAGCAAATAGGCATAAATATACTACCTATACATAAGCAAAAGTATACATACACTTGGCAATTAATACAATGAGAGAGAGGTAGTTAATATAATAACTTACATAATATCTTTCAAGCAGCAGTTCCTCTCGACTAGACAATCAGAACTCGAATGACGCAGCTACTGGCACGTCACCCGTTTTATACACTGAGACAAACAACTTCGGTACGGTAGTGGGGGTTGCACGTGCGCATGCAGCTGCGTCACTCAGTGAATGAGTAATCTTTCATTTTCAAACTTATGAATTAAACTTGTAGTTATTCAAAAGTATATAGTTAAGTACACAATGATACATTATGTTACAAGTATTATTATCTTATATAAAGTGGTGATGACAGTCGGCCATCCTTTTTATAAGCATGACCTCATGCTGTTAGTAAACTCAAAATTTATTAAATTTACATCAGAGGTTTAAGCATACAAGAAAGGATATTTTTTTTTTTTTATTTTTTTTTTTATTATTATTATATTATTATTTTTTTATTGGACCATTCCGTCCTTACAATGAATTGGACCCTTCCGTCCTCACAATAAATTGGACCCTTCCGTCCTCACAATAAATTGGACCCTTCCGTCCTCACAATAAATTGGACCCTTCCGTCCTCACAATAAATTGGACCCTTCCGTCCTCACAATAAATTGGACCCTTCCGTCCTCACAATAAATTGGACCCTTCCGTCCTCACAATAAATTGGACCCTTCCGTCCTCACAATAAATTGGACCCTTCCGTCCTTAAAATAAACCATTCCGTCTTTAAAAAAAAATATATCAATAAATCAAACATGTGAACTTTAAACATAATTATCAACTGAATAATTTCTAATTAAATTAAATTCATCAATCAACGTCAACGGATTCGTCGGACAACTCGTCATCACTATTGAGTGGACGTTTAAAGTTTAACCATGGCCTAATTTTGTCAACAGCAACTACTGTCGAGTAGACTCTATTTCCCCTCTTTGTCAAAGGAGTATCTTTAATCTGGTATCGGTCATGATCCAATACTTTTATTATTTTAAATGGGCCTTGATACTTAGGAACTAACTTTTTACTTTGCCCTGTACTTGGAGCCTGGCGTTCTACGCGAACTAGATCATCTACTTTATATTTGTGTGGTCTTGAGCGATTTTTGTCATAATGACGTTTTTCTTTTTCTTGGTTGGACCTAATGTGTGTATCTATCTCATCCCTTATCTCAGCAATATTCTTACTATCACTGGGCCTGGTTATACCCTCCTCTAATTCTGATAAGATTTTACCTTCAGTGAAACCAGTCAACCTGAGTCCAAATAAGGCTTGTGCGGGGGTACGGTTTATACCTTTGTTAAACGTGTTGTTCATACCCCATTGCACTTCGGGCAGGTGCTCATCCCATTTGTTCTCGGGAAGTCCGATGTTTTTCGCGGTTAGAGAGTCGACAATTGTTTTATTATACCTTTCCACCTGCCCGTTTGCTCTGGGGGATGCAACCGCGTTTAGGACGTGCTTAACACCTATCTCAGAAACGAATCTTTTGAAACTGTCACTAGTAAAGGATGTCCCTCTATCGGAGATAATTCTCTTTGGTGTACCAAATATCCCAAAATATTCTCGAAGGGTTTTGATGGATGTTTGGCTTTTGGTATTTCTAACAGGTTTAAGATAAATATATTTAGTGAATGCATCTATTATGACAAGGATGTACATATTGCCTCTACTACTTTTAACAAAAGGTCCCGTATGATCAATATGGATTGTGTCAAAAGGGGTCGTTACTTTCGGAATTGGATGTAAAAAACCAGGCTTTTTCCCAGCAGCAGATTTAGAATATGAACATTCTAAGCACGACTCTACATACTTTTTAATGAATTTACGCATTTTAGGGAACCAGTAGTTGGACTTAATTTTTTCAAGTATTTTGTCAAAAGCAAAGTGGCCTATATCGTCATGATTTTGTTTTACAATCTGCCAACGTACACCCTTTGGCACAACCCATCTGTCACCTTCCGTAGTCATCCTAAACAGTTTGTCATTTTTAAGTTTATAATTTGATTTTATGTCAACAACATCGTCTAACTGTGGGTCTTTCAGTATGCCTATTATACGCTGAATGTCGTCATCCGTGCTTTGTACGGTCGTTATCCAACTCGACTCAGAGATCTCGAGTACGCTTATATCGTTTGAATTGGGGATCGGATTGCGACTGAGCGCATCGACATGTGACATGGAAACCCCAGGTTTATATTCGATCGAAAAGTCAAATTCCTGCATTTGTTCCCACCAGCGAGCAACACGTGGGAGCATATCTTTTTTAAGAAAAGTTGCTTTTAACGAGTTACAGTCTGTAAATATAGCGAATGGTATCCCTACTAGATAAACTCTAAACTTTTGAAGTGCTGCAACTACCGCTAAGGTTTCCAAGTCATATGACGAGTATTTTTGTTCCTCAGGTGTCGTCTGTCTACTAAAGTAAGCAACGGGTTTTAGAATATTTTCTTTGTTTCTTTGCATTAATATTCCTGCAATTCCGATTTGACAGGCATCAGTATGTAATTCTGTTAGAGCGTTTGGATTATATAAAGCCAAAGTAGGTTTCTGAGATAATTCCTTCTTAAGGATGGTAAAAGCAATGTCTTGATCGATTCCCCAAGTCCATTTGACGTCTTTTTTAAGCAAACTAGTAAGAGGTTTAGCAATAATTGAAAATTTTGGGACAAAGCGTCGAAAGAAACTGGCCAGTCCTAAAAACTGGCGAACATTATGTTGATTGGTGGGTTTGGGAAATTTCTCGACTGCTTCTATTTTTTTAGTGCCAGGGCGTATGCCGTGAACAGATACTTCAAATCCTAAGTATTCAACAGCACGTTTGAAAAAGAAACATTTAGAGGGCTTTAAGGACAGGCCAGCATTTTGGAAAATTTCTAAAACAAACTGCAAACGATCCATACCTTCTGCGATTGATTTCGAGGGAATAATTACGTCATCTAAATATGCTAATGCCTCCCCATGACGAGCAGCACCAAGAATATTGTTCATGAGTCTCTGAAATACTGAAGGTGCATTAGCAAGCCCGAACGGCATCCGGTTAAACTCATAGTGCCCGTCAGGTGTAATAAAGGCGGTTTTGTGCTTATCTGCTTCGCAGATAGGCACCTGATAATAGCCGGATGCCAAATCGAGTGTTGTGAAAAATTCGTTACCGGCTAATATGTCCAACTGATCGTCAATGAGTGGCATCGGGTAATGCTCCCTAACTGTTTTTTTATTGAGGGCCCTATAATCAATGCAAAGGCGTAATTCTCCGGTTTTCTTTTTCACAAGTACAATAGGGCTTGCATACGATGATGTAGATGGGCGTATGATATTATGGCTTAATAATTCCGCAATCATATCTCTAACTATTTCTTTCTCTGAAAACGATAGCCTATATGGCCTATAAAATACCGGTTGGTTATCGTGGAGATCTATTTTCATCTCGCCCCCGCTAATCATACCTAATTCCGATAGTTCAAAAGCAAAACAACCCCTATATTTGTTGACTAACGCCAAGAGAGTCTGTCTGTCCTTGTCTGGTAAGTCGTCATCAATGTTTAAGTCTGATTCAGTAATCGAGCGTGATTGATACGTACAGTCCGTAGTTGATATTTTAAGAATATTGGTAGTAACTTCTTCTTGTGCTACTCTACACCGTGCAAGGAGTTGATCCCTTTTGATAACTAGCTCTGAGAGAGGGGAGCAACTGACTATAACCTGACCTTGCCCATCTTGAATGAAGTATAACCCAGAAGAAACAGTATACCTGATGTTACCGTTATATCGTAAGCTACCTTCGAGGTACACTTCACCAGTAAAGCCTAAATTGTCAGCATATACGTCTACAATCGTCAAACCTGATACAGTAGTGTCAGTTTTGCAAAATAACTTTAAAATGGTATTTATCTTGAGAAAATCGCACTGTACCGGTGCCAATGTTGATAATTGTAGAAAGTTACTAGTTTTTGTCACAAGTATATGTGGTTGCTCTGTTAAATTCTGTCCAATCATAAGTGGCACATGCATAACAATATCAGGGACGACTAAGAGTTCTACATTAGCACTGACATCTTCTATAATTATTTTAGCCCTAAACCTACCGAGAACATTCACTATTGAGTTACCGAAACCGCGTAGAGTTGGCAAATTATTCGTGTCAAGTGGTACGGATTCAATTTTTAAGAATACGGAATGTTTTATCATTGAACATTCACTACCAAAGTCGATAAAGGAATCCATGGCTACCCCATTTACTATAGCTACTTTGAAATACTTTTGATTAAATTTAGGCTGAGTGGAGGTGGGTAACTCTACTGGTACAATAATCTGATCATGGCAAATGTTAAGTACTGATTTATCTTGAGCAGATGTTCTTGAGAAGCACTGCTCAGTTATATGACCAACTTTATTGCAGTTACTACACTTCTTTAGTGGTTTTGGACAGCTAGCAAATAAGTGACCTTCCCCTTTACAATTTAAGCATCTAAATGTCTTCGGTAGAGTACGTGTCTGTAAGTCAATGCTATTTGTTTTATACTGAGGTTGAACTATTTTTGTATACCGTCGGTCATTGTTAGGTTGGATATTTCTTACGTTTCGCAAGTATGATAGAAGTTTATCCGGGTCTTCAAATTTAACTGCCTCGGCTCCTAAGCGCACTGCCCGGTCATTTATACCGTGTAAAACACATTCTACCGCCCTAGATCCTACTATACCACACCTATTTATCAATACCATTTTTTCATAATAATACTCTTCCAGTGAGTCATTAGATCGAGTACGTTTGGCTAGCATGTCACTAAGCATTTGCCCGTAATTTTCTTCGACAGGAAATGCCGACAAAAGCTTTCTCTGCCACTCTCCTCACGTAAAAAGAACAGACGGCAACCCCTCAAACCACCTCTGGGCAACACCTTTTAATTTTGGCAGCGCATAGTGAACTATTTGTTTTTCCGACCAACCATATATTGTAGCACACTCATTAACCTTGTGCAGCCACATGGTCATCGTCTGCTCCTTTCGGGCGGGATCAAACTCGGGTATTGGATTATGCAAGAGTGTCCCTATTTTGTTCGACGAATCCGTTTGGTTCATTGATTTTATTATATGTGCTATTTTTATTATATTATCTATACTTAAAGACGGATGGTTTGACTCACCCACCGCGGCGGCTTCGTGACCTGCATTCGTAGTTGTAGAAGCAGCTACAAGTGCCAGCTGATCGTCCTGGCGGCGCGGCTGATCCCGCGAACGACGATCACCCGAGCGCCTGCCACGCAAGCGACGGTGGTGCTGAGGGCGCCGGCTGCGCGAGCGACAGCGGCGGTCGCGAACCTCCGGGCTATCGCCCCATGATTCGCCACTGCTATCTCCAGATCGGCAGTCTCGTGAGTGGCAGCCTCGCGTCCGGCAGCCAGGCGATCGTGGCCGCACAGCACGCTCACGTGACGGAAGTTTGTTCTCTTCATTGTACTGGTTGCACAGCTTTTCTTTATGCAATCCGCGCTCCTCACGGCTGGATGGTTTTTCAGGCGTGCGCACTACATGACGATGGTGAACGTGCGATCGACACGGAAGCACCGGACTGCGCTGGCTCCCATACTCGTCCACGTAGGGACTGGCCCGGCCATGTGAATCGCGGCGAACCGGACTTCGTGACCGAGTTCGGTAACGGTCAGCTCCAGTGCGCCTGGAG
Organism: Bedellia somnulentella; assembly: GCA_963576735.1. Classification (NCBI taxonomy): domain Eukaryota; kingdom Metazoa; phylum Arthropoda; class Insecta; order Lepidoptera; family Bedelliidae; genus Bedellia; species Bedellia somnulentella. Next base: position 7,394,022 of record OY755191.1, on the reverse strand, counting down.
TGCGACCGACCTTCGCGAACTGATGGCGTAGTTTTAGGCTCCATATCAATCTGAAAAAACACAATTTGTACGCGTAGTTTCTGGTATGAAGTGGAAAGTGGTAGCAGCAAGCTATTTAGCCTTGTTACCATAATTAAGTACAGACTAGATTAAGACGGGTCTGAGTACTAAAAGAAAAAATATGAATAAGTAACCCATAAATTAAGGTACACCTTAGATGTAGATCAACAACGCAAATCAGCGAAAGAATAAAGGGAAATAGCTACCGAAACTCATTTATACTGATTCTCTTTTGAAATAAAAAGAATTAATTCGCTTCAATATCTCTAATGATTATATTGTAAATTCGCCGCTCAATTAGTTATGCCGAACACTAATTTCTCAGTATTCATACAACTTGACTCGTTTCCGGTCGGTTAAATCCTCTCCGGTAGTATAAGTCAAATCGGCAGCCATTATTTAACCGAATATTAATAAAGCGTTTATTTGTACCGGAAGGATACTTATAAATTACCTCAAGTCAAATCAGCAACTATTATAACTTAACCGGGTATCAGATAAATGTCGATATACACCGGAAATTGATAAATAAACTGTTACTCAGTGTAGCAAGAATAACTGTAGGGAACAATATAGTCAGACACAACACATCTTGCAATTAGTATTACCTGACTTCTAATTTGTGAACTCCTATTGTTTGTTCGATTTTCAATTTGATCGAGTTGGTTACATCAGATCAAAATAACACAGTATATACATAAATAATGCTGACGCACAAAAAAAAAAAGAAAACGGGTTCTATCCCACTTCTGAAATGTCGGGCCTTACGGGATAGTATTCAATACTAGAGTAATCTATAACCTCTACAAATAAAACTCTTTTAATTAACCATCATTTCATATAATCAACATTATACTATTCTACATTAACTACAGCAAATATATCTTAGTAGTAGTGACTATACATTATACTATTACATACTATGCTGTATACATACATTTAATAACGTTACATGAAACACCTATGCACATGTAAATACATACTAGTGGTGAAGCAAATAGGCATAAATATACTACCTATACATAAGCAAAAGTATACATACACTTGGCAATTAATACAATGAGAGAGAGGTAGTTAATATAATAACTTACATAATATCTTTCAAGCAGCAGTTCCTCTCGACTAGACAATCAGAACTCGAATGACGCAGCTACTGGCACGTCACCCGTTTTATACACTGAGACAAACAACTTCGGTACGGTAGTGGGGGTTGCACGTGCGCATGCAGCTGCGTCACTCAGTGAATGAGTAATCTTTCATTTTCAAACTTATGAATTAAACTTGTAGTTATTCAAAAGTATATAGTTAAGTACACAATGATACATTATGTTACAAGTATTATTATCTTATATAAAGTGGTGATGACACAAGTCAGCTCAGTTTCGAAGGGTTTCGTGGCACCAATCACACATATGGGATAACTATAGAGTGTGTGAGAGAGAGAGAGAGAACAAAAACGAAAAATCTGAAATTAAACAAAAACGCCTAAAACAATGTGCCTCATAATAAAGCTTACAGTCACATAGGGGCAATGTAGAGTCCTGTGTTAGGAGTTTCACTACGCTATTCTATCAAATCTGCGACGAGAATCCGTAGAAGAACCACGGTTACTGACTTGGGTTGGACAGTGATGATGATGGCAAAGTTATACGGTTATCGTAAAATTTATACTTCTCGCACTCAGTACTGATTTTACCGATCAGTTTAGAAATATTCGTATAAAAGACTTTATAATGGAAGTGTTTGTAACGAAACTTTCTATTAACCAATTCTTCTTATTTTTTTTGTGTCTATAAATTCCCAATTCATTGAGAACATGATACAATCAAAGCTGAATGAAACTTGAGTCTTGGGTCCTAGTCGATAAGATATCTGATATTTTTGACGACTCTTGTATTATGAGTAATATTTTTTAACGTCTAATGCTTCAAGGAAACGAATTGACATACGAAAAACCTGGAAAATATGTAAAGGAAAAGCTACACCCGTTCATAATATTACTCTCGACAAACACGAGTAAGAAAAGTGCAAAAAAGCTGAAGGATACATTCGGGAACTGACAAAAAGCCAACATCACGCTGTGTTCCCAGGCGGTCACCCATCCAAGTACTGACAGCGCCCGACGTTGCTTAACTTCGGTGATCGGACGAGAACCGGTGTATTCAACGTAGTATGGACGTTGGCGATAGCAAAACACTAATTTTTAAATACGTTCGTACCTATTATCTATTCTCAGCTTTCGTCACTGATTTTTTACAAATCAATCATCGGACCGACCAGCCAGCCATCCGAATCTGCTTTGCCCGAGTAGCACGCAAAGCCTACTTTTCTCAACGTCCCACAGTGTTTTATACACCCCGTTTTCGTTGCAGTAGGATTTTTTAACGATATCTAATGCTAATCGTTAGTTTTAAACACTACAATCAAACACCGACATAATTATCTCTTTCTAGTGTATTTTTTGAACAATCGCAAAGTTTCAGTTTATCCGTTTGAAGAAAATCACAATTCAATAAGCAGATAAAAATTAAAATATACTCAATTAATGGATACATTCCATTCACGTGTATAGATTACATATACAAGAATGCACATTTGTGCTAATTTTCGTACTTCCAAGCCCAGTATATACAAAAATATGTAATTTTGTGTCAATTTACCTTTTTCTTTTTAATTCCTGAATAAAACCATAGTAGAAAGAGATCATAAGCATGAAGGCGCTTACAGCATCTCTCAGTCACCTGTATTAAGGCCACCATCTCATGCTGCTTTATTCAGAGGTAATTTGCCACTTAGCAGCCGGATAAAATCTACAAAACATGAACACAACCTCGATTTTGGTGGAAAAAAATGTGAAATTAAGGAAAAAAAATGCGACATAGAAGAATCCCGTCGTTATTTCGGCTTTTATTTATTTAGTGATTGATATGTTGAAGGGGTATTTTTAAGGGGTTTTTGTCCTTATGCATTTGTTAATTTTTATAAATTTTATCCGAACGTAGAAGATACTATCCACTTAGATTATAAGAGCAAGCGCTGACCTGGCCATGTGGGCAAGATGAGCATGACATTAACATACGGCCTCACATTCTTACAGTCTATCGAGGCTGAAGATTTTAAAAGATACCAAGTCAGCTCAGTTTCGAAGGGTTTCGTGGCACCAATCACACATATGGGATAACTATAGAGTGTGTGAGAGAGAGAGAGAACAAAAACGAAAAATCTGAAATTAAACAAAAACGCCTAAAACAATGTGCCTCATAATAAAGCTTACAGTCACATAGGGGCAATGTAGAGTCCTGTGTTAGGAGTTTCACTACGCTATTCTATCAAATCTGCGACGAGAATCCGTAGAAGAACCACGGTTACTGACTTGGGTTGGACAGTGATGATGATGGCAAAGTTATACGGTTATCGTAAAATTTATACTTCTCGCACTCAGTACTGATTTTACCGATCAGTTTAGAAATATTCGTATAAAAGACTTTATAATGGAAGTGTTTGTAACGAAACTTTCTATTAACCAATTCTTCTTATTTTTTTTTGTGTCTATAAATTCCCAATTCATTGAGAACATGATACAAACAAAGCTGAATGAAACTTGAGTCTTGTGTCCTAATCGATAAGATATCTGATATTTTTGACGACTCTTGTATTATGAGTAATATTTTTTAACGTCTAATGCTTCAAGGAAACGAATTGACATACGAAAAACCTGGAAAATATGTAAAGGAAAAGCTACACCCGTTCATAATATTACTCTCGACAAACACGAGTAAGAAAAGTGCAAAAAAGCTGAAGGATACATTCGGGAACTGACAAAAAGCCAACATCACGCTGTGTTCCCAGGCGGTCACCCATCCAAGTACTGACAGCGCCCGACGTTGCTTAACTTCGGTGATCGGACGAGAACCGGTGTATTCAACGTAGTATGGACGTTGGCGATAGCAAAACACTAATTTTTAAATACGTTCGTACCTATTATCTATTCTCAGCTTTCGTCACTGATTTTTTACAAATCAATCATCGGACCGACCAGCCAGCCATCCGAATCTGCTTTGCCCGAGTAGCACGCAAAGCCTACTTTTCTCAACGTCCCACAGTGTTTTATACACCCCGTTTTCGTTGCAGTAGGATTTTTTAACGATATCTAATGGTAATCGTTAGTTTTAAACACTACAATCAAACACCGACATAATTATCTCTTTCTAGTGTATTTTTTGAACAATCGCAAAGTTTCAGTTTATCCGTTTGAAGAAAATCACAATTCAATAAGCAGATAAAAATTAAAATATACTCAATTAATGGATACATTCCATTCACGTGTATAGATTACATATACAAGAATGCACATTTGTGCTAATTTTCGTACTTCCAAGCCCAGTATATACAAAAATATGTAATTTTGTGTCAATTTACCTTTTTCTTTTTAATTCCTGAATAAAACCATAGTAGAAAGAGATCATAAGCATGAAGGCGCTTACAGCATCTCTCAGTCACCTGTATTAAGGCCACCATCTCATGCTGCTTTATTCAGAGGTAATTTGCCACTTAGCAGCCGGATAAAATCTACAAAACATGAACACAACCTCGATTTTGGTGGAAAAAAATGTGAAATTAAGGAAAAAAAATGCGACATAGAAGAATCCCGTCGTTATTTCGGCTTTTATTTATTTAGTGATTGATATGTTGAAGGGGTATTTTTAAGGGGTTTTTGTCCTTATGCATTTGTTAATTTTTATAAATTTTATCCGAACGTAGAAGATACTATCCACTTAGATTATAAGAGCAAGCGCTGACCTGGCCATGTGGGCAAGATGAGCATGACATTAACATACGGCCTCACATTCTTACAGTCTATCGAGGCTGAAGATTTTAAAAGATACCAAGTCAGCTCAGTTTCGAAGGGTTTCGTGGCACCAATCACACATATGGGATAACTATAGAGTGTGTGAGAGAGAGAGAGAACAAAAACGAAAAATCTGAAATTAAACAAAAACGCCTAAAACAGTGTGCCTCATAATAAAGCTTACAGTCACATAGGGGCAATGTAGAGTCCTGTGTTAGGAGTTTCACTACGCTATTCTATCAAATCTGCGACGAGAATCCGTAGAAGAACCACGGTTACTGACTTGGGTTGGACAGTGATGATGATGGCAAAGTTATACGGTTATCGTAAAATTTATACTTCTCGCACTCAGTACTGATTTTACCGATCAGTTTAGAAATATTCGTATAAAAGACTTTATAATGGAAGTGTTTGTAACGAAACTTTCTATTAACCAATTCTTCTTATTTTTTTTGTGTCTATAAATTCCCAATTCATTGAGAACATGATACAAACAAAGCTGAATGAAACTTGAGTCTTGGGTCCTAGTCGATAAGATATCTGATATTTTTGACGACTCTTGTATTATGAGTAATATTTTTTAACGTCTAATGCTTCAAGGAAACGAATTGACATACGAAAAACCTGGAAAATATGTAAAGGAAAAGCTACACCCGTTCATAATATTACTCTCGACAAACACGAGTAAGAAAAGTGCAAAAAAGCTGAAGGATACATTCGGGAACTGACAAAAAGCCAACATCACGCTGTGTTCCCAGGCGGTCACCCATCCAAGTACTGACAGCGCCCGACGTTGCTTAACTTCGGTGATCGGACGAGAACCGGTGTATTCAACGTAGAATGGACGTTGGCGATAGCAAAACACTAATTTTTAAATACGTTCGTACCTATTATCTATTCTCAGCTTTCGTCACTGATTTTTTACAAATCAATCATCGGACCGACCAGCCAGCCATCCGAATCTGCTTTGCCCGAGTAGCACGCAAAGCCTACTTTTCTCAACGTCCCACAGTGTGGGACGATCCATTAATTACATCACACCTCAAGGGGGGGGAGGGGGTCCACAAAATGTGACATATCGTGACAGGGGGGAGGGAGGAGTTCCATATTTGTGACCTCACAACCCTCACTACAATGTTTCAATCTACTTAAATTTATTTATTTTTATTTTTTTATTTATTTTTATTAGGAACATCAACAGCGACATAAGTAATAATACACAGTTAATAATAGAAATCAAGTAAGGCCAATGACAGATGTTCACAGATGTACAGAAAACATATCTAACAATAATGTTTGTGTTCATGTTTTTCTTTATAGCAAGTAACTCTAACAAATACATACAATTTTAAGAGGAAATAAAATATATATTAACAACAATATTTAAAGCAAAATTATTTTGATTCACGATATCTCAAGGGTGTGTGTGTGTGTGTGTGTGTGTGTGTGTGTGTGTGTGTGTGTGTGTGTGTGTGTGTGTGTAAAACAAATAAAAATCTGTGACATACATAAAGGCATATAAGAATGTATGTGTTATTAAAATTATACTCATAATATAATATGTATTTTAAGAATTAAAAAGTACGTCCATTACAGCTTTCCTGAATGCGCATCTACTTAGATTAAATAGATCTAAATCATGGAAGTTTTTATTATATTCGGATAAAATACGATTAAAAGGAGCGTTCTGTGAGTAGTTAGTTCTTGAAATTGGTACGGAGAACAAACTATTTATGGTATGGCGAGTCCTATATGATGGCGTGTTAAGTCCAACCTGTGCAAGTAAGTTTGGGTTATCCAAACGACCATGTATTCCCAAGTAACAAAAAGGCGTCATATAAGAGCTCTATAAGCGAGTTTGCGCCTCTATTTAATGTATAAAATCAGGCCTATAACAGTACTATAAGCGCTTATACGCCCAGGAAAAGGCGCACTTTACATGACTAAACAGTGACGTAGTAGCTTTGTAATAGCTCTATAGAATTTCGTATAACTTCTTTAACAGTCGTGTAAAGTCGCAGCTTGTCACTCATAAGTCCCATAATAGTGATCAAAACGTCTTTACATCACTCCTTAGTGTTATAATGGTTACAAAGATCACTATACATCACAACTTAGACCTATAACAGTGCGCAAAACACTTTCATACAACACTTTACATAACAAGATGAAAACAGCGCATCGCACGACAAGTTTGATTACTCCTCTGGAAAAAATAAAAGGATTTGTTTACCAAGGTGAGTACAGTTGTGTTTTTTATATTTCTACGTTACCGTAATGGCGAAGCTAGGTATTGTTGCGTATTGAATATAGGTGTTGTGGTGTAATTGTACATTGATAGAAAGTGCGGTGAAAATTTTACTGAGTAACTAGTACGAAGTGTGAGTTTATTTTTAAATGCGCCTTCATTTTGACGTCGATTTACAAGTTAAATTATGCAAAAAATTGTGATTTGCCATCTTGCATCTCTTATGTGACTAGTTAGTAATGTAAGGATTGAAAAATAAAATGGAGGTTGATTTGGGTTGATGAATTAGGGTTCCTTACAGAAATACGAAAACCACATTTTAATTTTATTTACTTACATAACACGTATTTTCTAAACTTTTTAAAACATTAATCTGTCTTGTTGTTTCAGGTGCCATAGTAATTATGTATATGGACGTTGACTGCTTTTTGACGAAGGATCATTTTACCCTTTCTTTACTGGAGTGGCCTTGGAAAGAGACCCATTTTGTATTGTCTAAACATTGTATCAGTTGTGGTCACGTTAATAGTGAAATATTGCCGGAACACTTCAAATTAGAAAATACGAATGTTTACTTTTTACCATTGTTGAATTTTTTTTGGTGTCAATTTTGTAATTATACAGCAGTATACGACCATTATATGTGTTAAGAACTCTTTTCTATCCTGTGTTCAGTTTTTGATTTGTTTATGATATTTTACTTGTGTAAATAATAACTGAAAAAATATACTTTGATTTTCACCTTCATCGCGTTAACATTTATTTCTTCCTTAGTATTTTATTCCCAAAATAAACTCTAGTATAATAATTAGAATCAGCGTATTCGAACCGTAACAATATGATTGACGAATGTGAATTTTGTGCACATCTTCAATAAAGTCGCTGCCGCCGCCCGCCGCGCCGCCGTCAACTCAGATTACATACTACATACGTTTATTAACTGATTACATTATTAACTGCACTTTTACCTGAACTGCAGTTTTTGTACCGTCCATGTGCTGTATTTCCAGATTGATTCTTAATAAAGAACTCATATCGTCAATAAACATTCTGAGATAGCTGTTCAAGTCGGAAGGTTTGCTATCACCAGCATATATACCAACCACAATTGGAGGTAGCGTCGACAGCTCAAAAATGTTACACAATATCGGCCATAGTTGTAGTTTTGAGCTTTTATAGACTGGTAAACCATCTATATTAAAGTTCAGTGAAACTGTAGTAGGCAAAGCAGGAAGACTTTGTAAATATAATATAAGGCATTCTTGTAGACCATTACGACATGATAGTCCAGTGGGTAGAACACCCGCCCGAAAACAGAAGGGCGTGAGTTCCAATCCTGGGTCGGGCCTATACCAATTTGTCTTTTCTAAAGTCATATGTGTGGTTAATTTATCATGGTTGTTAACGGTGAGGGAAAACATCGTGAGGAAACCCGCATAGCTAAGTTGTACTTAGTCATGTGACAGTGTATTCGTACAAAACGGCGATAGGCCTGCCCCCTATCACGTGAGTACACTGTCCATGCAAAACGTGGGTACCTTCTCTGGACACTAGATGGCGCTGCCATGTGAGTTCAGAAGTATTGGTACCTCTGCCAACCCCTTCGGGGATAAACGGCGTGAACGTTTATGTTATTATGTTATGTTATGTTATGTAGACCATTATGCCAATAATGTCCAGAGCCAACGGGTTTTGTAGTTATATTCTGACTCGTGCAGAGAGAAATTCTTGGGTCTTTCGGCAGAATATTTGGAAGACGTTTGTCTATTATTTGTAGTATTTTTTTAAGTGCTTGGTGAGAAATATTGTATTCAATTGCCAAAACCTTCAACTGCTCACTGAATTCCTGCAATTCGTCGGCGCCCTCGTCATCGGAAGAACTCCCTTCAGAACTAAATGTATCGCTTTCTGGCTTATTGGGTTGTAAAAAAATCGAAGCTCCTACGGAACCCGCACTGCTTTCGTAGGTACGTGCTTTGTTTATGTCGGAGTTTTTGAAACTGATAGTCGAAGCTAAACTGTTTTCATTGCATCGTTTCAATACTTTCCTCCGATAATTACCACTTCTTTTAAAACGTTTCCAATCTTTGTAATCCATAATTAAATTAGCTCTATTAATTTTAATTATTTTACTGTGATGTGACTCTGAAAAACCTCGACTGTGTAAAAGTACCAATGCAACTTTTATAACACGTATTAGAGATTTAGTGTCGCACTCGCTGCCAAAATGTCAAAGTTTAGCACTATAACAGCAGCAATTAATACATTTATAACACAACTCATATTTAGAACTATAAGTGAACAAGGCCCGCAATCTGGAAGCTACTTAGTGATGTAAAAAGATTTACAAAGCTGTTATACAACAACAGAGATATAACAGTTACCGCGACACTTTTATGTGACCAATTAGAAATAATAAGTTATGTGAAGAATTGTAATAACGCTAACTTGATCTATAGACGTAGAGACCGCATTTATTACATCACTAAACTATAGAAGTGTCTTTTTTTAACTAATATCACTATTTAGGCCTATAGCCAAGTTTAAGACAACATTTATACAAGATAAGTCGTCATATAACATTGGCATTGAAAGTTGTTATAGCGCAGTGTTAAAGCTGTGTTATTATTTATAATATACGGCATTATATGATTGGTTAATATCACTAATTAGCATATATAGCTAAATAGTGATAGAAATTCCATTACATCATAGTTAGGTGACATACAACTTCTTATAGAGCGTATATACGGCTGTTTAATGATATAATTTAAAATTACATGACTCTTTGTTACTTGGGTTATATCGTGTAGAACGATTAGGTCAGTTAAAATACGGCGATCCTCTAATCTTAACATTTTATGAAATTTACAACTCATTTCGTAACACTTATGGAAGTTCTTAGTTTTAAAATTTAAGTGTCGTACAAAAATATTTTGTAATTCTTTCAATCATATGCTTGTACTTAATGTACTGAGGGGACCAAACACTTGAGGCGAACTCCAGAATACTGCGAACATAGGCATAATAAACCGTCTGTACACATTTAGGGTCTTTAAACGTTTCACAAGTCCTCATTACAAAGCCCAGATTTTTGTATGCACGATTAGTGATATCAACAATGTGTTGTTCCAAAGTAAGCTTTGAATCTAAAGTAACGCCGAGGTCTTTTACTGCATTAACTCTCCGGATAGGCTGTTTATTAATATAGTAAGTATTAATGATGGGTTTATTACTTCGTGAAAAAGTAATTTGCACGCATTTTGACACATTTATATCTATTCTGTTCTCGTTATAGTAATCGGTGAGGCAATCCAAATCCCTTTGTAGCTTATAACAGTCGTCAGCTTGTCGGATACCACAATAAACCTTTTTGTCATCTGCATACATTATGAAATTGGTCTCACATATGGCTGTAAAAATATCGTACAAATAAATATTATATAAAAGGGGACCCAAATGGGATCCTTGGGGTACTCCTGATGGTATGTCAACAAAACCTGATCGAAAACCACCCAAAACAACAGCTTGATGACGGTTAGATATATAAGATTTTATCCATCTAAAGAAATCACCTTGCACCCCTAAAGCAAGAAGCTTGCGAAGAATAATCACGTGGTCTCCTCGGTCGAAAGCTTTTTGAAAATCAGTATAGACTACGTCAACTTGTATACCTCTATCCATACAACCAAGGACAAAATCTATGAATTCAATGAGGTTGGAAAGTACAGATCTACCTTTAAGAAAACCATGCTGTTGAGACGGAATACTATGTTTAACAACAGGATAGATACGTTTATAAGCAATTTTCTCTAAGATTTTAGCAAAAATGTTTAGGATAGAAATGGGTCTATAGTTAGCAATTTTGTATTTTGGACCATTTTTGTGAACTGGTACTATCAAAGCGTCCTTCCAGATTTTAGGGAAAATACCTGCATGAAAAGAACGATTATAAATTATACAAAGAGGGGTGGAAAGAGGCTTAGCGCAGTTCTTAATAAAGAAGGGAACAATATATATTTAAAACAATATTTCAGTTGTTAACTAACTTTGTGTAATTATTATATTACTAGTGGATCGTCCCAGCTTCGCACGGGTAGCGTTGTTTTTTTAAATATCTGAGGTTTCTTTCTTCAGTCACTGCTCAAGCATTGTGAAATTCAGCGCAATGTTTTCAATTTATTAAATTTATAGCACTCCCTAAACAGTGTAGTTTGGTGATTTTGAATGCGCTTTAATGAACGGTTCAGTTTTTCCGTTTAATAGCAAATTTTGGAATAAAACGCTATGAAGTATTTATAACAATCTAAAAAATAAATCATTACGTGTTGTAGGATGTAAATACTGGCGCCATCTAGTATTTTATAAGTAAATTATTATATGTATAGATTAGTAACGATTCGGTTTTGGTCACGGGCTCGATGGCTTATTTTATGTATAATTTCGGTGTTTCTCTACCGATTTCTATGATTCTTTTTTTATTGAATAGGTAATAATGTTGAGTGAGAGGTTTACAAACGTAAGAGTAAACAAATACAATCAGAATGTTCCAAACTGCTAAGCTATCAGGAATTACACGTGTTATTGTGAGTCAACCGTAAAAGATAGACATAAACTGTTGAGAATTTTGTTTTAGATAATTTTATGAAGAATATTTCCGTGATACATGATTTCTATGTAAGTTTAATCATTAAGGCTGCACACGCGACGGAAGCTTAAGAAATGGAGTAACTTCTCCCTTTTCACAAAATTTCATAAAATTCCCCTTTACTACTCTGCTGGAAAGTATACAAAAACCTGCGCAGGAGTATGGAGAATAATTGTACCAAGTTTCGTTAAAATCCGTCGAGTAGTTTTTGTTTCCATAAGGAACACACAAACCGACAGACAGACAGACAACAATTTTACTGATTGCATTTTTGGCATCAGTATCGATCCCTAATCACCACCTGATAGTTATTTTGAAAATATATTTCATGTATATTATTGACCTCTCTACAGATTTATTATAAGTATATACTAAACTAATCTTCAACTGTCAATCGGTGTCTGAAAAGGCCCGAATGGCTGTACATGATGCTGTTCTTGTTCCTACGCTTATGTATGGAAGCGAATGTTGGGTGTGGCAGAAGAAGCATGAGAGCAGAGTGAATGCAGTAGAGATGAGGTCCCTCAGAAAAATTTGTAATGTTAGATTATGTGACCGAGTGAGAAATTGTGTTATTCATGAAAAGTGTGGTGTGAAAGATGATATTGTAAGAAAGATAGAAAAAGGAATGTTGAGATGGTTTGGGCACATAGAGAGGATGGATGATAGAAAATTGGTAAAAGGGATCTACAGAGCTAGTGTGGATGGTACAGTTAGTAGAGGACGACCACGGAGAACACACTTGGACCAAATTGAGAGTGTGCTCAAAAAGGCTGGCGTCCGAAGTATGAAGAATAAAAGAGCATGCATGAAAAGATTGATGGATGTAAACGAAGCTAGAGAGGTTTGTCAGGATCGTACGAAGTGAATGGGAACTGATGGCGTGAGTATATGTATGTATGTATGTATGTAATCTTCAACATACTCGGATTTGTTTGGATGTATTCGTTGCCTATAAATTTGATACTATTTTTCTGGCAGAGTTTAATGAATAGTTGTTTTCGAAATAGCGAATGTATTTCAAAGGCAATAAGTCTCAATTTACAACGCCGTAAGCGTTAAAGCATTAAAAGTTAGTTTCAGAGTGATGTTGTAATTTCAGTTTCTCCTGAACTAAAAACCTAAATGTGACGTCACACTAAGGGGGGAGGGTGTAGTTAATTGTGACGAAGTGTGACAAGGGGGGAGGGAGGGGTCAAAAAATCATGAAATTGGTGTGACGTAATTAATGGATGGCCCCTGTTTTATACACCCCGTTTTCGTTGCAGTAGGATTTTTTAACGATATCTAATGGTAATCGTTAGTTTTAAACACTACAATCAAACACCGACATAATTATCTCTTACTAGTGTATTTTTTGAACAATCGCAAAGTTTCAGTTTATCCGTTTGAAGAAAATCACAATTCAATAAGCAGATAAAAATTAAAATATACTCAATTAATGGATACATTCCATTCACGTGTATAGATTACATATACAAGAATGCACATTTGTGCTAATTTTCGTACTTCCAAGCCCAGTATATACAAAAATATGTAATTTTGTGTCAATTTACCTTTTTCTTTTTAATTCCTGAATAAAACCATAGTAGAAAGAGATCATAAGCATGAAGGCGCTTACAGCATCTCTCAATCACCTGTATTAAGGCCACCATCTCATGCTGCTTTATTCAGAGGTAATTTGCCACTTAGCAGCCGGATAAAATATACAAAACATGAACACAACCTCGATTTTGGTGGAAAAAAATGTGAAATTAAGGAAAAAAAATGCGACATAGAAGAATCCCGTCGTTATTTCGGCTTTTATTTATTTAGTGATTGATATGTTGAAGGGGTATTTTTAAGGGGTTTTTGTCCTTATGCATTTGTTAATTTTTATAAATTTTATCTGAACGTAGAATATCATCAAGATACTATCCACTTAGATTATAAGAGCAAGCGCTGACCTGGCCATGTGGGCAAGATGAGCATGACATTAACATACGGCCTCACATTCTTACAGTCTATCGAGGCTGAAGATTTTAAAAGATACCAAGTCAGCTCAGTTTCGAAGGGTTTCGTGGCACCAATCACACATATGGGATAACTATAGAGTGTGTGAGAGAGAGAGAGAGAACAAAAACGAAAAATCTGAAATTAAACAAAAACGCCTAAAACAATGTGCCTCATAATAAAGCTTACAGTCACATAGGGGCAATGTAGAGTCCTGTGTTAGGAGTTTCACTACGCTATTCTATCAAATCTGCGACGAGAATCCGTAGAAGAACCACGGTTACTGACTTGGGTTGGACAGTGATGATGATGGCAAAGTTATACGGTTATCGTAAAATTTATACTTCTCGCACTCAGTACTGATTTTACCGATCAGTTTAGAAATATTCGTATAAAAGACTTTATAATGGAAGTGTTTGTAACGAAACTTTCTATTAACCAATTCTTCTTATTTTTTTTGTGTCTATAAATTCCCAATTCATTGAGAACATGATACAAACAAAGCTGAATGAAACTTGAGTCTTGTGTCCTAATCGATAAGATATCTGATATTTTTGACGACTCTTGTATTATGAGTAATATTTTTTAACGTCTAATGCTTCAAGGAAACGAATTGACATACGAAAAACCTGGAAAATATGTAAAGGAAAAGCTACACCCGTTCATAATATTACTCTCGACAAACACGAGTAAGAAAAGTGCAAAAAAGCTGAAGGATACATTCGGGAACTGACAAAAAGCCAACATCACGCTGTGTTCCCAGGCGGTCACCCATCCAAGTACTGACAGCGCCCGACGTTGCTTAACTTCGGTGATCGGACGAGAACCGGTGTATTCAACGTAGTATGGACGTTGGCGATAGCAAAACACTAATTTTTAAATACGTTCGTACCTATTATCTATTCTCAGCTTTCGTCACTGATTTTTTACAAATCAATCATCGGACCGACCAGCCAGCCATCCGAATCTGCTTTGCCCGAGTAGCACGCAAAGCCTACTTTTCTCAACGTCCCACAGTGTTTTATACACCCCGTTTTCGTTGCAGTAGGATTTTTTAACGATATCTAATGCTTCGTTAGTTTTAAACACTACAATCAAACACCGACATAATTATCTCTTTCTAGTGTATTTTTTGAACAATCGCAAAGTTTCAGTTTATCCGTTTGAAGAAAATGACAATTCAATAAGCAGATAAAAATTAAAATATACTCAACTAGCAGCCCGTCCCGGCTTCGCTCGGGCATGAATTATCATTAACATTTTGTTTTTCATTTTATTACATATTACGTATTATTATTTTAACATATTTTTTTTAAGTTTTAAACTATGTTATATTTTTTTGCTGTGTAGTGTCGGCTTAGAATAGCACTACCCCATTTCTTCCGGTGGGTGTACGTAAGAGGCGACTAACGGTTTTGGGGCTTTTGAGGGATTTTTGGGCGATGCGGTTGGTGACCCATCACCAACAACCTTTATTTCACCATCTTTTCCCCACACAACTTCCAAAAGTACATACATACATATACTCACGGCTATAAATCTCTAGAAGGGGTAGCCAGAGCTAAGGAATTAGAAATTCCTCAGCCACTTTTGGAAGTTGTGTGGGGAAAAGATGGTAAAATAAAGGTTGTTGGTGATGGGTCTCCAACCGCATCGTCCAAAATCCCTTAAAAGCCCCAATACCGTTAGTCGCCTCTTACGTACACCCAACGGAAGAAATGGGGTAGTGCTATTCTAAGCCGACACTACACAGCAGACTTCCAAAAGTGGCTGAGGAATTTCTGATTCCTTAGCTCTGGCTACCCCTTCTAGGGATTTAAAGCCGTGAGTATATGTATGTATGTATGTTATATTTTTTTGTATTTATATTTATATATATTTTTTTATTTTTTTTATTTTTCATAATGAGTAATTACATCAAAAGCCATTCAATTTATAGAGTTAGAGATTCCCTGTAAACAATATTTGACGTTGTTGTATTTTGGGGCAGCAAAATAAATTGATGTTCAGGAGCTCCCACCCGCGACAGGCCAACGTACAGTTGACCGTGAGTAAAACAATTCTTTCGCAGGTCAATCCCTACTAATTTGAAGGTTTGGCCTTGGAACTTACTAATTGTTAAAGCAAAAGATGTTTTAACCGGAAATTGTAGCCGTTTAAATGGAATTGGCAGATCAGTTGGGATCATCGGTATCCTCGGTATATGAGCTAATTGACCGGCTGCTGGGCCAGTGATAATAGTCGCTACAATTAAATTTTGCTTTAACTCTTTGATAAGCAGCCTCCCGTACCCCTTCGTGACGCCTGCAACAACTTACTATGCATAGCTAATCGAGCGGAGTTTTATCTATTTTTTTAATTCGAGATAACTTTCGAATGGAATGTTCGAATTGAATAATTCAAAAAGTAATATAAGGGTATTGAAGTAGTCTGAAATAATATATACGTTTTTTTATAAGGATTAGATAGGTACAAATAAAGAGCCTTTTCTAAAGCAGGATTTTAATTTAATTTTAAATAATTTTATATAATGACGCTTGTTGTGAGATAACTATAATAGTTAGAGACATGCTGTCGGGGCATTTTTTTTAGATAATGATGTGTTCTATAAAATTGTAGTACATAATTTTATTCTATTTTCAATAGTTTTCGCAGCGCATGCGATGTAAGGATTTTTTTTGGTATTTCTTTAACACCTTGGGTTACATTTTTGAAGTTTACGTAAGGATCCCTAATTTTTTTGAAAATGAAATATAGCCTATGTCACTCGGGAATAGTGTAGCATTAAAACAGTGAAAGAATTTTTCAAATCCGTCCAGTAGTTTTGGAGCCTATTCAATTCAAACAAACAAACAAACAAAAAATCAAACCTTTCCTCTTTATAATATTATAGTATAGATTAATGGATACATTCCATTCACGTGTATAGATTACATATACAAGAATGCACATTTGTGCTAATTTTCGTACTTCCAAGCCCAGTATATACAAAAATATGTAATTTTGTGTCAATTTACCTTTTTCTTTTTAATTCCTGAATAAAACCATAGTAGAAAGAGATCATAAGCATGAAGGTGCTTACAGCATCTCTCAGTCACCTGTATTAAGGCCACCATCTCATGCTGCTTTATTCAGAGGTAATTTGCCACTTAGCAGCCGGATAAAATCTACAAAACATGAACACAGTTTATCCGTTTGAAGAAAATCACAATAAAAATATACTCAATTAATAGATTCTTTCTATTCACGTGAATAGATTATATATACGGATGCACATTTGTGCCAATTTGCGTACTTCTAAGCCCACATAGTGTCTTAAGGAACCTGTTTTTGTGTCAACACGTTTTTTTTACAAAATCTAATAGTCTTTATCGTTTTAGAATAGAAACCCTAGTGCCTGTTAGAAACCACGCGGCAATGATGCAGCAGACGAATTGGCCAGAAGAGGATCGGGTACCCCGTTCACAGGCCTAGAACCATGCCTGCCTCTACCAAACGATCAGTTAAAAATAATAGTCCGTAAGGCTATACGAGGTAAATGGGACGCATGCTGGTCCTCGGAGAGCGGCTGTAATTCCCCAGGTTACCCAGGTTCAACAAGCAACTTACTAGTGAACCATTTAAACTTCACAAAAAGCAAATTAGTTGGATTACAGCCACGCTCACGGGGCATGGCCCTTTTAACAAACACTTGTTTACTTTGGGTGTTACAGATAGCCCTCTGTGCAGAGCATGCATGGAAAAGGAAGAAACAGCTGCTCCTCAAGTGTACAGGTGTAGTGGATTACAGGGTAACACACCTGGGTGATGCCAGGTCGCTCCCTGAGGTGTTCAAGGACATTAAGGGGATCCTGAACTTCCTTAGTGAGCTGCTGTTCCTTAGCCACAGTAGATGTCGACGTGCGGAAAATACCCGTTCAAATACAATATAAAACACAAAAAGGAATGCTTTCCAATAAAAGTCAGTATTGTTGATGTTGTTTATTAATACGAACTTAAAATTAATCTTGGCTTACATTCTACTAATGGTCAATAATGATCAACTCATCAATACTCCAATCTTCATAGGAATGGTCTGGAAGATATCTTCTGATTATAATAGGAATTTTCCTTTGTTTCAATTCTTTCATAGCAATCTGCAGGGGATCTGTTTCTCCTTCTAATTCAACCATGACGGGAGCACACATGGCTATTTGTAAGGCTCGGGTTCCTGCAACAAAAAGTATTATTAATCATTTTGAAACAAAAACAAACCTAAAAACTATAAATTTCATAAAAAATATTTTTTAAGATATTTTTACAACAACATAGTCAGAACAAAACAGGCAGATAAGTTGCAGAGCAGATTTATGGAATTTTAAAAATATTGCTGATGTAAGATGACATGAAGCGTGAAGATATCAGTGACTTATTCTATTTCTATTCTATTCTTTTCATTATATAACATAACATAACATAAACGTTCACGCCAAATATCCCCGGAGGGGTTGGCAGAGGTACTAATACTTCTGAACATCACGTGACTTTGTCACCCGGTGTTCAGAGTACCCACGTTTTGCATGGACAGTGTACTCACGTGATAGGGGGCAGGCCTATCGCCGTTTTGTACAAATACACTGTCACATGACTAAGTACAACTCAGCCATGTGGGTTTCCTCACGATGTTTTCCCTCACCGTTAACAACCATGATAAATTAACCACACGTATGTCTCTAGAAAAGACAAATTCATTTATATATACTGTTAAAATGTTAGGTCCATGCTTTTTGGTTGGAAGGAACTGAAGGGGACTGGAGTAAGTTCTTCACATTTTTTTCCCAAACAGCTTTTATTGCGTTTTTGATGATTAATGTCAGCAGATGATATAAAAATAAGCAAATACGGTCCCTTGGGCACCTCCGCTAAATCAAAAAAAAAATTAAGTTAAATGGGCCACTAAAGTTTTCTCAATTGTATGGTCAAAAGACCTATATTTCAGTTTTATTACTAGTATATACTTTTGTAGTACAAGTACAACCCCAGCTATATTTTGAAAACTTAAGAGGTAAAGGATCGTTGGCATATTTTGGATAGTATAGTCAACTCTTGTTTGTCCATACAACCGCACTTACCTAAAACTCTAGCACGTTCATATTTCGTCATATATCTAGTTGTTATTCGTTTAGATTTCTCTACCCCACCGCCCGCTTGTCCCGGAGCTAGGCACTGAACATTAAAGCCATCTTCTTCCTGCTCCTCTGCCTCTTCGATATTATCATCGTCTTCGGCAATATCATCGTAATCTGCTCCAGCGTCGTCTGCCTCATACTCCTCATCAGCCATGGTTCGTCAAGTTAATAAAACAACCAAATATAAATACGACTTCACAAGATACGAGAAAAAAAAAAACAGTTCATCCAAATTTTGACTATCGATTGTCGGTCGATGTATGGAATTTTAATTTAAATAATTGAGATTGATTGATCGAGGCAAAAACAATAACAGACAATTAATTTGAGGTTATTGGTTGTTCTTTTTTTAAATTGCTGTACATCGACTAGCTAAGATTCTGCGATACAGCCTAGTCATAAAGACATGATGACTTCATGTAGTTATATGTAAAGAGGCACATATACATCACCGTAGAACATTTTGTCCTAGTGACTATGACGCTTTCCATAAACTACCTTGGTAATACTGAATGCAAAAGATGTGCCCCAGTTAGAGGTATTACCACCAATAGATTTCTTTCGGCGTATAATTAAAGTCTTCCTTAATAAATGATAACGTAGCTTTATTCTATACAAGTCCACCCACCCATACAGTACAGTTGGTATTAGCTTGATAGAAGAAGTATTGTAGAAGATTTATTGGTTTGTGGATGATATAGGTTACACACAATACAGATAAATACACTACAAGGCTTTATTTGTCGAAATTGGTACATAAATTATCGGATATTCTTTCATTTTCAATGTTTATTCGGTGTTGTATTTGATAGTCTGTGATTCTTCCATTCATTCAAACGGCAACGGCAACCGAGCGAGCAGTTGCTTTTATTCGTTCAATGACGTATCCTTTTCCGGTTCTGCATTGTAGCTGTAACCATGCCGGTGTGTATTTTTATTATTGTGTGGTTTTATAAAACAGTTAATCACAGTTATTATATTTTACATGTGTAGCGTAGAACGTCCGTCATCGGAGCAATCCAAATCTTTGAGTGATATATTAGTTTAATAGTTAAAATTGTATGCGCATTATTCCATCCCTACACATGGCGTTTTGACATGTCAAGCAATTTTTTTAGAAAGTTAATCACTGCAATATAACGATATACTGATATTTAACTTTGATCAAGGCGAAGTACTTGATCGCATTTAATTCATATCTTCTTCCTTGGGTCTTCAAGTGCAGGTCTGTTATTATAACCTCTCATTGTACTTTTCAGCTCGCAGTGGATTTATTACACCCCTCGCCTGTTTCCGAGAGGAGAAAACATAAACTCAAAAGGCTAGTGCCTCACCCAAATTCGTATTTTATGGATGTTAAATGCCCTGGCTGTTATAAGATCACAACAGTGTTCAGTCACGCACAGAGAGTGGTCGAATGCGCGGGATGTTCCACAATCCTTTGCCAACCTACTGGTGGTCGCGCAAGATTAACGGAAGGTAAGGATTAAAACAAGTGTTTTTAAACTTTTCATTGAGGTTCCTTTGTTTTCCCTGAGGTGCACATTTATAACCTCATCCTTAAAGGCAACAAAGAACGATTTATAACTATTAGTCACTCGTCTATCTTATTAAGAGTACTTGCATTTTATTGTGCAATGCAATGTAGCTTGTAGGTACTTCCTGACATTGCCTTTTGTTATGAAATATTTGTTGTGCTAGTTTTGAGAAAGATTGTTTATTATTATTCCTCATTACTATTTGCAGCACATCCTTGATTGAAAATTATATTAAATTTATAAAGCAATCAAGAATGTGCTAGAGCAACTCCTTTCATTAGGTTTAATATAGTCCTATGAACAAGTCCAATTTGCCAGTAAACATATGCTTTGTTGTTTGAATTTTGAGTTGTGGCACATAATAATCCAGCTCATAACTAGTGCAGTTAACTTTGTGTATTTGTAAACTTATTTATATAAACATTGTGTTCAACTCCCTTGCTTCTATAGCACACCAATATACATATACACCCTCTGTTCTTTCACAACCCAGGTTTTTAAGTGTTTTCAATTTTGCAATAAGTTTTATTGCCTCCCCCCTCCTGAGTTTTACCATCTAGGATGACTCAAATGTTTTTGCATTGAAGCTGGGTAGTTACAGTCACCTGATTTAGAATAAATAAGCAGAAATGGAGTATTTTTGCATTGCTAAAAGCTTTGTTTATTTTTTTTTATTCGGCAACCTACTATTATTCCTTACTTTGTTTGGGGCTAACTTGATCTGTGTGAAATATGTTGTATATTTATTTATGTAAAGACCTTTTCATTTAAATTAAGTCTTGCTCAGTGTCTGTTTAACAAACCACTGACCCATTTCTTCCCATAAGAAATCTCTAAGGTTTCTACCTTAGGTTTTGGGGATTATTAAGTGATTTTGGCAATTGGCCTAGACCTCATTTTTAAAACATACCCTTTTTATACTTTATCAATTAAGGACATCAAACTGAACAACTTTGCCTATGGTATGCATATCTAAAATATTGTAATTTTCAAAATAATTAATATATAAAAACTGTCGCTGTCTAGATCAAACTGAAAAAGTATAGTGAGGTACTTAAGCATTAAAAGGGTATTTTTTAAAAGCGAGGTCTAGACCAATTTAGCTGGGACCCACCCCAACCATAAATATTTAACTTTCAAAAAGGAGATTTTGTTTGCCTTGATCCTAATTTCGGGATTTATAGCCATGAATATTTATGTATGTAGAATTATATATATCTTTTGTAGGTACAAATAATGGCAAACACATATCTGAATATGTGACTTTGATATTGTAATAATATAATATCTATCATAAATATTGGTGATTTTAAAGTTGGTTTTGTACCTTCTGAGTTGGCCAATTAATCATTGTAATAAGATGATTACATAAGCCATAATTCCCACACATAGGTGTAGCTAAAGTACTAATTATTGTACACATATGTTTATGTATGTTATGTAATCATGCTGAATATCCCCGAAGGGGTTGGCAGAGGTACTAATCAGTGTTGGGCAAAATTTAATTGCAAGGTACAATTAACAATAACAATTGATTAATTGTTAATTGTGAAATATCAATTAACAATTGATCAATTGTTAACTGTGACGTTACAATTAACAATTAATTAATTGTTAACTGTGACGTTTCCATTAACAATTAATTAATTGTTAACTGTTAGTGTTTCAATTAACAATTAATCGTAAATTATTCCTGCAATTAAATATTAATCAAATAAATTTAAATTATGTAAATAGAAATAATATAAAACGGAGGGTTGGCACGGGCCAGGACTCTCCACAAGGTTGACTGATCAGCAAAAAGCAGTTCGTTCGCCGCGCTAAATCGTTCTTTGTGGAAGTTAGAAAAAAAAGCCAGTTATAAGTAATGAGATACTATTTTTATTTCAATTTAGTCCGTCAAACTATACATAATGAAATGAAATAATATAGGTAGACAACAGAATACACACATTTCACGACGGAAAGTTTCACGGCGAAACAAGTAGCAACAAGAAAGATCATTTATATGTGTAGATGCAGTGAAACATGATTATCAATTGTTAGTTTTAATTGTTTCTTACAACAATTAAAAATATTAGTTCAATTATTTTAATTGTATCTTACAATTAACAAGAGTAAATTTAAATAAATTAATTGCAATATGCAACTAACAGATTAATTGCAATTAAATCAATTGTGATTAAATTAATTGCAATTAAATTTTTAATCAATTACTAAGATGATTAAATTATTAATTGATTAATGCCCAACACTGGTACTAATACTTCTGAACGTCACGTGACTTTGTCATTTGTATTTGCATGGACAGTGTACTCATGTGACAGGGGGCAGGCCTATCGCCGTTTTGTACACATCTTGCAATAAATTTCATTATATTATTATTATTATTCAAGATAATACACTAGCAGCAATATTTTGCTGCACTTGTTTTAAATATTTGTCAAGTCTGTTTTTAAAAGAGTTCACTGAGGGAGCACTGTCTCTGGTAGTTTGTTCCACACGTCCACAACACGGTTTGGCAAAAAATTGAGTCTCTGATTGCTTGTACATGAGGAGTGTGATAGTTTTAAAGAATGTCCTCTCAAGTTCCTATTTTTGTTCATTACAAACATATCTTTTAGTCCTGGTACATTGTAGTAGCCCGTCAATATCCTATATGTCTCAATAAGGTCTCCTCGTTTCCTCCATTCTTCTAGCGTAGTCAGACCAAGTATAGCAAGGCATATTCAAAGTAAAAAATAGTGGGTAGTGTGAATGATAAGAGCCAGGTAACTACATTGTGTAAACACACATGATAAAGTATAACTGAGTCATGTACTCCTAGCCAGCTTCTTGGCATACCAGAGCTCTTTCAGGATGCATTTCATATGTTGGTAATACATATGAAATGGCTAGCAATCAGTGATAAGCCTCTCATCATGACAAATTATCGTCATATCATCTAACCTTGAGAATATTAATCCTATTTTTATTACTAGTTGCATGGGGTCGGTTAAAAGAGATTTTTGGGCAATGTGGAGACCCATCACCAACAACTTTTATTTAACCATCTTTTCCCCACTCAACTACCAAAATTAACTGAAGAATTTCTAATTTCTTTGCCCTTGCTACCCCTTCTAGGGATTTATAGCAGTGAGTATATGTATGTATGTATTTTATTACTTAATCTCAGGGCTACAATCTACCCGATTAATAGGAGACACCCTCAAGTTGATTAAAAATCAAGTTTTTTTTAATCATTAGCTGCATTTGTGACTAAGACCTGCACTCAGTTAAAGGGCTGAAAATTCTGTGGGCTTATCCCAGATAGTCCACTAGAAATAAGTTAACACTACTTGTCATTGATCTTGTAAAAACATTACTTCTCTCATTTAAGTCCATATAATTTTATACTACCATTATGATTTCAATGATGATGTAAGTTTTATTTGGCTGAGAGATTTAAATTTGATCCATTGATATAAATAAGGTCTTAATTCGGTATGCAAAGTTTTACAAAAGTGGTGCTGATTACGAAACCATTTCGAGATATTATGTTTTAAAACATATTTTCTTGAAATTAAAACAAACAGAGCTAAGATGACCGTTATTTTAGCAAAAAACTGTAACAGTATTTGACCTTCAGCGTTAGTTCAAAGACATTAGTTTTTGCAGTTTATTAATAAAATATAGAACATCATAGGTTTGTTTAGTATAATATCGTAATAATTTCATTTGAGATCACAAATTCGTGAAATGTTTTGCAATCAGCAACCTTTTTATTAAACATTTGAATGTCGCTACGTGATATTTTCGATCGATGACGTCATTAAGAACAAAAGTTTAACAATCTTAAAAAAATCATATCTTTATAATTACTCATTTTAAATGAAAAATATTCAAATTAGTCTTTTATTTTCGTGTTTTCTATCAAATAAAAATATTTAATAAATACCAAAAAAAAACTTTGCATACCGAATTATGGTGATCACTATTTAGTCATGTAAGATTAGATCCTCATACATTAACTTGTTAAACTTTATTTATCTTTGTTTCAGGATGTTCATTTAGGAAAAAACAACATTAAAACCTACCTGAAGAGAGCCCTAATTTAAGTTTTGCATTTTATTTAACAGTTGTATGAATGTATGTTCGTCAAACTATGTCATATTGATTAATCCATAAAATATATACAAATAAAGGCTTTCCAAAGGGATATTTTGTTTTATTAAATAGTTTATAGTCCAAGCTTCTTTAACATCCTGTAGTCTTTACTGACTGCTCAAAATTGAAATCCATGATAATAATACAGGAGTAATAAGAGATAAGAGAGAAGCAAGCACATGGAATTATATAATAGGCTATTTGACTAAGTTTTGTAAACTATCTTACGGTGTTAATTTGTTTATAAGGAGCCCTAACAAAATATTTTTCTGTCTTCATTTTAGCTGTTTTATTAAAAAATAGAAAAAGAAAATGCAATATTTAAATGTGCCGCGAAAACGCGACTTTAAGTAATATGGCGGCTGTAGCACAAATGACGTCAGTTCCGCATTAAACACCAATGAGCGAAGCGATACACAGTCTGTTTATGTGCAATCTACGTCATTATAGAAATAGCCAATCACGGTCGTTTTTAGTCACGTGACAGTTGCAAATGAAATGAAATAATATTTATTTGCATGGCACATGGAATCAGATCTTAAAGGTAATTATAGTACATGTTCCGTCAAGACACTTGACATACAAATCTAAAATTAATTATGTTTTTTTTTTAATTAAACACACACACATTAATAAAATCTATACCTAATCAATTTAAATTATAAAATGTCATACATTTTAAAGAAGCTAAAATTAAAACAATAGTAATCAACTCAATGAAAAAATAATAATAATAATATAAAGGACCAATTTATATCAATGTCAAGTTACTCACTTAATAAATTATAATAATATATTTTTATAAAACATCTTTAAAATTGAAATATTCATTTACGGAGTAAAAACACATTACAGTTAACCATCGTTTCAAATTTTTATGAAATAAATTATTATTCATATATTTTATGTGCTGGGGGACCTTATTATAAATTGAAATGCACATTGAATAGCAATTTTTTTTACACAGACTGGTCCTGATGAATGGTACTGCTAATCGTCCTGTATCACGAATGTTGACATTACATAAATCACATGCTTTTTTAAATTCATCTGGATATTTCCTAACAAATGAACAACTCTCATAAATATATATGCAGGCCAGAGTTAGTACATTTAGCTTTTTGAAAAGTGGTCTACAGGATTCATAAGGTCTTTTTCCGCAAATTGCACGTATACATTTTTTTTGTGCAATAAAAGCCCTGTCTACATTGGTGGAGTTTCCCCATATTACAACCCCATACCTTAATATGGAACTAACGTACCCATGGTATGCAGTTAATGCTGTATTTGTTCCAACTATTTTGCCCATACGATATAGTGGGTATACCATGGAAGTATTATTTAAACAGGAACGCGCGCTGGCGACCTAAAGTGTCCTGAAAAAGGATGGCTAACTAGCTAACTGTGTCTCGTTTTAAGTAGGGTGACCATCTGTTGGTGTTTTAATAAGAGTTCCTCTAAAGGATACAAAAACACTTATATTTACATATTTTGAATGTTTTTGTTCATGAAAACCTCATGTGGGGACCTGATGCAGCCTTTGACACGGTAGCTCAATTGGCAGAGCGACGGAGGCGTATACCCGAGGTCGCGGGTTCGATCCCCACCTGTGTCGAAATTTTTCTTTCCTTTATTTATTAGTTATATTTACATACATACATTATAAAAAAATATATTATAAAAACACTTATATTTACATATATACATTGTTTTTGGTAAATCAACGTGTTTTTATACATATTTATTCTTAATTCATAGATTATAAAAGAATGGGTAGCCAGTGCTTGAGAATTAAAATTTCCTCAGCCACTTTTTGAGCAAAACCAAATTCAAATCGTTTAATGCATTCATGTGGTAAAGTTCGAGATGATACAGGTTATTTTATTTATTGTTCCATAACATGAACCCATATTTATCACTATTAAATGATAAAAGCTCCAAAACACTCCAACAGATGATAAATTGTGGACACCACATTTATCTTGTTTCGATGGGGATACCCGTGACAAATATTAATATCCCTTTTGCCAAACTTAACCAATTATTTATCTCCAAATCGATAGGCGACAATAATTAATTAAAATAAAATACAAAAAAGGAACAGTTTATAACCTGCTTTTTATAAAATACTCCCTATAAATAAGTTTAATTTGTTTTTCTTTGAACTTAATCTCGACTGGCAACCGTGCGAGCGGGACACACTTCTCTCTCACACGGCTCTCGTTCTAGGACGTTTCTCTGCTTGACAGTCTTTAAAAGATAATTAACTTTATTGCATGGTAATAAATTGCATTTTTGTTTACCATATTTTTGTGAGTACTCTCTCCTGTTTAGTTAGTAGCTTCATGGGGTATACAAATTTATTTATTCTTTTGCAAAGATAGTCCACATGAGCTTTCCAGTTACAGTGTCTATCTAGAATTACACCTAAGAATTTATGTTCTGTGGATTCACTTATGTATTTGTTGCGACTCGAGATATTTAATACTTGTGGTACATTTTTGTAATTTAAAAATTGTATAAATGTTGTCTTTGAAAGATTGACTTTAAGATTATTTGACTCGAGCCACGATACAACTTTGTCGACGGTATTATTTACCTCTTTCTCGGTATCGTTTCTTTCTGTTATAATAATGGAAATATCATCAGCAAAAAGTATACAGTTGTTTTCTGTTATTTTTGGGAGATGATTTATGTATAATAAAAATAGCAAAGGGCCAAGTACACTTCCTTGTGGCACTCCACACTTATTAACATCGAAAGTAGAACGATAAGATATTATTTCATGCATCAAAAATACTTATTTTAGAAGACTGATTTTATTAAAATAATGCAATATTTTTATCTCGCATTATTACATATTGCTCCAAAAAAGAAATATTGAGACTAATGAAATAAAAGAAATGTATATTTTTATTACAGTCAAATAGCCTATTTTAAAATACTCTTGTTTTTTGTTTCATCCAGGGGATCTAAAGAAAACTTGGTTAATAAGAGGCTCAGTAATAGTATTTCATTTTATTGACAGAAAGACAATTTAAACAAATGAACTGTCACTGAGCTATTATTATTATTAGTGGGCGTAAACCCACCGCAGGTTTCCGCACTTAACCCAGCTACGAGGTGGGCCATTGTACGTGGACCATTTGGCCGTTTAAAAGTGCTAACAGACGATCGAACATGTACGGCGCGCACCATCGCACCGTGCACCGCAAGCGCTTCGAACCAGCCCGCACCAATATTAATAATAACTAGTGGATCGGGCCCAGCTTCGCACGGGGAGCGTAGTTTTAAATATATCTGAGGTTTCTTCAATCACTGCTCAACCTTTGTGAAATTTAGTGCAATTTATAGCATTCCTGAATAGTGTAGCTTTGTGATTGTGAAAGTGCTTTAATGAACGGTTCAGTATCTCCGAAAATAAAACCATGCAAACAATCAGAGTTACAAACTTTGCATACATACAGGGAGTATATGTATACTCCCGGCTATCTTTTGCGCGCGCAACCATTACTAAAAAAATATCCTTATAGCATTCACGTGCGACGACAGGGCGCGATATCTTATTTCATGTATAAGTTTGGTTATTCTATACCGATTTCTATGATTCTTTTTTTATTGAATAGGTAATAATGTAAACTTTTTTAAATGAGAGATGAATGAGAGAACTATAAACTTAAGAGTAAACAAATATAATCAGAATGCTCCGAACTGCTAAGCTATCAGGAATTACACGTGTTATTATGAGTCAACCATAAAAGATAGACATATGCTGCAGAAGGATATTTTTAAGAAAATTTTATGTAAAATATTTCCGTCATACATGATTTCTATGTAACTATAACCACTAAGGCTGCACACACGACGGAAGCTTAAAAAATGGAATAACTTCCCCCGTTTTCCCAAATTTTCCCAAAATTCCCCTTCACTACTCTGCTGAAAAGTACACTATAACCTGCCCAGGAGTATGAAGAATAATTCTACCAAGTTTCGTTAAAATCCGTCGAGTAGTTTTTGTTTCCATAAGGAACATACAAACCGACAGACAGACAGACAGACAAAAATTTTACTGATTGCATTTTTGGCATCAGTATCGATCACTAATCACCCCCTGATAGTTATTTTGAAAATATATTTAATGTACAGAATTGACCCCTCTACAGATTTATTATAAGTATAGATTATGTGCGGCGAACCACGCTACACACGTTCGTTTTTGGTACGGCCCCCGTACCACGAACACTGATGCGCGCCATACATGTTCGATTGTCTGTTAGCACTTTAAGTTTCCCAATCTAATCCAGACCAGAAGGACAAAAGCTTATCCAGGTCAGCCATTGCCTCTGGTAGCGACTTTTTGAATCCGATCGGATATCGGTTACACCTGGAGCACGTGAGTGACCGTTTCATCAGCCTCCATGCACGCACAGCACAGAGGGCTGTAGTTGATGCCTAGAGTGTGGAAGTGTTTGTTTAGGGCATAGTGCAATGTGACAATACTCACTAGAGTTCGTAGATTTGGTCTGCTAAGGCGTAAGGCATATCTGGTCAGATTTTTGCTAAGAGTTGGCATTGCCTCTTTAGACTGTCTGCAAGACGCGCCTCGCCAACACGCGTTAGCTAAAGTTAGTGTGCGTTCCCTTAATCACGTGCGCATCTGATTGAATGGAAGAGGTATTATGGGTTCGGGTCCGTACAGAGACGTAGCCGATCCTCCTCTAGCCAGCTCATCAGCTGCATCGTTGCTCAGGGACCCGCTATGGCCTTTTATCCGTTGCAGGATGATATTGTTGTCCTGCGCCACTTCCTCTAAGGCTTGGTGACATTCCCGGATTAGACCTGAAGTGTATTCGCTTCGATTGAGGGCTTGCAGGACAGAAGTGCTGTCAGATATGATTTTTATGGTCATTTCTGAGATATTTCTTACTTTTATGGCCTTGGCATCTTGGATGATTCCAAGACATTCTGCCTGAAAAACAGTGTTATATTGACCCAGGCTTTTTGATATTTTTATATTTAGATCTAGGGAGTGTGTATACACACGTAACTCCTTTGAGCCAGAAAAAACCCTCACTAAGCTATTTTAAATATTCATTTCATTGTACCATGATTTGACATCACTAAAGAAGGAAAAGTTAGGGTGTAGTATCAGAATAGCACTAGCTACTTCTTCCAGCGGGGGACATTGGGGGCGACCTAGAGTTTTAAGTATTGTTTGGCGATGCTGTTGGAGACCCTTTTTTTAATTTCGGATTTCCAGGATAGTAGCAAGTAGTTTAAACTTAGTCTTGTGCATTTGGAGTCCATTAAAGTAACTAGATGGCGTAGACTCCCAAAAGGTAATACAGGAGCTGATAAAAGCTTCACTAAGTGATGGGTGGTGTCTTAAACTAGATGGGAAACTGCTTAGTCACCATCATATGTATTTGTCTGGGCGAGATAGTCAAATATAATAATCAATAACATTAGAACATACTACTTGTCATTAGTATAGAAAATAAAAATAAGAGCGAGTTTTCAATAATTTCTAATAATGTTTTATCAGGCTTTACGGCTTGCAAGTTTTAAACTTAATGATCCGTTTATTTTAAACTTATAATAATTTACTGTTAGTTTTAAACGAAACTTAATTCTAAAAACGCACTAATAAAAAAAACTATACAAACCGGCTAATAGTCCGGGCACGGGGTAGTCATATTCAGAGTTAGAAATTAGTTATATACTTGAAAGTTGAGTGGTTATGAGATGTAAAATAAAGTTTGTTAGAAATGGTTCCAACCGCATAACAATTCATAAAAACTCTAAATCATCCCTTATGACACCCGCTGGAAGAAATAGCTGGTGCCGTTCTGATACTACAAAGCTCAGCTCGATCATCAAATTTAATTAATATTGATCTCGACACCTATAGATTCCATTAAGGGTTAGATTAGAAATTACTTTCTTTAGAATAAGAAATTACTAAATCGTTCCAGTCGTATATCGCCAAAAGGATGACAGAGGTACTAATTCTTCTGAACGTTACGTCACATTACTATTGCCAGATGTTTAAAGTACCCACGTTGTGCCAGAATTAATATTTTATTTCAGTAATTTGCCTCTTTTTGTGAGGGTGTATGAATCAATCAATAATAGTGTATTCAGGCTATGACGATTATTTAAGGTTATCCCATTAACCCACGCTCTGTAGGTATATAACTGGGTGTAAACACTCTAGCTTCGCCGAGACTGCAGGGAGACACTATCATGGGTGTGTGGATGGCAAGGTGTTTTCGACGTGAAGGCTTTGGTTTTATTACATACTTACGTATACTTTTACGGCTATAAATCCCTAGAAAGGGTAGCCAGAGTTTCGGAATAAGAAGTTCCTCAACCACTTTTGGATGTTTAGTGAGAAAAAGATTGTAATGTTTTTGGTGATGGGTCTCCAACCGCATCGCCCAAAAATCACTTTAAAAGCCCCAAGAAATGAGGTTGTGCTATTCTAAGCAGACACTACGCAGCAAAATTTACTAATTGACGCAGTCACTAGCAATATAATGACCGTGATAGCCCAGTGGGTAGAACACTCGGTTATCGTGCAAACGACTAGTGTTCAAATCCTGGGTCGGGCCTACACCAATTTGTCTTTTCTAGACATATGTGTGGTTAATTTATCATGGTTGTTAACGGTGAGGGAAAACATCGTGAGGAAACCCACATGGCTGAGTTGTACTTAGTCATGTGGCAGTGTATTCGTACAAAACGGCGATAGGCCTGCCCCCTATCACGTGAGTACACTGTCCATGCAAAACGTGGGTACTCTGAACACCAGGTAACAAAGTCACGTGCTGTTCAGAAGTATTAGTACCTCTGCCAACCCCTTCGGGGATATGCGGCGTGAACGTTTATGTTATGTTCACTAGCAATATCAACTAAGCACCAAAAATAAATCTTGGTATCAAACGGTTAATAGTGGTAGATAACTCTCTACTTTGTCTAATATTCCCTACCGAAATTAAATAAAAAAACTTGTATCACTAAGAAAAATATATTATTTAATCAAAAAACAACAACAAGTCATAAATTAAAAACTAAATAATATCATTTGTAAATAGATAAAAGCGAATCACATTAAATAGGCTGAAAATCATTATTCATATACATATATGATACTTCAGATAATGTAACTCAATAGTGTATAGTCACATTCATCTTATATATTTATTGGGTTATATGTAAATAATATATTTACTATAAAAGAAAATAATGGTATTTAAAACACAATTTATTAGGTTTTCACTACTTACTGGTAGTAGCGTACAAAAAGTACACAAATAAAAAAGTTTGTTTTTTTTAGATAAAATTTAAAATATTCATTATTAACAAAGATGATAATAACGACGCGAAATTTCGGAAAATATGTTTAAGATATAATACGAGCGTAATATTTTTAATCATTATCAATTGACAATAGACACAGTTATAATACAATTCTATATGTATATTTGTTTTAAGATAACTATACAAATACGTATAAGCAATTTAGTTCTAAACATTGTTGCATTGAAACTCATACATTGATGATGGTTGAAAATTAAATAAATAACCACAGAACTCGAAATTATACAACTGCATACGTGATATACTTTAAATTTAGTATTTACAATTTGATATTACATAGTAAATGTCAATCGGTGAAAATCTATATTATAACAAACTAGCGACCCGCCCCGGCTTCGCACGGGTGCAATGCAAAATATACCTACTACAGAATGTCCTTATACACAACGTTCACAGCTTTTTTGTCATTAACCAATACAAACATGTTTTGCTTAGACGTTACTCTTGACAGCGCGATATATAATTGGCCATGTGAAAAACACTCAACACTCAAGTCTAATCCTCCAACGTTAAAAGTTTGACCCTGCGATTTATTAATGGTCATTGCAAAAGATATCTTTACCGGAAATTGTAGGCGTTTATTAATTTACAATTTTTTTAATTAATTCTTGATATTTTCTTCGCTAGAGAGCTCCGATAAACGCGTGCGATCGCTGCAAATCATAAAGTACGCGCTATTTATAGGCACGCGCCGTCCGGCGCAAACAACTACGACCCTGCATTTTAAATTTGTAATATCTTCGGTAATATTCACTTAAATTACATGCTGTAAAAAGCATATTGATCTATAATAAATGCACAATTTATTTAAGGTACTTAATTGGATAAGGATTAATGCTGTATTGTTTAAAATCACTTCGTAAATCACCATTTTTTAGTAAAGAATAAAAATGGTTATGCTGGGTTATCCCTAAGAGATAGACATATACCATCGCGGACTTTTTTGTTGAACTTTTTAAGGTGAACAATACTGTAGTACATTATTTTGGTCTATCTCGTAGGGTTCAGCCAGCGTTTGCGATATAAGCGCAAAAAAACGTGCTTATTTACGACATCACATTAGAAACCTTTAAATTTATCAGTGTTTCTCTACTATATTATGCATTTATTATACATACAAACCTTCCTTAAGAATCACTCTATCTATTAAAAAAAATCGCATCAAAATCCGTTGCGTAGTTTTAAAGATCTAAGCATACATACGGACATACAGCGAAAGCGACTTTGTTTTATACTATGTATTGATCAATAAATATATTGACGAAATAACAAGACAAATAATAAAGGTGGATTACCACTTAAGTAAGTACCTCATATTTTCAAATTCAAATAGACAATTATGAACAAAAGCTTGTAAATTTGTAACCAAGGGTAGGTTTGTAAATCTAGTTAACATTGAACTATCAAAAGATCACAAAATAGGTTTGGTAAACAAGTCTTAAGACGGAATGATTCCATGTTTATTTACTTATACAAAATCTCATTTAGTCTCAGATATCCAGCTATTATTTTATCAAGATGTAATGTTAGTGAAAAATTCGTTGTTTTTCAAATCTTGCTCCTTCTCTAATAATCTTTCAGCATTGTCGATGTCGTTTTGAATAGCAGTTTTCAATTCTTCAAGCGAACCAAAGTTCTGTTCTCCTCGCAGATATCCCAATATGCATACTCTCAATTGTGACCCATAGAAGTCTCTTTCATAGTTGTGCATGATATGAGTTTCCTGAAAAAACAATATTTTGCATGCAAATGTTTATTGTTATCATAAATTATGGAATAATCTAGGTAGTAGTAGGGTGGTCCTTAAAATCGAAGATTGGAAATTTAAACCGGACGCCCTGTTATAATGTTCTTATACAGAAAAAACTAACCCATGTTTTTTTATTTTGATTTTAAATGATATTTAGGGTCACTACCGAAGTTAAAAAAATAATAATTATTATTTTAGGTTTGTAGTACTACTCAGATTAAATAACTTTGCGATACTCTACGATTACAATAACAACATAAATAACGTTTAAAGAAAGCTATGCACTCATTATTATTCTCTCCTTCTGCCCCTCACCGCTCACTGGGATGGCAAAATATGTAAAGATATCACTGGGCATGAGATTGTAGACCGATTACCAATTTTAGTCTCTGGTCAGGGTGTCGACCAACTTCTAGGCCTCCCGAAGCTTAGCCGAGGAATAGGTGTCGCTATTGCAACAGATGTTATTGAAACAATAATATCATAGAACTTAAGTAAAAAAAAAAAGTGTATGAGTTTTGATACCACCGCATCAAACACTGGGCATAGAAATGGAGCACGCATCCTTGTAGAACAAAAAATTGAAAAGTATTTACTCTGGCTGGCTTTTTCATGATTCATCATATTTTAGAAATGATACTAGATGCCGTGGTTTTCCTGGGTTTGGGCCCGTCCAGTGGGCCCGATATTCTTATATTTAAAGGTTGTCTGGAAGAGATCGCTCTTAGCGATAAGACCGCCAGTTGTACTTCTATTTAAGATTTCTATGTAAAATGAGTTAACTGTGATGTACAACAAAGAGTTTCTATTATATTCTATTCTATCTAAGCAATTCAAGAATGATTGGAAAAATATTAATAAAGAGCATTTCAAATCTGTATCTACCGACACTTCCTTGTTGAAAGACTGTGAAACCATATCCTCATGACATCATTTCTTTCGCCAAAGAACGTTTAACGTAATTTCAGCCAAGGGATGTTTACGATGAACTCATCATTCTCCTGCCCTTATCCCACTAGGTGGGGTCGGCACAACATGTGTTTCTCTTCCATTCGTCTCTGTCATACGCCATACGTGATTACGAAGAACTAATGCAGCTAATTGTGATATTCCTGTGAGGTTCGTTTGAAAAACCAATGACCTTCAGAGCACCTGCAGGTATGCGCAGAGCTCGATGGATGGCAAAAGCAATTAATTCATTTTTTTTTTCTTATTAAGAGATCAATTTATAATGTTTTAGAAAGATCTTAAAGGTATAAAAGATGTTTGCTTATTAATCGCAAGAATATATGCGAAGTAGAAGAATTGGTACACGGCACCTTCACCTAGGAATGATCTGCAGCTTTACAAAGATCTCGAACTATTTGAGGGAATTATGGATTCATTATCTTACTCACATTTTCCATCCCTATCGCAGTCAGTATCACTTTCGCAGAGTTCTTTCAAACAGTCGTCCATGAACAAATTGAATAGCCACTGATAAGCCACACAACCCTATCGAACCCCCCTAGAGATCTCGAACCAGTCCGTGTTTTCTCCATTTACTTTTACACGAGCACTGGAATCCTCATAGAATGTATCAATGCACGTATAGGTTGGCGCCCCAAACCAAACATAGAAATCTCCCACAGCTGCTTCCTTGCCACCTTCTCTAAATCTATGAAGAAGTAATACACTTTTTAGTTCGGGAACTTTTCGGTGTTACTCCTTAAGGAGAAGATTTGATCCCATCCCATTTCCTTTCTAAATCCTGCTTGCACATCCCAAATATTATCATCCGTTTTTTTCATCACACTTATAGTAATGCAAAAAATAAAATAACCAATATTTAAAACAAACACTTACCACCGACATTTCTTTATTCTGGTAGAACGGGCACCAACCAATGTTAGCAACCATTTTTTGAACCGGAGTAGTGTCGACTTGCGCCCAGCCGTAGTACACACCAGGCTTTAGATCTTCTGGTAAAGTTTTCACCACTTCTAATGGGTAGTTAGCTGTAAATTTTAATATTTCGTGCTATATATCGACGGCAGTTTATTTTTATATAATTGGGGTTTGATACTTGATGGCTCAATGAAAATTCCTACAAAACGGCGCAAGGCTTGCCACCCATCATGTGGATGCGCCATCCAAGCACACCGACACGTGGTATTCAGAAGTGTCAGTAACTCAGTTAATCCCTCAAGGAATTTCGTCATGAATGTTGAGTGAGTATGAATTTTTATTCAAAATAGCAAATGATTTAGTACGAGGGCTGCTATTTATGTATCCGGAATAAAAAAAAGAAACAAACATATATCAATTAATATGGTTTTATTGCTTCTCAAAATATTCGCCGCTCAGATCTATACACTTTTGCATGCGTTGAAACCAATTTTCATAGCACTTTTTCCACTCAGACTGAGGTATCTCCAAAACGTGCATTTTGAACGCATCGACTGCCTCTTCGCGGCTCGAAAAACGTTGACCACGTAATTTTTTCTTCACATTTGGAAATAAATAAAAATCATTGGGTGCCAAATCAGGGCTGTACGGCGGATGACCTGTCAATTCGATCTTTTGAGCTTCTAAAAACTGAGTTGTGACGGCCGACCTGTGACAGCTAGCATTGTCGTGATGCAGAATGATTCTACGTTGTCGGTTAGTCTTTCTTATTTGTTCAAAGACTTCCGGCAAACAAATGGTCGTATACCACTCCGAATTAACAGTTTTACGATTCTCTAAAGGCACTGTAGCTACATGGCCATTTATACCAAAAAAACAAGCGACCATTTGCTTCAATGTGCTTTTTGCACGAATAACTTTTGTTGGGTTCGGCTCATCTTGGAACACCCACACCGTGGACTGCTGCTTAGTTTCGGGGTCGTAAGCGTAGATCCAAGATTCGTCACCTGTGTAGATATTATAAACAGCTTTTGACGCACCACGGTTGTATTTTTTTAACATTTCTTTGCACCAATCGACACGAGCCTGTTTTTGATCAATACTCAAGTTGTGCGGAATCCAACGGGAGCAAATTTTTTTTACAGCTAAATGTTCATGAAGTATCTTATGTATGCTCGTCATACTAATGCCCAGAGATGCCTCTATCTCACGATATGTAACATGACGATCTTGAGTTATTAGTTCCCGGACAGCATCGATGTTTTGAGGTACAACGACCGTTTTAGGGCGACCTTCTTTAATTTCATCAGTAAGCTTAGATCGTCCACGATTAAACTCGCTAAACCAGTGATACACAGTGGTCTTTGAGGGTGCTTCATCCCCAAAAGTCGAAGTAAGCTGATCGATGCACTGTTTTTGAGTTAGACCACGCCGAAAATCGTAAAAAATCATGGCACGAAAATGTTCACGAGTTAAATCCATGGTGGTGAAGACACGCAATTTTCAAAATGACGCTACGATGTGAAAACAATTGACAGTCACATAAAAATAAATGTATTCTAAAGCTAAAGAGTTCTATTTTTAAATGATGTAATTACTTTTTAAATTATTGTTCTGTAAGTGGCCAGTTCCGGATACATAAATAGCAGCCCTCGTATCTCTGCAATTCAAGCTCAAACCTTCACGCCATACACCCCTAAAGGGGTTGGCAGAGGTACTAATACTTCTGAACATCACACGTTATTGTCACCAGGTGTTCAGAGTACCTGTGGTTTTGCTTGGACAGTGTACTCACGTGATAGGAGGCAGGCCTATCGCCGTTTAGTACGAATACACTATCACATGACTAAGTTATAGTAATAATGCCATGAGTACAGTGAGTTAGCAAGTTAGGTGGGAAGTATTTTATGTTGAATATGATTTCATCTACATAGTAGTGGATGATAAAAATCTAAATGACAAAATATAAATAGCTATCAGAATACAGTATTATCGGAATAATTACCATATTATCTTATCATTTGCTGAACTTAAGTTTTTCTCTTATTCTTCATTATTCTACAACTATATTCTTATATTAGCACACCTATGTTAATGCAGTTATAGATAAAATCTTTTGTGTCATTTACAATTTGAGGATATCATAGGCACTTAAAACCATATTTATTGTTATTAATTTATGTGATGTATTTTTCTGGCATAATTTATTTAGGAAATAGTTAAGCTAAATATTGGAATACAATGGCTTAAACAAAATTTGATAAAACACCATCATTTCATATTAATTACTTGATCAAACTCATTAATATTAAATGAAAATAAGCGATGGACTTATGTTTTTTTTATGATAATAGCCAGTGTTAACCTAACTATGTTAGATACAGAAATACTTTACAACTTGTTTTATGTACTCACCCGTGGGACATCCAAGTTGCTTAGAACCTCTTCCAAAACCTTTGACTACTTGACCCTCTAAAAACAATGGCAAATATGATTGTACCATTTTTATATCAGACACACTTTATTCTGAAATAAAAAAAGACTAACATTACCTTCCACATTGGCTCTATAGATCTCTTTCACTAATTTACTACCATTTATCCTCTCTATGTACCCAAACCATCTCAAAATTCCTTTTTCCATCTATTTTACAATATCATGTTTCACATTGATCTTTTCACAAATCACAATAACTCTCAATCATGTAATCAAATTTTTCAAAATCTTGAAGATTTTGCTTTTTATCCTACATACATATCGTCTGCTTACTGGTAAAATGTAGTAAATGCGATTTTTACAAAAATATAGTTAATAATGCATTTATATGTAATTTTTGACGCTCTTTCTACTGGAAAAACGCAATAAATGATAGGACTGTTAAGTAAAAAAATACGAAATTTGAAACATATTAAGTGAGGAATAATTTTAAAAATTCTTCTGGAATAGTGAAATAAATTCTCTTATCATCAAATGAGACGTCATTAAAGAGGAGCAAAGAATGAAGTATCACCTTGTGTTTTTCTATTTTCTACTTTCGTGCCATTTTAATATGTTTGCTACATTGTATTTTCTATGATAAGAGTAAAAGTATGTTGATTTCATTGTTGTATTTTAATTAAAGGGTTAATCTAAGTTATTAACCTTGAATGTATGGGATTTAGAAGCGTTAAGTTGATAATATCCATAAATTCATTCAAGTAAAAGAAGGTGCAGCCGTGATAGCCCAGTGGGTAGAACACTCGGTTAACGTGCAAGCGACTAGTGTTCAAATCCCGGGTCGGGGCCTACACCAATTTGTCTTTTCTAAAGACATATGTGTGGTTAATTTATCATGGTTGTTAACGGTGAGGGAAAACATCGTGAGGAAACCCACATGGCTGAGTTGTACTTAGTCATGTGACAGTGTATTCGTACAAAACGGCGATAGGCCTGCCCCCTATCACGTGAGTACACTGTCCATGCAAAACGTGGGTACTCTGAACACCAGGTGACAAAGTCAGGTGATGTTCAGAAGTATTAGTACCTCTGCCAACACCTTCGGGGATATGCGGCGTGAACGTTTATGCTTTATGCTAAAAGAAGGTAAATGAAGGCAATCGGTCTATAATTCATTGATTTATATATCTATCGAACAATTAACCAACACAATGGCTAGTTGCCGTTTTAATTATGTCTATTTAATTAAATTCACAAACAAGCATGACTATTTACAAGTTTTATTAAACATTTCTCAATTACAGGTCAAATATGATAAGTGCACACCCATGCTAAAAATAATATATTTTTTCCACAATATTTATAAGAAAATGGCCTCTAATTTGCTACCGCAAATAAGATCGTTAAATTTCCAATAATTTATTAAATAAATTTCTGCAAAATCTTATTTAAATGTTAGTAAAAAAAATACTTAAACTTTGAAAACCCTATATCTCCGTTTAACAAAATATGTATTTACTACATTTTACCAGTAAGCAGACGATATACTCACAGCTATAAATCCCTAAAAGGGGTAGCAAGCGCTGAGAAATTAGAAATTCTTCAGCCACTCTTGGAATTTGCTGGGGAAAAGATGGTGAAATAAAGCTATGTAGTGTCGGCTTAGAATAGCACTACCCCATTTCTTCGGGTGGGTGTACATAAGAGGCGACTAACGGTATTGGGACATTTTAGGTATTTTTGGGCGATGCGGTTGGAGACCCATCACCAACAACCTTTTTATTTTATCTCTATTTTCTTCTTAATCTCATTCTCATTCTTCTTCATAATTTTCAAAATTTTTTCATCATTTATAGAACTTGGTTGGCTCACACTATATAGAAAAAAATATTTGTTATACATTTATTTCTCAGATGTGTGCAAGTCCATAAATCTAGGTTAATCATAGTTTAATAACAACGTCAATAAATTTAATAACAGTTAACCTGGTTTAGTTATGTTGCACAAATATTTGCCTCTAATAAAACTTAACAATGAAGACGGTCTGGCATAGTAGACCTGATACTTTATTTATTATAAAAATAATCGGATGGAACCAGCGATTATAATTTGCCAACAATAGTGATAAGGATAAGAAAATTATGGCTTAATATTTCTTATCACTTTAAATTTGTTTCAATATGTTAAGAATAATTAATAGGAACCAAACAACTTTAAATGAAATATGTGTAAGACTTACCGGAGATGAATAGATTGTTTCACCACAAAAACAAATAATTCAACTTTATTCTTTATTTTCCTTATAAAAAATTAAATGTATTTTGTTTGTGTTATGAGTGCGAGTGAGATGGGAATAAAAAGCTGACTGGACTTGGACTGACTGACTGAGTGAAGCGAAAGCGAATCTAAACGAAAGGCTTGACTTTTTTTCGACTCAGAATTGACACAGAGTGTCGTAACGGAACGTATACAGACAGAGTTGCCATGTATGAAAAATTAGCAAAGTAAAGGCAACAGAAATACATCACAGGTAATATGGATGGAGCCATAGATTAAAAAACGTTAGATAGGTCATTTACGAGGAAACCGGCGCTTTCGAGTGGCGTTAAGTGCCACTTGTGAGCGTGCATGACTTATCTACGGTTTTTTATTAGTACGTCTATGGACAACACGGGAGCGTGGCGGGAGCTTGTGCAATGTGCAGGCCCTGTGCACCAGTGGGGTGCCATAGGACGACAACAACACATATATGGATGGAGCAAAGAAATATTGGATTTATTAGGATTGAGTACTAGACTAGTGTCCTGAAGGATCCAAACAAAGATGTCTAACTAAAGCGCTGCATCTCGAGCTTAGTATGGTAAGCATCTGTTGAAGTTATAAAGTGTTTCAATGAGGGTTTCTCAAAAAGGTTACGCAAATGAAATGCATATACATACATATTCAAAATTTATACATTACAAAATTCTTTTCGGATAGCAAGAGATTAGAATCAAATTAACCTCAGACATTGTTTGAAGTTGAGTAGGGAAAAGATGGTAAAATAAAGGATGATTGGTGAGGAGGGAAGCATCCAGTAAATGACTTAAAAAGCCCTAAACCCATAAGCCGCCTCTTACGAAGACCGCGGGAAGAATTGGATTAGAGATCGTGTTATTGTTATTAGTTGTTGTAACATTACGCAACATTTTATTTATTTGATCAAGATAATTATGCCGTGTAGTGTCAGCTTAGAATAACACTACCCCATTTCTACCCGTGGGTGATCGTAAGAGCCGACTTAGGGTATACGGGCTTTTTAAGTGATTTTTGGGCGATGTGGTTGGAGACTCGTCACCAAAATCATTTATTATTACCATCTTTTCCCCAATCAACTTCCAAAAGTGGCTGAGGAATTTCTCATCCCAAAGCTCTGGCTACCCCGTTAAGGGATTTATAGCCGTGAGTATATGTATGTATGTATTTGATCAAGATAGGATTACCAAACGTATTAAAATTGAACACGGTAATATAAATAAAACTTTAGCCTATCCCTATCATATACATACGAGTATTATGAAAAAAAAACTAACCTAAAAGAAAAATTTTCTGTAAGTAAACAAAAAGTTTAAAACCATGAAATAAAAATTATTCAAGTAATGTTCTATACGCAAATTTAAAAGTAGAAAATCACGAGCTAAACCATAAGCGGTCAAAATGATAAAAAGGATTGAATAAGAGCTTAATGCTTCAAAATTTTGACCAGACTTTCTCTACCTAGTTTTTCAAACATAAAATGTTCCGAAATTTCTATAATTTCTTTAGAATATCTATGAAAAACCATGGCCGAATTTCAAGTGGCAGTGTCTCGTATGTTTTACCATCTGTAATGGGCATCTTTACCAAAGTTTCTTGTGATGCACTGCAGAATGATGAGGTTATTACGTGGTCTGATCAAAGCTTAGGTCACGAATTTCTGATACGCCAGGCGACTACAGTTAATGTGAATGCAGCAACTCAACTTATTACTGTGACACTAGTTGCTATCCAAGACACTAATGAAAGGTAATGTGTCTCTATTACAGCCATCTGTCGTTCATAGTAATCATTATTTTCTGACATAATTTCTTGAAAATTAGACCTATATAAAATATATTTTTTGTTTTGTTAATTGGGCCACCCTAGATTTATGAACAAATATTATTATTTCCACCAGCTGTGTCTTAAAATTTAAATATAACATGAATGGATGCAATCTAATGTGACTTTACTTATGTTCAATTGGAATAAGATACTATACTTATTCAAATACCTTAATTTATTTCCTTCAATTGCTACATCTAGGGCAGTTTTTTTCCAGTAACTTTAGAAAAGTCAAAGTTTTCATGTAATTTTCAGATTACGACAAGCACTGTCTAAAGAAATCAGTTTGATGCAAGAAGCTTTAGAATGGGGTCAAGAGAATACTCCTCAGCAGCATTGGGATGACTTGGTAGCAGTGCGAGGATCACTTTCTGATCTTGCTCACAATTTGAGGGTGTTATATAGTAAGTCAATCAAGATTTCAAGTTTTTTGATCATATATCCTCATGCTATCAAGTGTCTGGCTCTGTTCAAGCAATAAAAAATATAAGCTTTTATTTAAGTTTACATACATATAGTAATCCCATTGATTCCCTTATGGGCAGGCAGAGACTATTAGTCCCCATTTTATACAATATTGATGAATCTCACAAGCTACATTCACATAGCTTTTCTTCTTTTATTTGCTAATTAATAAATAAAAAATCTATGTAGCCTTTGGGCAGGCGGAAAATGTAGTATTGTACTATTTTAGTAAAATTTATACCCAAAAATACTTGCATTTAAAATTAAATTTATTTTCTTATGAATAAATAGGGTTGATCTTAAAAATGAAAGCAATTCTGAAAAATTGACAACATTTCTATTCATTATTTTATTTTGTAATACTATATATCTACGTTTCTGTTTAGGTTACATGGAATATGCTGAGAAAATAGCAACAGTGGCAGCGGAAATTTCATACTTGTCTGGAAACATTGCAGCTTCAGATGCAATATGTGAAAGAGTGGAACAAGCAAATAGGTGAGGATATAATTTCTTATT
Source organism: Bedellia somnulentella (assembly GCA_963576735.1). Taxonomy (NCBI): domain Eukaryota; kingdom Metazoa; phylum Arthropoda; class Insecta; order Lepidoptera; family Bedelliidae; genus Bedellia; species Bedellia somnulentella. The sequence continues at coordinate 7,350,811 of OY755191.1, read as the reverse complement.
CAAAGTAATGATATAAATAAGAGAAAAATATAATAAAGTATGAAAGAGCCTCTGCCTAACCCTATGGTAACTAATATGTATATATGATTGTCTAGATCATATGAGATAGTTAAGAGTTTTATAAGTGGGCGATGTTGCTGGAGACCCATCACCTCCCACACTTTATTTTAGAATATTTGTTTATTTGAGAAGTGGCTGAGGAATTTATACTGGGATTGAATATATTGAATTCTCAAGCTCTGGCTACTACTTTAGAGATTTATGGCCTATCATGTATAAAAATACATTATTTGTATCCTCCACCACTATTTTGTGCAAGTAAAAAGTTTTAGTGCCTATTTGTGTCTCAGTTTGGTAAAATAAAAGAAGGTATTAATTTAACACGATAATCACTTTATTTGCCTAGTAACTTATAATTTCTTAATAATTTTGTGTTCTTACATTATCCAACATATAATATTCTTTGAATTACAGTATAAAAAGTAGAAATAGCAAAAATAGCACAGCTGTTGCGTGTACTGATAAACATTTTGAGAAACAGGAAATAATGTCATCAGCCAATTAAGCTGTGTTATGTTTGTATATGGTTAGATTTAGGTTATATGGCGTTTGATATCTAATTATCTTTTTGTGGACAGAGCTTGCCGAACTCAGAAGCAACTGACTCACGATCTGCAGCAGGAGAGCTTAGAACTTCAACAACTGTCCATCGTCACTTTGCAAAACGACGAGCCAGAACGAGTGCAACCTAAGAAATAGATAAGATGGTATAAACAAGAATTGTGGTAGGATGACAGTAATATGGCTCACTTTTCGGTTTTATGGTTTAAATCTTATTCATGTTGATAGTTATAAAATTCAAGCTTCATATATCTATGTTGGTTATTATTTCAGTTTTATCTAGAAATAGAGTTCATAAATGTGCCCTTTATAATGAGGTATACATACATAAAACTAAAGCCACTGAATACCCACTATGCCAACAACTGCCTTATAAAGGGCTAATCATGCAAAATCATTTGAGTGAAGGAAAAAATAAAATATGCTGAAAAACTAAAAGTGAGCCATTTTGCTCTCATACCTTAACAAGTTATTCAACTGTTGTAAATACTAAAGAACTGTCGCTACCTTGTTGGAAGATAATTTTAATTAGTCAAATAAAAGATGGTGATATTAGACAGTAAGAAACATTGTTAACATATTAAATAGTAAAAAATATTTTGTTTTTCTTATTATCCAATTAAAACCGATGTTTCTCTATCCTCTACTCCTTTTAAGATTATCAAACCTTGTTATTATGCTGATATTTGCATAGCTTCAGGGTCCCAAAGATTCAGATCCAACTGAGGGTAACATTTTATATGATGAATATGAATGGTTACTTTGTACTCTTGCATGTTATTTATATGTGTATCGTTAAAACTTTTCAAACCTCTTCAAAAGGTTCTATATCACGGGACATTATTTGCTCTTTGGTGCTAATCCTTTGTAATATATTTATTTATTTTTTAATTAGGGTGCAACTGATAAAATGTAAAAGTTAAATAAATTCACCAGTCTCAGAACGTAGCGTCTTTGCTAAGATGAGTTTCAATGTCCACCCTACAGATTGGACAGTGCTTGTTCGTCGACAGCCATTGGTCAACGCACTCCATGTGGAATAGATGCATGCAGGGCAAGCGTCTGAAATTAACACAAAAATAAATACTTTACATTTTATAGAATTTTAAATGGATATAAACATAGTCAAAGTTTAAAAAAAAATATTTTTACCTATTTCTTATATAATATATTAAGAATTCGGTATGCAAAGTTTTTTTTTGGTATTTATTAAATATTTTTATTCGATAGCAAACACGAAAATAAAAACTGATTTGAATATTTTTCATTTAAAATGAGTAATTGCAAAGTTATGATTTTTTAAAGATTGTTCAACTTTTGTACTTAATGACGTCATCGATTGCAAATATCACGTAGCGACATGCAAATAAAGCGAAATGTTTAGTAAAAATGTTGCTAATTGCAAAATATTTCACGAATTTGTGATCCCAAATGAAATTATTACGATATTATTCTAAACAAACCTATGATTTTCGATGTTTTATTAAGAAACTGCAAGAACGAATGTCTTTGACATAACGCTGAAGGTCAAATACTGTTACAGTTTTTTGCTAAAATAACAGTCATCTTAGCTCTGTTAGATTTAATTTCAAGAAAATATGTTTTAAAAACATAATATCTCGAAATGGTTTCGTAATCAGCACCACTTTTGTAAAACTTTGCATACCGAATTCAGATTCAGAGTATTTAATGTAATATGTTGAAGTGATTATATCCTAAACCAGGTAACATTAATACAAATCCAATTGGCAGTATCAGCACCAATGTACATACATACATACATATACTCACGGCTGTAAATCCCTAGAAGGGGTAGCCAGAGCTAAGGAATTAAAAATTCCTCAGCCACTTTTGGAAATGTGAGTGGGGAAAAGATGGTAAAAGTAAAGGTTGTTGGTGATGGGTCTCCAGCCGCATCGCCCAAAAATCCTTTATAAGCCCCAATACCGTTAGTCGCCTACCGGAATAATACTTCATACCGGAAGAAATGGGGTAGTGCTATTCTAAGCCGACACTACACAGCAATCAGCACCAATATCTCTTGCAATAATATATTTAATGGTTATTTAAGATGATAATTATTATTTTCACATGGGAATAGTCAGCTATTCTACCGTCAGATACATAATATGCCAATGTGTTTTCTCACTTTCTAACATATTAACATAAGATTTTTGTTGAATAACTGCTTACACAAGAAAAATAATAAGAGCAAGTGAACTTTTCAGGACAGTGTGCTCGATGTATGTGAGTAGTGTATAGTGTGTATAGTGTACCGGCAGTCGCTGTCCTCCTCGAACGCGCTCAGACAGATGGTGCACTTCTCGTCGTGGTGGCAGCGCTGCGAGGTGTAGTGGTGGCGGTACGTGGTGCGCTCGATGTATGTGAGTAGTGTATAGTGTGTATAGTGTACCGGCAGTCGCTGTCCTCCTCGAACGCGCTCAGACAGATGGTGCACTTCTCGTCGTGGTGGCAGCGCTGCGAGGTGTAGTGGTGGCGGTACGTGGTGCGCTCGATGTATGTGAGTAGTGTATAGTGTGTATAGTGTACCGGCAGTCGCTGTCCTCCTCGAACGCGCTCAGACAGATGGTGCACTTCTCGTCGTGGTGGCAGCGCTGCGAGGTGTAGTGGTGGCGGTACGTGGTGCGCTCGATGTATGTGAGTAGTGTATAGTGTGTATAGTGTACCGGCAGTCGCTGTCCTCCTCGAACGCGCTCAGACAGATGGTGCACTTCTCGTCGTGGTGGCAGCGCTGCGAGGTGTAGTGGTGGCGGTACGTGGTGCGCTCGATGTATGTGAGTAGTGTATAGTGTGTATAGTGTACCGGCAGTCGCTGTCCTCCTCGAACGCGCTCAGACAGATGGTGCACTTCTCGTCGTGGTGGCAGCGCTGCGAGGTGTAGTGGTGGCGGTACGTGGTGCGCTCGATGTATGTGAGTAGTGTATAGTGTGTATAGTGTACCGGCAGTCGCTGTCCTCCTCGAACGCGCTCAGACAGATGGTGCACTTCTCGTCGTGGTGGCAGCGCTGCGAGGTGTAGTGGTGGCGGTACGTGGTGCGCTCGATGTATGTGAGTAGTGTATAGTGTGTATAGTGTACCGGCAGTCGCTGTCCTCCTCGAACGCGCTCAGACAGATGGTGCACTTCTCGTCGTGGTGGCAGCGCTGCGAGGTGTAGTGGTGGCGGTACGTGGTGCGCTCGATGTATGTGAGTAGTGTATAGTGTGTATAGTGTACCGGCAGTCGCTGTCCTCCTCGAACGCGCTCAGACAGATGGTGCACTTCTCGTCGTGGTGGCAGCGCTGCGAGGTGTAGTGGTGGCGGTACGTGGTGCGCTCGATGTATGTGAGTAGTGTATAGTGTGTATAGTGTACCGGCAGTCGCTGTCCTCCTCGAACGCGCTCAGACAGATGGTGCACTTCTCGTCGTGGTGGCAGCGCTGCGAGGTGTAGTGGTGGCGGTACGTGGTGCGCTCGATGACGGCTGCGGACGCGCCCCGCCCCGCCCCGCGTCGATCCGCCCCGCCGCGGACCACTAGCTCCAAAGGCTCCAGTACTAATGCGCCGCCCTGATAAGAAATTATATATTAAGTGTTTAAACGGTTGGAAAGTTATGTTATACCAGATGTTTTCCTATTTTAACAAGTTCATTTTCCACAACAAGAAATTTAGTTTTAATTAAAGATAGGTCTATAGTAGATTGAGGAATGCCTATGATGAAAAGAAAAATTAATCGTGGGACTTACGGAATGCGTAAGGTTTATTCTGTGACCTTACAAAAGCTTTCCACTGCGTAGAAGAGACAATAGTAATAACTAAATAAACCTATTACGGCCATGATGAGAAAGCGCTAAAATGAAAGGCGTCGTCCCTAAATAATAAGATATTAAAGGTTGATATGGGCGGAACATACTTTGTTATGTCTTGACATTAACAACAAAGTTTTACCAATATCAGTTTCATAATTTGAATGTTTTTGACATGAAAACCTCATGTGGGGAGGATTATTACTAATAAATAAAAGATAAATAAAGGAAAGACCCCGAAAGAAATTTTTGTTCCTTTATTTATTAAGTACCTAGTGGATCGGCCCAGCTTCGCACGGGTAGCGTTGTTTTTTAAATATCTTAGGTTTCTTTCTTCTGTCACTGCTCAAGCATTGTGAAATTTAGCGCAATGTTTTCAATTTATTAAATTTATAGCACTCCCTGAACAGTGTAGTTTGGTGATTTTGAATGCGCTTTTATGAACGGTTGAGTATTTCCGTTTATTAGCAAATTTTGGAATAAAACGCTATGAAGATTTATAACAATCTAAAAAAGAAATCATCACGTGATGTAGGATGCAATTACTGGCGCCATCTAGTATGTGATATGTAAATTAGTAACGATTTGGTTTTGGTCACGGGCGCGATGGCTTATTTCATGTATAATTTCGGTGTTTCTGTACCGATTTCTATGATTCTTTTTTTATTAAATAGGTAATAATGTAACCTTTATTAAATGAATGAGAGTATTATAAACGTAAGAGTAAACAAATATAATCAGAATGCTCTGAACTGCTATGCTATCAGGAGTTACACGTGTAATTGTGAGTCAACCATAAAAGATAGACATATACTGTTGGGGGATTTTTTTTAGGCAATTTTATGAAGAATATTTCCGTCATACATGATTTCTATGTAAGTTTAACCATTCAGGCTGCACACTCGACGGAAGCTTAAAAAATGGAGTAACTTCTTCCGTTTTCTCAAAATTTCCCAAAATTCCCCTTCACTACTCTGCTGAAAAGTATACTATAACCTGCCCAGGAGTATGAAGAATAATTGTGCCAAGTTTCGTAAAAATCCGTCGAGTAGTTTTTGTTTCCATAAGGAACATACAAACCGACAGACAGACAGACAGACAAAAATTTTACTGATTGCATTTTTGGCATCAGTATCGTTCACTAATCACCCCCTGATAGTTATTGTGAAAATATATTTCATGTACAGAATTTATCTCTCTACAGATTTATTATAAGTATAGATATCAGTTTCATTGGCACCTTAACGAATTATAAGGGGTTATAAACACAAAGAGTGGAGGTAATGGCGAGTAAACGTCTTTTCCTTCTTTCTTTTCAAATCAACTCTCAGTACCGGGACATTGGTAATAGCATATAGGCTCCTTTAGACTAACACAGAATACAGTAGACAGTTGACGACAAAATATAACGGTGTTACACATTATTTTTAATTATTTAATTTGAAAATAAAAAAAAATCAAAAACACACAATATTATAAATGGATCACAATTTAAGACTCATGAATGATTTATTGTTTATTGAAATAAAATACTACGAGGGCTGCTATTTATGTATCCGGAATAAAAAAAAGAAACAAACATATATCAATTAATATGGTTTTATTGCTTCTCAAAATATTCGCCGCTCAGATCTATACACTTTTGCATGCGTTGAAACCAATTTTCATAGCACTTTTTCCACTCAGACTGAGGTATCTCCAAAACGTGCATTTTGAACGCATCGACTGCCTCTTCGCGGCTCGAAAAACGTTGACCACGTAATTTTTTCTTCACATTTGGAAATAAATAAAAATCATTGGGTGCCAAATCAGGGCTGTACGGCGGATGACCTGTCAATTCGATCTTTTGAGCTTCTAAAAACTGAGTTGTGACGGCCGACCTGTGACAGCTAGCATTGTCGTGATGCAGAATGATTCTACGTTGTCGGTTAGTCTTTCTTATTTGTTCAAAGACTTCCGGCAAACAAATGGTCGTATACCACTCCGAATTAACAGTTTTACGATTCTCTAAAGGCACTGTAGCTACATGGCCATTTATACCAAAAAAACAAGCGACCATTTGCTTCAATGTGCTTTTTGCACGAATAACTTTTGTTGGGTTCGGCTCATCTTGGAACACCCACACCGTGGACTGCTGCTTAGTTTCGGGGTCGTAAGCGTAGATCCAAGATTCGTCACCTGTGTAGATATTATAAACAGCTTTTGACGCACCACGGTTGTATTTTTTTAACATTTCTTTGCACCAATCGACACGAGCCTGTTTTTGATCAATACTCAAGTTGTGCGGAATCCAACGGGAGCAAATTTTTTTTACAGCTAAATGTTCATGAAGTATCTTATGTATGCTCGTCATACTAATGCCCAGAGATGCCTCTATCTCACGATATGTAACATGACGATCTTGAGTTATTAGTTCCCGGACAGCATCGATGTTTTGAGGTACAACGACCGTTTTAGGGCGACCTTCTTTAATTTCATCAGTAAGCTTAGATCGTCCACGATTAAACTCGCTAAACCAGTGATACACAGTGGTCTTTGAGGGTGCTTCATCCCCAAAAGTTGAAGTAAGCTGATCGATGCACTGTTTTTGAGTTAGACCACGCCGAAAATCGTAAAAAATCATGGCACGAAAATGTTCACGAGTTAAATCCATGGTGGTGAAGACACGCAATTTTCAAAATGACGCTACGATGTGAAAACAATTGACAGTCACATAAAAATAAATGTATTCTAAAGCTAAAGAGTTCTATTTTTAAATGATGTAATTACTTTTTAAATTATTGTTCTGTAAGTGGCCAGTTCCGGATACATAAATAGCAGCCCTCGTATATGACTTACCAAAACCGGCGGCTGTATCGATATATGCAGATGAGGGGTCTGCATTTGTAGGAAGTGGTGAAGGTGATGATGAATGTGAGGCCCGTCACTAGAATACAAAAAATAAATACTCTTTAAGTTTTACAAGGCTTTTTTTCACTCTTTAAGTTTTACTAAAAAATTGGAAGTATTTCTTTAGTATATGCGTAATCGTCTATTGTAGTTCCAGTAAAATATTTCTAGAAATTTGATTGTACTTACATGATATTTCTTTTTTCGGAGTCTAATGACATTGTGAATTAGGCAATGGTTATGTATTTTTTAGGGTATTTTCTTAGGTATATTATCTTTGTGTAGTTAGTTGACTTACATACTTCACGCGAATGGGTTTTTTTCGGTTGCTAGGATATTTTATTTTGATTGGCTAGTCTCTTTCCCCTCTAATTGAGAGATCTTTTTCTTCATTAAGAATGTGTTTTTAATATTGAAAACAAATCACTTAGCATGGATGTTTTCATATGATGTTCAAACCCTAACTAACCTACTTTCATTGAATATTCCTTCGACATAGTCGGGAAATATCAGCTTTTTACACATTGAGACTCTCAAATAAATAAATAAAAAAATATATTTTCTAAGAACTTCCTAGAAAGTAAAAAATATAAGGTAGTAGTGAAAATTACTAACATGAGCAGCGGCGACGGAGGCAGCGGCGGAGGCGTAGGAGCTAATGGCGGAGAGAACAATCGGGATTCACTCTCAGGTGGAAACTGCAACATATCACATCATACATTATATTTATTTATTCTGTTTAGTGTCGGCTTAGAATAGCACTACCCTATTTCTTCCAGTAGGTGTTCGTAAGAGGCGGCGATACGATTGGAGACCCATCACCACAAACATTTACTTTACAATCTATTCCTCACTGAACTTCGTATATTATACTCTTAAACATACATACATATACTCACGGCTATATTTTCCTAGAAGGGGTAACCAGAGCTAAGGAATTATAAATGTCTCAGCCACTTTTGGAAGTTGAGTGGGGAAAAGATGGTAAAAATAAAGGTTGTTCCTGATGGGTCTCCAACAGCAAATCCCCAAAAATCCAATAAAAAGCCCCAATACCCTTAGTCACCTCTTACAACACCCGTGGGTAGAAAGGGGTAGCGACATTCTTATTCTAAGCCGGCACTACACGACTAAACTAAATAAAAAAAAGACAAAAATAAACTTGAAAATAAACAATTTAAAAATACACATAAACAAAATAATAATTGATTTGTAAATTGACATTATCCATTTATCATATACATTGTTTTCCTATAAATGTGAAAATTTAGATGTTTGTGTTTTTGTTGCCTTAATGTTTGGACAGGTGTTTATGAAATTCGGTTTAAAACGGTAGGTGTTTTTTTTTAATAATTAACAGTGTAGGATACTTTTTATCCCGGGAAAATTAAGGTTTGCATTAATGTTCATATTTGTTTTTTAAATGTTAATTGTTCGTAATATTTACGTTATCAATTACACTAGTTTACAGTACATATGTTGCTGGGATTTTTTAAGCTGTTGTTGACTACTCATATTGAACTATATTTAAAACTATTAGTAGTTTTTTTTTATCAGCTCTAGTTTTTGAGTTTCAGCTAAATGCGGTTTAAACAGAAAAAAACGTGTATTTACCTAAAAGAATATTTATTTAAAAAATACATTAATTGTTAAGTTCCAGAAAACTTCGCTTTAGAGCTCTTCTCTTATGTGTAGACTTAGGGAAATGGCGCATCAGAGACCAGCAATAGTCAGACATCATATTTATATCCCAGAAACCCTGATAACGTTCTTCCATGACACGTAAATCTTGATGCATACGCTCTCCCTGCTCTTCGCTCATATCTCCTAAATTTTCCGGAAACCTGTCCAGATGACTGAAGAGGAAGTGAAGTTTTATGCTCATATTGCATCCCATATCTCTTAATTGTAAAAGCAGGTCTTCAACAAGTTCAACATAATTTTCAGATTTTTTATTTCCTAGAAAGTTCTGCATCACAGAGATGAAAGCTGTCCAAGCCCGTAATTCCAGCTCAGTCATAGATTTTCTAAATTGGGTGTCTTTCGTAAGTTGTCTGATTTGCGGGCCATCAAAAATACCAGCTTTTATCTTTTCCATGGTGAGTTGAGGAAATTTTTGACAAATGTAAGTAAAACAGTCACCATCTTTATTTAGTGCTTTGACAAACTGTTTCATGATACCAAGTTTGATATGTAAAGGCGGAAGTATGACTTTTTCACGAGATACTAGTGAATTTTGAATTATATTGTGCTTACCTGGTGTCATATTTTGTCTTATCGGCCAGTTTTTTCTTACCCAATGCTCTTGTTTAGCTCTACTGTCCCAAAGACATATAAAACAGGGAAACTTAGTGTAACCACTTTGTTGACCGAGAAGAATGTTAACCATTTTTAAATCAACACAGATTTGCCAGTTGTGGTCTTTGTATTTTATTTTATTTAAAACTAGCGAGATGTTTCCGTACTCTTCCTTTAACTTTGTACTGTGTGCAATAGGTATTCCAGCGTATTCATTTCCGTTATGTAACAGAATGCATTTCAAGCTACGTTTCGAGCTGTCAATGAATAAACGCCAATCACTTGGTTCATATTGTTTCAAACCCATTTTAATCAACAAGTTTTTAATGTCGGAACAGTAGGCTATGTTATTTTCTTCCGCAAAATACACACGCAATTTTTTTTCTCTTTCTCGATAAAAAGTTATTTTAGTGCCTGGAGATAGCAAATTTTTTTCTTTCAGTCTCGAAGCCAGCAATTCTGAAGCTTGTTTAGAAAGATTTAAGTCTCTTACAAGATCATCCAACTCATTTTGTGTAAAACATTTTGGCTCACCTGGCGTACTCTCGAAATCAGAATCAATTTGTGATGTGCTTGGTTCTTCATTGTCTTGTTCTAAGAGTTCAGTTAAATTTTTAGGCTCTGAAAGTTCAGGTGATTGCTGCACTGGACGCTGAACACATGTAGTACTTGGGTATTGCCATTTAGCTCGATTTTTGGTGTTTAAGCCGTTTATGTTCACGCTACAAAAGTAACAGTCGTCGAGATGATTTTTTGGTTCTTTCCAAATAGTTGGTGTTTTAAGTTTAAAAGAACTTCTTTTACCACTTTTCCATAATCTTAAGTATTCAATACACGACTTACAAGCACAATCAGGAGCCCAAGATTTGTCATTTTTATCCAACGACATTCCAAAATATAAAAAATAAGCATTTTTAAGTGTCTCTGATATGACTTTTCTACACTTCTCAAACACATATTCTCCGCATATGTAACAAAAATGGTTTGGATTGTTTATACAACGTCTCCTTGAACTACTCATGCCGTAAAAACTTTAAATATTTGTATAAACACAATAAAATACGTACTTAAGCGACTAAAAAATGTTTAGAAATGTGAAAGTTAATAACAAGTAAACTCGAGCTAGAAAAATAAAACTGAGGGTAGAATTAATAAAAACTAAACATAAGTAAATGTTACCAGCCATTAAATTCACGGCAACAGGCAAAAAGTTAGATTTTGTAAACTAGTGTTATTTAAACCATTAATGGTCTGCTCTAGTGGGGAAACGATCGGCTCAATTAAAAAGTCCCGGGTACAAATATCAAAAGGGTAATATTGTTTCTAAATTTTACTGTGCTCTTTGTGAGCTGTGCAGCGGTGCTGTCGGCTTAGAATAGCATTATCCCCTTTCTTCCAGCGATATAGCTATATTAATACAACATTATTCTACACTTCATTTTCTTTTTTTTGAATGGGAACATTATTTTTAAAACATTAATCGTTTTGTATTCGCCTTGGTCCAGCTGTTAAGTCATCGGTTCTCAAAGCATAGATTCCGAGTTTCGTTTCTAGAGGGGTAAACTTTAAGCTCAAAACTCAAACTGAAACTTTCAAACCTATTATTGGTAGAGGTACTAATATTTCTGAACATCCTGTGACATTGTCACCTGGTGTTCAGTTCCGAGTACCCACGTTTTGCTTGGACAGTGTACTCACTATTCTTTGTATGTATTCAATTTCATAACATGAAAAATAATAAATTTTAGTAGGGTAAACAAAACTCAACCAATACCTAAAAAATATTTGTACAGTGCTGTACAGATTTGTTTTATTAGTTAAACTTTTCCCCAATAAACTTCCAAAAGTGGCTGAGGAATATCTAATTCCTTAGCTCTGGCTACCCCCTCTAGGGATTTATAGCTGTGATTATATGTATGTAGGTTAAACTTACGGCAAGCATGGCTAGCGGCGGCGTCATTATCATACTTCTTCTTTGTGCTTCCTGAAATTGTTCAATTTTGTTAATACATTATTAATTGAATTTGAATATAAAAATATCTGGAACTTTAGCATCCCTATATAGGGACAGCCCTAGATATCGAGGTGAAATTGACCCTATATAAGACACTGTTGTGCCCTCCATGCTCCATGTGTTTAAAAGGATAGAGCTCTGTAAATACATAATCTTTCTTGATAGTTTTGTTAAGTCATGTTGTTCCTAATATAGTTTTTAAGCCTTTTACTAACACTAATGTGAGTCTTTGTTACTTTAATATACATTTTATTACTATTATACATTATGTATGTAGCATAATCTACAACACGTTATTCAGAAACGAACTCTTTGAGTTGGAGCACTAACTCTATTGAAGCAGACATTTTTTCAAATATAAATTTTTTTTTAGATGACATTCGATCTAGTAAGTAAATGGCAATGAGCAATTACGGCTTTTATATATCAATCCACCAGACAATTTATCTTTTACGGAACCGTGAAATTATGCCCTATATTTTTTAACCATAGTTTGCTGTGTAGTGTCGGCTTAGAATAGCACTACCCCATTTCTTCCGGTGGGTGTACGTAAGAGGCGACTAACGGTTTTGGGGCTTTTGAGGGATTTTTGGGCGATGCGGTTGGAGACCCATCACCAACAACCTTTATTTCACCATCTTTTCCCCACACAACTTCCAAAAGTGGCTGAGGAATTTCTGATTCCTTAGCTCTGGCTACCCCTTCTAGGGATTTATAGCCGTGAGTATATGTATGTATGTATGTATTTTTTAACCAAAAACAATATTTCCTTCTACATAAACATATAATAATCATATTATTATTAATTTACCCCAAACTGCTCGGTACAAGTATAAACAAACAAATCATCTAACTTTGACAATAAAGTCCACACACTAAAAGTAATCAATTTTTTTATTTAAATATTTTATCTTTACAATTTTCTCTCTATCACTCTCTATCTATCTCTCTCACATACTTTTTTATATTTAAGCCCAAATGTTAGTTTCCTTGCCAAGAGAGAAATTGAACTACTTACCAGCATAGTGTGTTGCCGCTGCCAAAGCCTCTCGTGCACCAAGTAAGGGGGCACTGGCATAATTTCGCGCCTTCTTTCGTGCACTAGAAATAATCATTGTTTAATATAAGAGTTATATCCTCTTTAGTTTTGTGTAGTGTCGGCTTAGAATAGTAGTTCCCCATTACCCTATTTCTTCCCCTGCGTTCGTAAGAGGCGGCTGAGGGTATTAAAGCTTTTTAAGTGCTTTTTAGGCGATGCGGTTGGAGACCCATCACCAAAAACCATTGTTTTACAATCCTATCCCTACACAACTTCCTCAAGTGGCTGAGTAATTTCTTATTCAAAGCTCTGGCTACCCCTTCCAGGTAATTATAGACGTGAGTATATGTATGTATGTAGTTTTGGGAATGATCATATAAACATTTATAAGTAATAGCAGTGTGATTTTCATAATATTTACTTCATGCCAAACTGGAGCCAACGGGTATCCAAATATCGCACATCCGTTCAAATAGTGTCACAACTCAAAAAAATGTTAAATCCCTTTTAATTTATCATTACGTTTGCCAAACATCAAAATGTTATCTCAAAAACTGGCATATTTATAGCTTCAATATAAGTATTTTTTTTTAGTTTTCGTAAGAAGTGCAGAAAAGTAAAAAAAGAGAAACTGTAAGTGAAAGTGTTTCGAATGCAATATTCTCAACAATTTGGTATTTTGAGTTGTGACGCTATTTGAACGGAGGTGCGATATGTATTGATTGATTCTATCGCAATCTTTCATTTTATAATATTTTTCCTACTCAACTAAAAGAAGTTGAGAAATTCCAAATTTTGAAGCCCAGGTTACCCTTTTTTGGGATTTATGCCGTGAGTATATAGTTTTATGTTCATGCTATCTTATGAAATACAACTTCCCGAACTTAATATTTGGTCTTATTATTTTGTTTGTCATTCAACTCCTCCACTCAACTTTCTTAAAGTGGCTGAGGAATTTCTAATTCTTCTCGGGATTTATGGCCGTGAGTATATGTATGTATGTCAATTTCTCCTATACCCGATATATATCTATATTTAACCAATATCGACCATTTTTTGTACACTGGTATATCATCAAGTGATAGTTCTTTAAGAGAACTAATTAAAGGAAGTTTATTATTGAGCAATGATTACACTTAAAAATTGCCCATGTTAATGTATGTGAATGTAAAAGTAAGCAAAAGATTCGCTCCTTTACATACATCATACATACATATACTCACGGCTATAAATCCCTAGAAGGTGCTACCCCTAAGGAATTAGAAATTCTTCAGCCACTTTTGGAAAGTTGAATGGGGAAATACATACATACATACATACATATTCTCACGCCGTTAGTTCCCATTAAGGTAAAGGAATGTTGAGATGGTTTGGGCACATAGAGAGGATGGATGACAGTAAATTGGTGAAAGAGATATATAGAGCCAATGTGGAAGGTAATGTTAGTAGAGGACGACCTCGGAGGACACATTTGGATCAAATAGAATATGTGCTCAAAAAGGCAGGTGTCCACAGTATGAAGAATAAAAGAGCATGTATGAAAAGATTGATGGATGTAAACGAAGCCAGAGAGGTTTGCCAGGATCGTACAAAGTGGCGATCGATAGTCTCTGCCTACCCCAATGGGAACTAACGGCGTGAATGGGGAAATGATGGTAAATTAGAGGTTGTTGGTGATGGGTCTCCAACCGCATCGCGCAAAAATCCCTTAAAAGCCCCAATACCGTTAGTCGCCTCTTACGTAGTCCCACGGGAAGAAATGGGGTAGTGCTATTCTAGGCTCACACTACATAGCATCGCTCCTGTAACGATATTTGATCGGTAATTGAGTGGAAGGAAACTAAAATACAGGTTCTAAGCTATTTTGCACAATAAGTCTTTAAAATGCGGTCCCATCACCAAAATTTGTTTGTCCATCTTGCCCCAAAAACTTCAATAGTGGCTATCGTTGATTCTGCATCTTGCTACTATTTTCATGCAAGTAGAAACAGTATTCGTATATACAGTAAAGTAAGTACATAGTATAGGTAAGATTAAACTCACTGTGCTCGTATCCATGATGCGGATGTACATGTCCGTGCGCGTGTCCATGTCCGTGCGAGTGTCCATGTCCATGTCCGTGTCCGTGTGTGTGTGCCGGGTGCGGCGGACAACAGCAGCCGCGGCACGGAACTACGCAGTTGCTCATGGGGACTCTGGTAAAGTAAATAAGTATTAAATGTGGATTGAAACATTGTTGCAAAAAGTGTGATGTCCATGTGATGATTTAGAAATTTACAGGCTTTTTTTACTTAATATGATTTACAGAGAATCTTTTTTATTGCAAATCGATACATAATAAATAATAATACATACATACATATACTCACGGCTATAAATCTCTTGAAGGGGTAGCCAGAGCTAGGGAATTAGAAATTCCTCAGCCACTTTTGGAAGTTGCGTGGGGAAAAAATGGTGAAATAAAGGTTGTTGGTGATGGGTCTCCAACCGCATCGCCCAAAAATCCCTTAAAAGCCCCAATACCGTTAGTCGCCTCTTACGTACACCCACCGAAAGAAATGGGGTAGTGCTATTCTAAGCTTACACTACACAGCAATAATAATAATTAACATTTATTTGCCAATATTAAGTACACGATATTTTAAAACTTATCTGGGTAAATCAACTTAAATTGATTCTACAACAATAATTTTTAACTTATTATTAAATTTGATAATTTTTATACCTTATCGATTCGTTATAAAAAAACACAAAAAAGACAAGTGATTTATCGAAAAGGCACCTACAGAAACCTAATATTCTTAAAATAAAATCATTTTAAAATTTTACTAAAAGACGGTAATGACGACTATAGGATGGAAATGATAATCTTGCTACTGGTAATGATTTATTGTTACTGGTAATGACTAATTCCTTCATTTAGTGCCGGTTGTACAATAGTCGGATAACAAACATCTGGAGAATAAATTGATGCTTTCACAGTAAAAGAGCTGTCAATTTATTTTCAGATGTTTGTTATCTGACTATTGAAAAATCTACCCTAAGATGATATAATTTGCTTAACATAAAATGAAACAAATAGATGAAGACTACAAAATTATATTTTTTAATGAAATCACAATACTTTTTTGGCTATTTATAAAATATTTATCTTAAACAGAGGTTCCTTTCCTTTTTATCTAGAGTATGTAACCTAGGTTTAAATTTTGACCAATTTTGTTATATAATGGGTATAACAAATTTACATAACATAACATAAACGTTCACGCCGAATATCCCCGAAGGGGTTGGCAGAGGTACTAATACTTCTGAACATCACGTGACTTTGTCACCTGGTGTTCAGAGTACCCAACGTTTTGCATGGACAGTGTACTCACGTGATAGGGGCAGGCCTATCGCCGTTTTGTACGAATACATTGTCACATGACTAAGTACAACTCGGCCATGTGGGTTTCCTCACGATTTTTTCCCTCACCGTTAACAACCATGATAAATTAACCACACATATGACTACTATAACAAAATTATAGTAGGTAAAGAAAGTTTAACAAATATTTAGAAATGTCTTACAAGTATCAATAAAGTAAAAATTATGTAATTAGATCTTTAGGTTTTTGACAAGGTAAATACGACAAGAAATTAAGAAAACTGATTAGGACTAAATCAACAAAATAAAAAGTTTTTGGTTAAGGCCAGGTTTTTCCAAAATTTAGTTTTTTTTAATATCTTTCTTAGGTTTCTGAAATAAATATATGTTTTAGTTAAGGATCTATTCTAATGAAATTCGTAAAAAGTTACATGATTTACTTAATAAAAAAAATCCCGAAGTTACCCCTTTAATTTTTGTACTTACCTATAGACGCTTAATATATCTAGTGATTTTCGTAAAGTTTTTTTTTATAAAATGATTGACTGAATTACTATCTTCAAAAACGTCGAAAAAGTTAATTTTTCTATCACCTTCATTAGCTTTTTGCGTTTTTTCAATTTTGTGTATCTTAAATTTCTAAATTTCATATCATATTTCGTATGATTGCTTATTGGATCAGAACTTTTTTGTTGCTCTGCGCTTGTCGCTTCAATTTCCTGGTTTTCATTCTCGATTAAAAATACAGCTTCAGGTACTTCAATTTCCTTTTGCAGGTCTTTTTTCTTTTGTCTTTATTTTTCTGCTGCTTCTTTCCACTTCTTTCTCTTTGCCCTTTGTTCTCTTGCTGATAATTCGTTGATTGATTTTACCTTTCCATCTTTTTTTTTTTTTGATATCGACTTCTTTCTTTCTCTTTTGCTACTTCTTCTGCTTCTGGATCAGATTTGACTTCTGCCTATTCCTACGTTTATAGTCCGCTAAACTACTTTCTGCTTTTTTCGTTTATTTATAGTTACCTGTAATTTATAGTCAAATTTGTACTTTTACTACTAGATAGGCACTTTATAGATATATCAACCCGGTGTTGGTTCCGGTTGCTCATCCCGCTTAGAACAGGAGAACCCAGGGTCCGCTTGTTGTGTTGAATGGCAGAGTTGCTATTTACCGATGCGAGCGCCGTGGCAACATGCTAAAGGGGGATCGAACCCGCAACCCTCCGGGTGGTGATCAGGCGCCTTAACCGCCTCGGCTATCATCGATTCATTATTTTATACCATACTAGATAGGCACTTTATCGTTTTTAAACAACAGTTGCATAGTGGTAGTTTCTATGAAATACGTCATTCCCAGCAGTGAAAAATCATTTCCAGGTTTTATAATTTACTGGTAATGACGCTACTGGGAACGACTATTTTGATAAAAAATGCTTTTATGTTATCGTTTTATAATTGAGGGTAGAAGGAAAAAAAAATCGAACACAGCGTTCCTACCACATATTATAATATTAAAACAATAAACGATTAAAGTCAACACTTACCTTGCAAATTATTTATCTGGGAATGACGAAAACTGTGACAAATCTGTATTCACTATATATTATCCTGTATTTCCAAAATTTAAACACTGTTACAATCAAGCGCGTGCACTCACTACGTACAGGGGAATGGCGGCTGGGTAGGGGTACACGATGATAACTAAGGGATGTCAGTAAAAAAATATAAAATTGGTATGATGCTCTTTCCGGGTGATGACGAAAAAACGCTGACAAATTTTTAATAATTTTTTTTGTTCTATGAACGTATATTCCTAGCATTGGCGAGTATGTCTAAATGCTATGCATACTTCACAAATAATTCAACATAGTTCAAAAACGCTCATGCTCTACTGATTTATCCGTATAAAATTTTAAAGCTTATTGCTCAACAATTTTCTTTGACCTGGGAATGACTTTTAGGCCATTAAAAAAAATATTTTAGGTAAAATTTTACGTCTAAGTTTTATTTTAAGAAAAGCGCCTATTCAATCGTTTACAAAGATGTTCTAAAAAAAAGTTTTAAAAAATTACGTCGAAAATAAAAAAAGTTATTCTGAAAAAAATATGTAGAATCGAATTTAGTTGATTTACCCATCTATTGCAACCATGTACCAGTAAACAGTCACTATTATAATTATGTATGAAGGATATAAGGGCATGTATAAATATATTGATAGATGTAAATAAAGCTCGCGCCAGGATCGTTTAAAGTAGCGATCGATACGCAGTGCCTACCCCAATGGGAACTAATGGCGTGTGTATATGTATGTATTACATTTAACTAACTAACATGATAGCTCAGCGGGTTCAAATACTGTGTTGGACTTAACAGCAATGTGTATCTTCCAAAGTAATATGTGTGGAAAATTTATCTTGATCAAAGGTGAAGGACAACATCAACATAATAAATACAGGCGGCCCCCTGTGTCGAAATTTTTCTTTCCTTTATTTATTCTTTATTTATTAGTAATAATCCCCACATGAGGTTTTCATGGACAAAAAATATTTAAATCAACATAACAAGTTGTACTTAGTCATGTAATAGTGTATACTGTCTCCTATCTAGTGAGTACATCGTCCATGAAAAACGTGGGTACTCTGAACACCAGGTGACAATAGTTTTATGTATAGCTCAGAATTATTAGTTTCTCTGCCACCTCTTTTACAATATACGCTATAAATTTTCTAGCCACAGATTGAGAGTTTTTCCAAACATTATTTAAAAAAGATCAAGGTGTTTTTAAAAAGTATTTAATTTGTCCGTATCAGTGAAACTGTATAATAAAAAACTACCTGGCGTTTTGTTCCGTAACTAATCACTTATGTACGGATTTTCCGAGATAAGATAATAGTTCCATACAAAAACTGTGAAAATTTAAGCGAACCAAAGACTTTAATAAAATTGATTTTGGCGTATTAATTGTCTATAATATTTTTATAATGGTGGTTAGCTCTTTTTGGCATTTATAAAATAAGTGTGAACTAATGCTTTTATTTGATTCATTGTTTTGTTTTTCCTATTTATTGAATAAAACTACAAAATAAATCTGAAAAAAGCTAGTAGGAGAGTTGTCAGCTATAACTTACTTTCTTGTTAAACTTGCAATCTAGATTGTTCGATGAACAAAATGAACAAAACGCCGAGAACATAAGTCAAAATAATGACAAAATAAACAAATTTTTACTTTTATTTTATTTATGAAAATGCAACTGAGACGCGTTAAGTCTGTTTTTGACTCTTAATACATTTTATACATACAATACTCAGGACATAAGTTCCCATCGGGATATCGCCACTTAGTAAGATCCTGGCAAACCCCTCGAGCTCGATATACCTACATTAATTAGGTAATATTATAAGCTACAATAAAAAAATTGAGTAATAATCACCTATTTCTATGTGAATTCGTTGTGTAGATAGGCGGCGGCGGCGGCGACAGTGCGCATGCGCGGGTGTCCGGTGACGCGTGCGTCAGATCTATCACTTCACGCTGAAATGAATGATTTTATTATTGAAACAGAAACCACCAAGGTCGACTTTAGCTTGAAGATAAATGTTTTGGAAATAAAGGTCAATTCTAGATTAAGGTAGCGGTAACAGATTTTATTGAAGGATATTGATGTTGTAAAACCTGTAATTATGAAGAGACACGTTAATTGAAAGCGAATCCTCATTTCTTATGGAACGTTTTCCGTAAGCCTAGGCCAACTGCACGAGAATGAAAAAAAAATGTATCAGAATTTTTCTCAATGGTTTAAACTTTGAAGTAATAATTAAATAGTGGCTTAGAATAGCACGAACCTACTTCTACCGCGCGTGTCGTACGAGGCAACTTACGAATTATGGGCCTATTTAAGTACTTGTTGGGTGATGTTGCTGGAGGCCCATCACCAAATCATCCTTTATTTTATTATGGTTTTCCCACTCAGTGACTGAGATATTCTAAATTAATAATTACTGTGACGTGTGATTAGGGTGGTAGCTCATATATTCATGTTAACACAACACAATACAATACTGGGTAACAGTACACAATTAGAGTATCAACACTTAAGGTACCAAATAAGTGCCACGGTAACACCAACAAGATCCTTACTTAATAGTTAGGTAGTAATAATTTAACATAGTTATTAATGGTGTGGAAAAACATCATGACGAAACCCACATGGCTAAGATGTACTTAGTCATGTAAAATTGTCCTATCACGTGAGTACACTGTCCAAGCGGGTACTCTGAACACTAGGTGACGATGACACGTGATGTTAAGAAGTGTTAGTACCTCTGCCAACCTTTTCGGGAATATACGGCGTGATCGTTTGAATTATAATATATTCTGGCGCCTTACCGGGTTATTAAGTGTTTCTACTCCTAATAATTGCACGTCATCATCGCTGGAATCTGACACCCAGTCTAGTTGGAGATCTGGAGCCGCCAGAAGATTGCCAAGTTCCTTCTTGCGTTCTTGAGAGTTATCCTAAGAAATAAGAGCGTCAATTTAAATTCTAAAAAGGACATAATGTATGTCAACGTTTAGATTGTGATTACTGTTAATGTACCAACATTTTACAATATGGAGAAGACATTTTTGCTTATTAACGTTTGGATTATATAAATTAGGATTGCAATAAAGCTTCGATTAGACTAGCTCTCAGGAACATAAACAATTGGATTAGAGATTATTAAATGATATAAAGTGAAGTTGTAGTTGCATCAATTCTTGGCAGTTTACTGTCCAATGACTAACTTTTGTGAAAAAAGTTAAAATCAAGTATTTATATTCTAAAACTTAAAATTAATAGAAAGAGTGGTTGAAAGTTATAAAACGACCTTGTATAATTTTGAATAAAAAAAATAGATGATGTAAATGGGTAAAAACCATCATAAGTGATATATGTAAATGATAAAGTAATAGTAGTAAGGAGCGGTTTTTTTACAACATCATCTGTGAAAAATAATGAGCGATTACATACTGCTGGTGGTGACCGATAGTGAATGGTGAATTAAAAAAGTAAAGGAGATACTATATCAAAAATATTTTTCTTGATTCTGATGCTTGAATGCCTGATGACATATAGTCTGGTTAATCAAGTCTTTCAAATACAACGAATATATTATATACTTACATCAGGGTCTGGTTTTACAGCCGCGGCTTCAGTGTTTACAGCATTAATAGAATTTGAACTAGTCCCTGGCTGAGGAGAAATATGTTGTTCACTTCTAACACTCTCAATGATAGGATTCATTCGAGAGTGAAATGTAGCCGGGTTTACTTCCGATTTTATTTCAATTACGAATGATTCATCTTCAATATCTTCACCTATTTCATTTTTAACAACGTTTCTTGGCTCTACTTTCACTGGCATTGATTGATTTGCTCGTACATTTGATGAACTGGCTTCCTGCTTGACTGGTTGTGTCGGCGGTTCCACTTTTATAACACTAACAGGCTCTTGAGAACTTGGATTCCTACGGTGGTGATGGTGATGCTGATGAGATCTATTTGGACAACTTCTGCGGCAATTTTCATGGTTGCTGTGATTTTGATAATTATCATTCTCATTTCTGCAGGTATGTGTGTGCACGCGTTGGCAATTGTTATTCTCCCTCTTTATTTGAACAGGATGATTGTGACCGTAATGAGTATGAGTTGGTACAGCATTTTGTAAGTTATGATAACTTGTATTCTGATTTCTATTAATATACTCTGAACTACTGCTTGCTTCTCCAGAACCCAAGTTTTTAGAGGGTACATTTACATGATTTCCGCCCTCTTTTTTGATATTGACTTGTGTTGGTAAACTAGCTTCATTTTGGTTACTCTGCTGCACCATATTTTCACATGGGCCATTATTGATCAGACGGTTAGCAACTGATTCACAAGGTCGCTTTTTAGGTGAAGAGTTTTCTTCTTCTTCAGAGCTTAATTCTATGGGGTGAGATCCGGGTTCACCATCGTGTGATTGTCTTCTTCTTGGTGAAATATTAAGTTTGCGACTTGGTCTTTCTAAATTGACAAAATGACTACTATGCTGGGGTAATGAATATGCATTTGCACTACTAACAGTCACAGGTGCCTGTTCTAAAGGATGTGGCATCATTTGTTCTTCTCCTATTTGTCGGCCTGCTCCAACTGTGTACAGCTGGTGGGGAAGATACATTCTGCTGTCATTCACCAGCACAACATTATTAGTAAATGGTGCAACCAAATATTCTCTAGAAGGGTTAATGCCTGGTGGTACTGGCACAAATCCAGGATAATAATATCTAGTTGGTTTAGGTTGATATCTTATATTGATATTAGCTCCCCTGGTTTGGTTTATACCATTATTTCCACCAGGTATATAATCAATGACGTTATCAGGTAAAGGTTGGTATTCTTCTGGTACTGGTGTGTGGGAGGACATAGGATGACTAAGGGGTGTTACATTGAGATCATAGGCTGCTGGAGCAACTTGGATGTAATTGGCAGCAGGTACATGACGTGTTTGTGGAAACCCAGCTGCAATTGCTGCTGCTGGCATGACCTCCTCATCATCACTTTCAGCAAATAATGAATCACAATCCATGCCGTCTGAAACAAATAATTTTAATGATCGCTAGTGAAGAAAACATTTGCATTCGCTAAAAAGCAGCATCACAGTTGTTGAATGCTCAACATCTGTGGCATCTTGCTGAGCCAATGACCATTTTGATGGATAGGGTTAGTTTCAGATTCTTCGTATTAGATTTGTAAATACTTGTTCCCTTTATTTTAATTTTGTATTGTTTAATTTTGTTTTATGTGTTGTACATTATACTATTCACCCAATAAATTTATTTTATTTCAAAATTTATGTATAGAAACAGAAATAAATATGCTGAGCGTATTAGAATATGTATATGATGTATTTCAATAAATTTTGTATTTTATTAAATTCAAGTTAAGTTGCCTTATACATGCAAAACGCCATTAGCCATTAGGGAAGTCAGCGACTATCGATCGCCACTTTGTACAATCCTAATAAACAGCTCTAGCTTTGTTTACATCCATTAATCTTCTCATGCATGCTCTACTATTGGATTTTTAACAGCTCAGGGTATTGTATATTTATATTAGCAAGGAAAACTTTACATGTAATATTTATCTACACTGTATATTCTACAGTTTCAACACACTTATTTTTATCAGTTAGGCTAAAAATGCCTTTGTGAAGTTTACAGCAAAACAATGCAGGTATGGTATTATTTTAAACAAACTCTTAATATTGTTGTAGTGAATTTGAATAAAATAAGCCTTATATAAATTATTTATATGGTATTATAATAGTTATTAGTATTATAAAATTTATGTATTTTTTAACATAAACATAACATAAACGTTCACGCCGAATATCCCCGAAGGGGTTGGCAGAGGTACTAATACTTCTGAACATCACGTGACTTTGTCACCTGGTGTTCAGAGTACCCACGTTTTGCATGGACAGTGTACTCACGTGATAGGGGGCAGGCCTATCGCCGTATATTTAATAGTATATTAGTTTTACCTTCACGTCTAAACTACAGAGGCACTTTCTGAAATTTGGTACAAAGATTAACCTTGCCAAAGGGTTTTGACCTTTATTTCTGAAAAATTTATTAAAGAGGTTGAAACAGTATTTTTGTATGAAGAAACTTGAAAATTGGTACAATAAATTTAATTAATGATAAATATGAAGTCATTTTGAAATTCATTCTAAGACAGTGAATTAGGAGTGTGAATGTTTGTATGTAACTTAGTTGAATTGTTGATATAGAAACATTAAAGTTTTTTAATGGTTTGTGCAGGGGACACAAAATAAATTTTGACCCTAAAGGAATAAAAAAGTTATGTTAATATAATAATAATTAATATTATTTTATATAGTAATTTCCTTAATGGTTCCTCTTATAAGTTAGAAATTTAAATAACAGCCGTGATAGCTCAATGAGGGTTCAAATCCCAGGTCGGCCTACACCAATTTGTTTTTTCTGAAGACATATGTATGGTTAATTTATCATGGTAGTTCAACGGTATCAAGTAGGTATCAACGGGGAGGGAAAATATTGTGAGGAAACCCACATGGCTGAGTTCTCCCATGTGACAGTGTATTCATACAAAATGGCAATAGGCAAGTACTGTCCAAGTTAAATGTCAGTAGGTGATATTACTATCACATAAAGTTTATGTGAGTACACTGTCCAAACAAAACCTACTAGAGTAGTCTAAACACTAGGTGACAATGTCACATGATGTTCAGAACTATGTCTACCTCTACACATAATAGCTCTAAGTACCTCCGCCAAACCCCTTCGGTGATATATGGCAGAAACATTTGAGTTTGAGTTGAGAAATTAAAATGGATATTATAAAATTAAGCCGCTTAGCAGATGCAATTAAAGTTTCAAGTTAATATTAAGTTTTCTCAGTTGTGGGATAGGAAGTTTAAAAAAAATAGGTTAAAGTTTTATAATTACATTTACGAAGCAATTCATTAATAGAATTTTATAATTCAACCATTTTGTTAAGAGTGTAATTTGGGTTGCACAATTTTTATATTTGTAGACTAAGCAGTAAGAAAATAGGTATTTCAGTTCTTTTTAATTATAGAATTTGCTGTGTAGTGTCCACTTAGAATAGCACTACCCAGTTTCTTCCTGTGGTTGTACATAAGAGGCAAGTAAGGTTAATGGGGCTTTTTAATGGATTTTTGGGTGATGCAGTTGGATACCCATCACCAACAACCTTTATCTTACCATCTTGTCCCCACTTCCAAAAGTATCTGAGAAATTTCTAATTTGTTACCTCTGGCTACCGCTTTTAGGGATATATAACCATGAGTATATGTATATGCAAAACAAGAATTTGTCTTTTAACCAATTTTCTTCCCAAAATGAGATCCAATTTTCATTTTAAACAATGTTAACTTTGGGATATGTAGCTGGTTATGGATATGATATGGTTTTCTTTTTACATCTTTACTTTACTTTGAGTTTTGTAAACAAACACATCAATAATTATTACGATAGAACATGCAATAATAAAATTACAAACACACTCTTATCTACATCATACTTATCTCTCTCAGGAAATAGCTTTCATTTAGCAATTGTAACACATGCATATCTTGTTACTAAACAGGAATTGTTAGAATGATGATAGCATACCATTACTCGGAGGATTCCCGCAATTAGACGCAGATTCTGTATCAAATATATCTGAAAGAAACGACGACGGTCCTGGAATGTCCCATGAGTTAGTTGACTGCCAGTCGTGTCCTTTCTCACTCATTGTTATTTTGTAACATAATGCACTGCACAGTGACGATGGCCATTCGTCACACTTATGATCGATTGAATAGGTGGGAACAATTTAACTGCAATGAATATTTTAGTTACACTCACTCCACATCGATTTATCTGTAATACAGACAATTAAAATGGTGAATGAAGACACCCATTAAATTCCTATTTTTTTTAGTTTTAAACTTTTGCTTATATTTTATTCGGCAATCATATCTATCGTGTCTGTATTATTTTCCAAATTATTGCAATCAATCAAATAAACAAAATTAAATTTCCTTTTACGACATATTTTTTGAGTTTGACAGTTGTTTTTTGACAATTGGTCCATTGTGTTTTTGGTTTTTGTATTGTTTAATTAACAGTTCTGGATGGAATTATTTCAGAGCCAAACTAACTTCGCTAGGTAAATTTTCAGCCCACAACGGAAAAGCTAAAAGGTAGGTAATGATATTGTAATATATTATACCACCATTATGTTACACCGTATAGGTGCTACTACCAGGAGGGGTTAAAAGATAATATACATGACGCGGGTGCTATAGAAAATAATGCGCGGGTGTAATATAAATCCCTAAAAAGCAAGGGCGAATCCAGCCATGGGCAAGACGGGCATGCCCACAACCCTCCCTATTACCCTAATCGTAAAATAAAGTTGGTTCTAATCCAACACTATTACATATTACAAAATCAATATTTTATATATGAAGGAATATAAACCTCGCAAGTCAGCCTCAAAATTAGACGCAGACGTTGTTAAGCAGAAAGGAAAGGACTCGACCCTCAAAAAGTCGATTTCAAAATGCAAGCTTTTGAAGTTAGAATTTTAGTGCTATTCCCATAATGTAAGTCACAGATTACAATATTATGTACTAATGTAAGTTAAGTTTGGTATTTAAAATAAACCGTTTGTAAGTAAGTAAGTAAAATGTTTATTTGGTAAAGATACAAAATTATATACATTAATTAACATTTAAGTACAATCTATAATAATAGCAAAAAGGTCTTGGCTCAGCATAACATGTACCGCTGTAATGACACAAACGAGTACTCACGTACTACTACGTAGTACTGAGTGTAGTAGTTTGCGCTCACTTTTTATAAGAAGAATTTATAATCACAATATACTTCATAGATTAAACCATCAGCAATACATTGGCATACTTAACTTAATTTCGGTGAAAGTGTGGATTAAGTTCTTTCTGCTTTACTAAGTCCAATTATCAAACTGAGATAATTTTATTATGCTTGTTTTTAAAAGAAAGTTCTTTGCAGGAACATAATAAAGCGTTCAAGTGAATATAAGTATTTGAAGAGCGATTCCATATTATTATATCACCCGGTCCGAACCCGAGAAAGTATGGATCTATATATTTCGTTAAACCAAACTATCCCATTATTTTTATTATATGACAAGGAGGTAAAGTTTGAATCTTGCTTGGAGATAATCCCTTTATCTAATAAATCGACGACCATTTTTCCGCGGACTTGTATCGGTTGTAGTGCGAAAACACTGTTAAGGCAAGCAAACGAAACAAAATACAAGCACTCCTTCGATCGTGTTCTTCTAATCCGCGCTAACATCATTCAATTTGTGTATATATGTACGAAAGGAAAACATATATAATAAAAAAGTAAGTCCTAAAAATTCAACCCTACTACGTAAAATAGGGTCTAAATGAAGAAACTCAAACTTTCACGCCGTATATCCCCGAAGTGGTTCGCAGAGGTACATGGACGTGGCCACGGTAGGGGCAGGTTGGAGTCCTTGCCCCAACTTGGCTCAGACCTGGTGAGACAACTAATCCATCATAAAACATCTATAAGAAATTACACGAGTTATATATTGGTGCTGCCCCACCCTGAGCCGCGGCTAGCTATACCGATGCAGAGGTACTAATACTTCTGAACATCAAATGACATTGCCACATGGTGTTCAGAATACCCACGTTTTGCTTGAGCCATGGATGTATTAATTAGGGTTGTGACGGAGGCCTCCTTAGCGGAGGCGGAGGTGAAAGTGGATATTAAAAAATATTAATTTATGGAATCTAAAAAGTCTGTATTTCAATGAAATAGGTACATATATTTATAGTACATTTTTATTACTTATTTAATCAACTAGAAAATTAAGAAGCGTTTGGCGGCTTTGTCACGCTTTAGACGATTTCCGACGGGATCGCGCGTTTTGTACCGATTAACGTAAATACACCCCCGTTATAACTCGTTTTTGGAAGCTGTATTTTGCTATACAAATTATTTTAATAATTAAATTAATTTTATAAAAAAAATGTGACGGTAGATTTACGTGATGTAGGCGCCTATTACCGCCTATTTATTATACTATTACCGCCTTGTACTAATACACTGTCACATGACTGAGTACAACATATTAGTTCACTCATATTATTTTCCTTCATCGTTAAGAATCTTGATGATAAAACAAACTTTAAAACACACAATACTCTAGAAAAAGTGCAAATATGTACTTTTTCTAAAGTTTTGTGTATCGGGGGTGAAGCCGGGTTGTATAAAAAGACAATGTTCTAAAAGTTGCGCATTAATTTATTTAAAATAAAATATTTGTACTAATTATTTACAAAGAAGAACTGATCAGAATAATCTCTCTGAGCCACTGACGTGCTATTTATATTAAAATTTAAAACAGCAACACTTCGATCCGCCGCTGCTATCAACTTTGTACTGTCAAAGTCCAACGAATATATAGGGGATGATTTCTTTTGTGTAAAGTACATCTGAAATAATACAAGAGTAATTATTATGATATGAGTTCATAGCATTTGGCGGCTTAAGTGCTTTGTAAATATTTGAAGTTTATTAAATGTACTAACACACGATTGCCAACGGCCGGCGCTGGTCTAACAATTTAGACAATTGTTGAAGTTGTCTGCGCACGTATTTGATAATAATAGCAAGGTGTTATTATTCTAATATAAAAATAGCTGTATATTGCTTGATCTTGTCAAATCTGGAGCGGCCTGCGATCGTGTGTCAGCTTAGCAAAAGTAGTAATAAAATATATACCGACGGATATATTCAACAGACCAAGTTAGCCACAAAATAAGTCCAATGATTTGTGGTACAAGATACTTTCTCAACCATATATACACATACATACATATACTCACGGCTATAAATCACTTGAAGGGGTAGCCAGAGATAGGGAATTAGAAACCCTCAGCCACTTTTGAAAGTTGGTTGGTAAAAGATGGAGAAATAAAGGTAGTTGGTGATGGGTCTCCAACCGCATCGCCCAAAAATCCCTTAAAAGCCCCAATACCGTTAGTCGCCTCTTACACTTACCGGAAGAAATGGGGTAGTGCTATTCTAAGCCGACACTACACAGCTAAATATATACGAGTATAATACACATATAAATAACATCCATGTGCTTGAACAGTATCATTGCGAAAAAGTACCTGTACAAGTCGCATAGGCTGCCGCTGGTCGAACAGCACACATCTAGAATATTCCGATGAGCCCGCAATTATAGACATCTGCCCGTCGGTTCGTACGCAGTATAAAGTGCATTGGAATGGATCCATTGCATTGTATACCTGAAAAATTGTGGCTTTGATTAGATATAACTAATCAATTGAGGAAAGAAAAAACTTTCGAAACCAGCAAGACTCGAATTAGTAATAATCAATAGGAGTTGATTAGTAATAATCCCCACATGAGGTTTTCATGAACAAAAAGATTTAAATTAAGTGTTGAGAAGCTGTATGTATTTATTCTTTATTTATTAGCTTCTCAACACTGTTGAATTCATTCTCGTTGCCATTTATCCCCGGTTTGTCTGAGTCGTGGCCACCCGCCCCTCGTGTGTTAAAACCTAAATAGGCTTCCCTTTCATTTATGTTTTTAAGGGTTTTGTGTCTCAAAAGTTTTTTGGGCTTTCATTATGATAATCGATATATGCTTATAATACATAAACATAAACGTTCACGCCGTTTATCCCCGAAGGTGTTGGCAGAGGTACCAATACTTCTGAACATCACGTGACAGCGCCATCTAGTGTCCACGTTTTGCTTAGACAGTGTACGCACGTGATAGGGGACAGGCCTATCGCCGTTTTGTACGAATACACTTTCACATGGCTAAGTACAACTCGGCCATGTGGGTTTCCTCACGATGTTTTCCCTCACTGTTAACAACCATGATAAATTAACCACACATTTGTATTTAGAAAGACAAATTGGTGTAGGCCCAGCCCAGGATTTGAACTCACGTCTGTCTGTTTACGGGCGGTTGTTCTACCCATTGGACTATCATGTTATATATGCTTATAATACGTAACTGCATATAATAGAAACTAGAATGCTAGAAACGTCCAATATTACATGAAAATGTATGTGCTCTAAAGTTGTGCTGAAGAGAATAAAAGTTATAATTTCTTCTATAGAATTTCTTCCTCCTCTCCTATTTAGTTTTATTGTAAAATAATTTAGATATAAGAAATTGCTGTGCCCCACCGGGTCTTCAATGTAGAACCATGAATTTATTTATAAATAAGAACGGTTATACACATTGATGAATGCAATAAACGATTGAGTATTGAGTATTAATACTTACAATAGTGTCAGAGCGAGTGTCATAGCATTGCAATCTTCCCGAATGTGTAACATATGTAATGGTATCACAATTATGCCAGAGAACGTCTCTCACGGCTTGTTTCTTGTTTAAGGTGTGTTCGGGGGACAATAATTGACCACTGAAAATAATAAATTAATTTAAGTGAGTTTTCGATAGGATATATCCTGTGTTGGGTAGTAGAACTATTCTGTTATTTTCGTTGATGTAAATTATAATACAAATGGTGACGGGTATACAAGGGTCGGGTGAAGCGATAGGCTATAACTACGGTCACCATGTGTACACTGGTAATCAAATAAACCGGGCACTCGAAACCTTAGCGTTATCATGGATTCTCGGAAAAATCAAAAACTAAAAATTATTCCTACAAAAAATAAAAATGTCACAAAAAACCTAAAGTTAGTTATACGGTTTTATGTTAAACATACATTTTTATGTTTAAGATAAATGTACTAAAAGCTAAAAAATAACAAAATACAGACGCAGGTACGTGAGCATTATAAAAATAGGCATAGACTAGACTAAAATAAAACCGTGAGGCACGTCAATATATTGGAAACATATACTCGTTAGCAAATAAACCGGGTCAATCGCCTTGGATTTATCCGTGGGATCCCGTGGGAGTTCGTAAGGTGATTTAGGGAATTGGGGCTTTTTAAGGCTTCGCCCTGGGAGCGATCGTACGATGGCGCGATGCATTTTTCATTGCACGCTCAACGATAACTTGCGAGAATCAAATAGGAAACTCTGATGAAATCTGTATGTTTGAACTCATCGCACCATCGTACGATCCTTCAAATTAGAACGACGCCTAAGTGATTTTTGGACGATGCGTTTAAAGACCCATCACCCAAAACTTTTATTTTACAATATTTTCCCCAATAAACTTCCTTAAATGTCTGAGATGTTTTTTCCTGAAGCTCTGGCTAGCCCTTATAGGGATTTATAGCTGTGATTACATGCACGTTCTAAATAGGTAATAGAAAAGTAAAAAATAAAAAACTTACGTCTCAATATTAAGCAGTACAGGTTTATTCATTCCATTTGGTCCGATAGCTATTCGATCCTCAGCT
Source organism: Bedellia somnulentella (assembly GCA_963576735.1). Lineage (NCBI taxonomy): Eukaryota > Metazoa > Arthropoda > Insecta > Lepidoptera > Bedelliidae > Bedellia > Bedellia somnulentella. The sequence goes on along the minus strand of OY755191.1, from coordinate 7,319,755 downwards.
TCGTTCAAGGCCATACATCTCAATCCATAGCTTTGAGGTATATCGATGTATTCTGATACTAGAATCGAACATAAATATTTATGGGATATTGGTTTCAAAATATAATATAATAATAATAAATAGATATCTTAAAAATCTAGCTAAGTGAGCAAGTCAGCAACTAAGAGTTAATAGAGTTGATGCAAATTGTGGGTTACCGAAGGATGAGGACAGATCAAGACTAGTGGTTATGTACAGCTTTATTGGAAGTGTACATCTATCATAAATTAGCATTATACTATTTTTATGGCATTTTTTGATTGTTTAAATAAAACAACTCTAATGTATCAATTCCCAAATTTTAAGTTTAACATTAACGTACCTTTTGTATCTTCCAAACAATCTAAAACGTTATGCTCAGGTGTTATCTGTGTTATATTCAGTGCCGAATCTTTGCATGAAGCAGTAACTACATAAGGTTTGCTGCTCTTAGTAATAATTTCTACGGCTGACACCTCTTCTCTGCCAGCCTGATGACAATTTATCACATGATTCAGTAGCCTTGGTTTCTCTGTTATTTTGTTTATATAGTATACGGCGACACACCCATCTCTGAAAGAAATCAAGAGATTTGTACCTTCAGTACAGATTTTGATTTATAGTTCTATTGGTATTATTTTTAGCTTAAATGACTTAGATTTCACATAACAATGAGCATGGAATTGTCTTCACACCATACTTATGCAATAAATGCTTAAGATTAGCTTTGCTAACCAGTTTCGGAATGGTATACAATTACAAGATACCAAATTGATCTGCTCATATCAATGAATACTTATGAGACTCATACAGTGCAGTATTTTTCAAGCATTAGGGTTAACAATATTTATGAACACTAATCCATACTTCAATGGCACTTCAGTAAAAAGTCTGTAGAAATGCACAGAAAGTCAAGATTTATTTATTCATCATCATATTTTACAAACACCATTACAGACAATAGCCTAATGCAATGTTTACTTACAAAATGAGAAAAAAATTGTACTACTTATTGTAACATACAAATTTTAACAATCTTTCTGTGAACTCACTCAATCTACAATTAAAAATATTGATAATGTGAATGATGAATGAATGATGTGACAAACCAAACCTATTTCCACAGGCCAGGTATCCATTTTTGTAAAGAAATCTTGATATGTCGTTAGTTCTTATATCTCCCCTCTTAATTATCGGTACATCTAAATGCCACACATTCTTGCAGTTAAAACCTTTTTTATCAAGGGAGTAGCTTCTTAGTTGGGATCCACAGGATAACAGCAAATAATGAGAATCCACATATTTTAACCATGGCATGTAATTTGTGTTATGATTGATGATTCGCTGAAAGTTATAAATGATATAAGTTTAATATTTTTCATTGCCATTGAATCAGTTGAGCTAAGTAATAAACCACACATTCATGTCTAGACAAAATAAATAACATCTCATTTAGCATAGCATATATCAATATTTTGACAAAGTCAGTAGCCGAGTGGATAGCTTCTTAGTCCAGAGGTTGCAGGTTTGATCCCCGCTGAGGGCAACATTTTTGTGATGAGCATAAATGATGTTTCTTAGTCTTGGATGTTATTTATATGTGTATTATAAAATATTAAATATATTGTCGAGTTAGTATCCCATACTTCAAGTCCGGCTTAGGTTGGGGATAACTTGATCTGTGTATAATATGCCCTTATATGTAATTCCAGTCAATGAATAAATGAAAATAAGACACTTAAATATTTTGTTTCAATAAATATCAGTAAGACATAAGACAATATTGAGTTTCTCAGCTGGCAGACTTTGATACTTAAACTTTTAAATTAAGAAAAGTTTAGCTACAGTACCAGCTTGATACAAGTTTAAGATCATACAATATATCATACAAACCAAACATTCACTCTGTGAATCCCCAAAAGGATAGCAGAGGCAACAACAAATCTGAACATCACATAACATTTTAAACAACTGGTGTTCAGTATTTTACTGCACATAAAATAATAAGTTATAGTTAACTATTACAATTATTATAATTGATTTATACTACACAAACCTTATCTGTGTATATGCCATTACACCAATTATGGGAGATTCGCACCAAATTATACCAGGAAAGAGATGCATTTTTGCTGAAATATGGAAACATATCTGTGAGTCTCATTACTTTATTTCAATTTGCATTGATGTTTTAATCATATTAAAAGCAATGAACAAACTCGCTCTGTGTTATGAGCTAGTTTTCATCTCACTAACTTTAGCTCTTAGGTTTGATTCCTGCAGGTATACTCTTTAATTACCTTCTAAGACAGAAGTTTGGTTAGGGTACTGCAGTCTGCCAGCACAATCTAGACCAGCATGTTAAGACTATGGCTTAATTAATCACTCAAATTATTTAGGGTAGGCTAGAACCCTTCTGTGGGGACATAAATGGGCTGTGATGATGTGAAAGTAAAACTCACCTATTACCATCGGTATCATGCACTATTAAGCGGTTTTTTGATATAACTTTCCATAGAAAATTGTCATTTAGAATAAAATTTCTTAATGTTTTACAGGTTATCATTAATTTTCGAAGGTCTTTTATTTGGAGGTATCTGAATAAGTTTACCAGAACTTCCAATGGAAGATCCAGCAGGGATGTGATAGACATTTGGTGTCACTTCGGCGTTATTTTTAAGCATAATTGCTTAAATAATTAAAAATTAATTATTTTGATGAAAATATTTACTAGTTGAGTTAAGTGGGTGGGGGGGGGGGTGAATGAAATGAATGACTAAATAAATATTTGAACGTTGAATAAAATTCCCAGAGTATGTTGTATAAAAATGTGTACATGAAGTCTTTGAAGATTAAGCCACGTTGATATCTATTCAAGTTAAAAAAAAGCTTACTATAAGGTTGAAGAATTTTTGGTTGAAAATCTGTTTTAAAATAAATCCTACAACCTTTTCACATTTCCATCTCTTCATTCTTCTATTACTTGCCTACCTCAATAAACATTCTTGTCTACATAGTTTAAAATATTCGTTACCAATATTATAATTTATCATAAGTAAATCTATAAGTTAGCATCTTAAAGATCTCATTTACACACTAAGAAAAATATATTATTAAGCTAAGGAAGAAGATTACCAAATTGATTTATCCATTATTCTAGTCTATTAAAATGTTATTACTATCATTAAGTTTTCTTTTAAATTCTATAATAAATTTGTTAAATACACACTTTAAACTGTATGTTAATTTTAAGATAGTGTATAAGATATTGCAGTGCCCTAACAGGGTTCATTGTCGGAACTTAATTTATATTTGTAACATCTTAATCTACCACAATGAAGCAATAAACGATTTGAAGTTTGAACCGAGTAGTTTTTTTTTGTCAACTCGACTAGGTGTAAATGCATCTTAATATACATAAGTGAACGAAACGTAACGTTTTCTTTATTATTTTGTTCGACTATTTATTTGTCGTAAAGTTTTAGAACAAAACGAAACGAAACGTCAAACAGAAAGAAAATTAGAGATTTGGGGAAAGAAATTCATTCTTATATTTTTTACCCCGATTAGACCTAAATACTCATGAAAAACTTTATTGCAATAAAATTACAGTAATTTCAGCTTTCTATTATACACAAAAAAAAGCATATGTGATGTGATGTTTGTTAATTAACGGTTGGTTGGTTGTCATAATAATTCTCGTTCGTTGTATTCGTAATCCAAATCATCACAATGGATATGCTAAGACAAGGTAAGGTAGCACAATTGTAGTAGTTAATCTTTATAATAATGAAAAGTGTCAATCTTTTACATAAAAAAATTGAAAAGTAAAAACTAGTTATGGTATTTATTATTACGGCGAACTCAATCAAGGCCATTCGGGTCGTACAAGATTGTACCTGGTACGCAGTACAGAGCTCGTTGGACGACGATATAACAGTTGATTAGAGTGTTATTTTGCACAAGTGGGTGGATGTCCAGATACTTTACCAATAAAATTGTGTCGCAGATTTATTTGGTGTCAGGACGAGCGATAGACCTTTGCGCTGCCCATTAGCAAACCGTCCGTCAATAAGTAAATACGCTGACACTTCGTATTTATTATTTTTTTTACTTTTAAATCTGAGATTAATAATTTTTCGTATGAAAGTTTGTGTTTTTTAATAGTTATAATTGTGCTTGTAAATATTAAGTTAGACTTTTATTGTTACTAGGCATGAAAGGGCCCTCTCGTCCCGCTCCTGCGGTTCCTGGGGTCATGAACCGGTACTCTCCTGTTACTAATTGGAATGATGATCCGTTTGGAGCTGATGTATTTGAACCAAATCCACAATATGCTCAGAAAAGAAAACCTCCTCCACGGCCGCCTCCACCAAAAGTGAACAAAGTGCTGGATGTACCAAACAAACCTTCACATTTCATTAGAAGACCTACAGTACTCACTTCTTTACTTTCTAAGAAAAAAGCAGATAAGTCAACAATTCAAAATCACACAGTGACAGTGCCAGATGTAAATAATTATAGTGACCCTCATAGGGTGTTTGCTAAGTGTGATCTTAAAAATGTGAATACAGGTACTTTAATTGACCTGTCGTCTCCTCCTAGTTCTCCCACATTTACCACAAGATCTAGTAGTGATGGGCTCAGTGTGGATAGTTTTGGATCCGATGCTACAACATCCACCAATCATCACAACACATTCAACTGTGGCAGTGTTTCTCAGGGAGAAAGTGGTTTTGAAGATGATTTTGATCTCTTTTTACATTCACGTAAACTACCTCGAGATGATACACTGGAGGAATTTCCCGTTGCAGACCCATTCTCACCACAACCTGTTACTAAGCCTCCATTAATGAAAAAGCCAGTGGTTAACAGTGATTTATATGATATTTTGGGTTCTGGGAAAGTGAATAATTCGGTTCAGTTAAAGGGTCCTACAATAATACGAGCTAAACCAACAAGGCCAAAACCACCTGATAACACCTCTTTATTGAAAAGTACATTTGGCAACAGTATTCCAGTTACTTCAATGAGTGTGAACACAACTACACCTATACAGCAAGTTAATTATTCAGCATTTGGAGAAAACTTTGTAAGTATAATCATTTATTACATTTTACTTTTGTAAACTAATTCTCATAGTTGCTGTGACCTTACAGTAGTTTGAAATTGTAATCATTTATTTTTTAGTTCATTTTGTAACTGCTGAAATACAAAAATCTGAATAGCCAGTCACTAATGAAAACTGGTTAAAAATTTTTCGGTCGTCGTCGTCGGTGGACCATATGCGGATGATTTGAGTGAATTGTCTTGACGTTTAGAGTGTAGCAGAGAATATTGCCTCTGAAACTCTTTCACAAAACATCTTTCCTCTTCAGTCGCCGTACAGAGCGAGAAGTGTCCAGTAGTTGGTTTGCTAGAATATTTGGGTGTGCGACTAGTCGGTCAGTATATTTAGCTTTTAACTCTGTTATTTCTTCAGCCACTGTGGGTATGTTAAGGTAGCTGTGGATCTCATCGTTTCTTGCAAACCAGGGAGCTTTGGCAATTGTTCGCAGGATAGCATTTTGGACCCGTTGCAGGCAAACAATGTTGCTATTGCTAGCTGTACTCCATAACTGAGCACCGTATGTCCAGATTGGCTTTAGTATACTTTTGTATATTAGAAGTTTATTGTCTGTTGACAAAACAGAATTTCTCCCTAATAGCCAATAGAGTGATTTGAACTTAGTATTGATCTCATCTCTTTTCTTTTTAATATGGTTTTTCCAAGTCAATCTTCTGTCCAAGTGGAAGCCAAGGTATTTGACGCAATCAGTATGGGGCAAGGTATCTGAGCCTAGTTTGACCGATGGGCAGTCACCTTGTTTCAGGGTAAAGGTGATATGAGCAGATTTAGAAGCACTTGCCTGTATTCGCCAATTTAACATCCAGGAGTATACCCTATTTAGTTGACTTTGCAGATTGGCACTACCTTTTGCTGGGTTTGAGTCTGACGATAGCAGAGCAATGTCATCGGCATAAGTAGCCACCGTCACAGCATCTGTTACTGGAAGATCATGGGTGAAGATGTTGTACAGTACGGGACCCAAGACGGACCCTTGGGGAACACCTGCTTCTATGTCGTATAGCTTTGATCTTGCATCACCCTGTTTGACGAAGAATTGACGGTCGGATAGGTAGGATTTAATTATACAAAAATAAGGATGTGGTAGCCGTTCCTATCCGTATCCGTATCTTGACTAGAAGACCTCGATGCCAGACTTTGTCAAATGCTTGTTGGACATCCAAAAATGCTGCGCTGCAGTAAAGCTTGGCTTCAAAGCATTGGCGAATGGTGTGGTACACTCTATGCATTTGTTCCACTGTAGAGTGAGACTTCCTGAATCCAAACTGATGCGATGGTACAATGTGACACTCTTCCATAGCACAGGATAAACGAGTTAGGAATAGCTTCTCCCACAGTTTGGAAAGAACTGGAGTAAGACTTATAGGTCTAAAAGACGTAGGTTCATAAAGAGGTTTGCCATACTTGTGGATCAGAATTATTTGTGAGATCTTCCATACACGAGGGATATAAAATTCACGAAGTATTGCATTAAACACACTGGCCAGGTACGTTAAGCATTTCCGTGGGAGTTCTTTAAGGACTCTGGGTGTTATAAGATCGTAACCCGGTGCCTTATTTGCATCCATGCGACGTATTTCTTCACCTACTTCTTTAGGTGAAATTGTTCGGAGAGGTGGACATAGTTGAAAATCTCGATTCAATATTTCACCTATTGAAGCAGGTTCTTCATGACTACTGGAGGGATTCGGTTTGAATACAGTAGCGAGATGGGCTGCAAAGACTTCAGCCTTTTCAGAGTCTGTTCTCGCCCAGGAAGATTCAGATCGCAGTGGTGGAAAAGATACTTGAGGTTTGCCAGAGATGTTTGTGGCCTTCCAAAGAGAAAGTTCACCTTTATTTTGAGGAGATAAGTTTGAGAGAAACTTCTTCATTTCCTATAATTTAATGTTTTTTGACATGAATTCCTCATGTGGGGATTATTACTCATAAATAAAAGATGTTATTAAAGGAAAGAAAAATTTCGACACTGGCGGGGTTCGAACCCGCGACCTTCGGGTATACGCCCCCGTCGCTCTGCCAACTGAGCTACAGTGTCAGTTGGCATCCAGCGCGAAATTTCTCTATCCTTTGTTTCTTTTTTACACGTTCAAGTAGTGTTTGCGTTTCCTACCTCCGAATTTTAACTAATTCTTCATTTCCTCTTGAGCCGAGTTTTCAAGGAGGATCTTTAGCTGTTTGGCTGCTTTATTATAGGCAGATTTGTCTTTTGGGTGACGTGATGTTTGCCATACTCTTCGTAATCGTCGTTTTTCCAGTATACTGCTCTTAATGTTGGGTGGCTGCGGAATAGACCCGACTTTGTGAAGAAGCGCAGGAGTGTTTTTCCAAGCTGCAACCTGGATGAGGTTGGTCACGTGCATAAATGCATTCTCAATGTCATTAGGCTGTGCTAAAGGAATTTTCAAGTTCAGATTGACGTCTACGTAGTCCCGGAAGCCCTCCCAATCGGTTTTTCTATTGTAAAGCGACTCATTGGGCTCTCTTATCAGTACCGTGGAGCTGAGGGTTAGTATAACTGCGGTATGGTCAGAAGATCCGTCCAAATTTGATTCAACCTTGGTGTAGAGCTGGCTAATACCTTTTGTTAGGAAGAAGTCTAGCAAATCTGGAAGTTTGTTCGGATCGGTTGGCCAGTAGGTAGGCTCACCGGATGAAATTGGCAAAATTTGGTTTATATCCAGGGATTTCTTTAGTTCACGGCCTCTAGCCAGAGTAAGTCGCGAGCCCCAAAATGTGTTCTTGGAATTCCAATCACCTCCAGCTACAAATTTATTACCAAGCGTTTCGAAGAATTGGCTAAACATATCCTCTGTTATTTTATGCTTCGGCGGGCAGTAAACAGCGGATAGAGTAACAGAGCCGGCACGGTCTTCTAGCTTTATAGTAGTGGCTTGGATATGTGTAGATATAAAAGGATCCAACAGGGAGTGTTTGAGGGTTGATCTAATTGCAATAGCTGCACCAGCATGACCCTTGCCATCAGGATGCGAGGTGTGATAAATGTTAAAGCCTCTTAATAGAAAAGATTTGTTTACAGTGGTGTGGGATTCAGATATGAGCACAATATCCAGTTTATTTGTGTTGATGAATGCTTCAAGCTCAAGTATATTTGCCGAGAGCCCATTGATGTTCCAGGTAGCTATTCGTATGTAAGCAGCCATTACGGAGCTATTTTTGTTATCATTGTTGTCAATAGGTTTAAGAGAGTACCTATTTGTTGAATGAGCTGATCTACTTTTTCGTTCTGCTTAATAATTAGTTGCATCATAGTTTTTTGTGTGTTGTCAGTAGGATCATTATTGATGTTTTCTTTTTCATGGGGAGCACTAGCCGTAGCCTCAGCGTAAGTTTTTTGGTTAACCTTGTTACTACGTGCCGGTAAAGGTGCACTGTTCGGGGTAAACTTTTGATTCGGTCTAGAAGGTCGGGGGTTCGATTTTCTGGCTAGTATCTCTTTGTAGACTTGACAGCCTTTATAGTTCGCGGGGTGGTCACAGGAGCAGAGAGCACATTTAGCTGGGGTGTTCCTATCCTTCTTGGGACAGTCAGAAGTTTTGTGGCCTAATCCACATTTAACACATCTATATGGCCTCATACAGTTATTTTTGCTATGGCCGTATTGCTGACATCTTTGACACTGGACTATAGGTTTCGACTTTCGAGGATCTTCAATTTTTACACGCTGATGATAAATATATTCAATCCTTTTAACTTCTTTGTTTTTATCACCTGGTTCTAAGTTAACAAAGAAGGTTGATGTGGGAGTTTTATCGGGACCATGTCGAGAATTCACTATTTCGCCTCTCACCCTATTCCCAGTTTGTTCCATTGCCGCAATGATGGCACTGTGGGGTGTTGTATGGTGAACTGGTTAAAATAAAAAACTATTATTATAAGAGAGAGTTGAGAGAGAGCTAATAGAGGAGAGTGATTTGAAGGAATGTAGTTAGCTACTTTTGTGATGAGTTTACTTCTCATTTCAAAAGTCAGTAGTATATTTCCTTGCATCACCCTAACTAAAATGCCCTACCTACTTTTTTCATGTGACCTAGTAACATTATTATAATTCAAATAATTTGTTGGTGATTTGACTATTATGATTGTCAATTTAAGATACCATAGAAGTAAACTATAGCTTATTCCAAAGCTCTGGCTACCCTGTTAAGGGATTTATAGCCGTGAGTATATGTATGTATGTATGTACCATAGAAGTACAGGTTATGTTTCTAATCTTTGCTGGTTTCAATGGTATCATTCAATAGTGAAGTAAATAAATGACGGCAGTATTCTCATATTCTTCCATTTTTAAATTACTATTGGTATTTCAAACTTTGAAAACTTCCTAAAAGCCAGGGTAACAATTACAGAGAAACCATTCTAAATGGTCTCAATAATTGAAACATCTAGATTGCTATCTTTGTTCAAAATATTTTAAAATGCTTATGGAACCAAGGTTTTTGATTTATCTTCTTGCTCATAATAATGAAAATTTACTTCCACTTCAAGTTTATTAATGGTCATGTTGGCAATAGACACCTGGACTAGTAAGCTAGGCTAGAATTACATGCTACATTTTAAATAATGTACATGTTATTCAACTTACTGTATGAATAGTCAGTTAATTGGGTTACCTCTGACTCTAGACCATAATATTATGAAACCTGTTCAAATTATGATTTTAAAGATGGCTCAAAGACTCAAATGGTCACGCTAGATATCCCGGAAGGTGTTAGCAGAGGTACTAATACTTCTGAACATCAGGTGACATTGTCACCTAGTGTTCGGAGTACCCACATTTTCCTTGGACAGTGTACTTACGTGATAGGGGGCAGGCCTATTGCTGTTTTGTACCAATACACTGTTACATGACTAAGTACGACTCACTATGATATCCATCACCATTAACAGCCATGATAAATTAATTACACATATGACTAGAAAAGACAAATTGGTGTAGGCCCGCCCCAGTATAAAAACACTACTCGCCTGCATGATAAGGGGTGTTCTGAGGTATCACATTGTCTACTGTATTCATAGTGAGTTAATTGGGTTACATCTGATTCTAGACTATGATAAAATTTTATGGAACCTGTTCAAATTATGATTTTAAAGGTAAATAATTCAAAACCTTATTATCCCTCCAATAAGTTTTACTTCATATCTGCAGTTTTTTTTTATTATCACTCATTGTAATTTATGGTTGAACGACAATCTGTCCCATCATTTATTTTATTGGCAGCTGACCTTTGATGCCCACCTAGTTAGTAATCAATTCACAAGTAGCCAATGATTGAAATACAATATTTTTTTTAATTTTGTAGTTACTCCTGTGCTTACTAACAGTTAAATAATTAAATTAAATATCACAAAACTCAAAACATTATATGCAATTTATTACTCCCATTGTGAAAAACTGTTATTACCTCCGTTGTCATCCTTTCCTTTAAAAAACTCCTCATTATTGAATGCCGTTGTACATATATTTTTAATGTAACAATCTTGTTTATAATAATAATTATTCAATACTAGCAATCAATATAGAAGGAAAGGTCAGCTCTTAAGCCCGATTTGCGTGACAACCTTAATTACATTGTACAGATCTGACATAATTAAAATAATAATTAAATAAGTTTTGAACACTTAGTGTTTTATATCTGCATGTCATCTTGTTATTTTTATTATTTGCTGTTGTCAGAGTAGTCTAGAAGTATACGGCGATATTTACTTTTTATACAATACCGTTAACGACTATAATACAAAACATATTATAAGTACTTCATCAAGTATGTTCGAAGAGTAGACCAATCTCATACTAATTATTACACATGTACATACATACATATACTCACGGCTATAAATCCCTTAACGGGGTAGCCAGAGCTTTGGAATGACAAATTCCTCAGCCACTTTTGGAAGTTGATTGGGGAAAAGATGGTAATAATAAATGTTTTTGGTGACGGATCTCCAACCACATCGCCCAAAAATCACTTAATAAGCCCCTATACCCTTAGTCGCCTCTTACGATCACCCACGGGTAGAAATGGGGTAGTGTTATTCTAAGCCGACACTACACGGCTAATTATTACACAACAATGGTAATTTCATAGAACCAGTGATTGAATGCATAATCAACGCATACTCTCTAAACAGCAATATAACACTCCATTGTTCCATATTTGCTTTAAAACGAGTGATTGAGTACTGATCAGATCACTTAAGTATGCTTTACATTGACTCACCCGTTTTAACTCAATTAGAAGTAATTTAATTTCTGCACTGGCATAATGGTCATGGCCAAAGCATTTAAGTGTCTACGTCTTGTATTACTCCCCCCCTCAAGTCTTTACAGTTTTAATACATCTATTGTGTAATCATGAATATTATTTTTACAATTTCATTAATATAAGTGATTCATTAAAAAGGAAGAGTAAAAAGCTTCGGAAATAATATTTTTTCTGCGAAATTTGATAATATAAGGCATTTAGATAAAAGATACGTAGATAACCGATTCACTAAACATAGGAAACATTTACTAGCGGGAAATGATAATATCAATGCTACAATGCTGAATTCTTATTAGCAGGTTTTTAGTATTTTCATTAAAAAACTGCTCTGCTGTATTTTCATTAAATCTCTGCAAAGTTCAATAGGATATCGGCATAATGTAGGTGAAAGGGAGCAGCCCTTGTGCGTCTGCTCCACGTCCACAAAGTCGGTTCCGCCTTGTAGTGCCTCTCGAAGGTGTTGTTGGTGGTAGAAAATAACAACAATTTACTTGACTTGGGTTTATTGCGTCTTGACACTATTACAGTATATATAAATGTTAATATAATAAATCTTCTCGTCTTCTCCGTGTCTTCATATGGTGAAGGTGATGGAATAAGGGGCGAGTTGAGCCGGTATCGATGTTTATATACGCGAAGCTGTTTTTCTCCTTTTTGATGGCGCTTGACGTGACTGGCGCGCCTCTGGATTGCTCATGTTTGAGCCCGTTAAAGCACTTGGATCCAAGTGGCTTTAACATACTGGGGGGCCATTGAAGACGAGTCTTCAATCAAACTTCCACCTCTCTCCAGTTGTCGCGGTAGGTCTGGTGGCTCTTGCTTGGTGAGTGACCTGCCGAGGAGAAAGTGCCTTGGTGTGAGAACTGCCAAATCATTTGGGAGGAGGAAGAGAGGGGAGAGGTAGGTCAAGTTTAGGATGACCTCAACCCGAGCAAAAAAGGGAAGATAGTTCCTCATATGTGAGGTGGGTGTTACCCATATATTAAATTAAATTGGGCTAGCTGAATGCCAGCCTCTGTGCTTCAATTGTTTTTGAAGAAAGGATGCGTAAGCCAGAGAAAGATTAATAAAATCATGAACACTAGCAACTACACAAATGAAATGATTGAATTTAAAATAAATAGTTAAGCTACTAATGGCAACGAAATGTGTTCGTTGACATGAATTATTTTCCTGGGCTTTCCCCTTAAGAAAATAAATTATGAAGAAAATGATGATGATGACCATGGTGATTGATCATCGCGCTGATTCAAATACATCTGATAAAAGAATCTAAAAAATATTAATACCAAAGTTCAAAGTCGATGAACTTGTAAGGTCAACTACCTCGATGTCAATGACCTTTAGGTAGTCAGCTGTTTACTGTACCTAGAAGGAAGACATAAATAGCGAACAATGTGAATGATCCATGTGTAGGATGCTGGTAAAGTGTATAAGTATTGTATAAAGTAAAATATTTGTATATAAATGTAAATTAAAAGTAAACCATAAACAATTGTTGAATGTTTGTTGTGTATGAATTCATTCAACTTAGGTTATTAATAACCAATTGGTTTTGGTAAGGTGTAAGTATCACCAAGACGGTAATCTGCTGCCTTGAGTGGGCTGAGAGGACAGAAACGTCTAGTTTTTAGTCTATGAGTTCTAGTTAACTTGGTAAAAGAACTGCTACTAACAAAATTACAAGTTTGTGAATTTTGTGGTAATGAATGGGAAATCTTGCCAGCTATAATCCAGCCTAGCTGTGAATGATGCAGCATGGGTAGGCCTGGACCTAAGGTGAGCCTTTCGGAGCCAAGTAGATCCCAGAATAGATCGCCTCCAATCATAATGTCAACCTTTAGTGGTTGATTGAATTGAGGATCAGCTAATGTGATAGCTGAGGGAAGAGTGATATTTGAAACATCAATGGCTTCATTAGAATGCCTTTTTGCTATGGAAGGCAACACCAAAAAGGTGTGAAGACGTGAGTATGTGCCAGTGCGGGCACGAATTAACGCTGAGCACTGATGTGGTCTCAGGTTAAGAAAGGTGTTCCCAACGCCTGCAACACTGTTGTGTATTGAGGGTGTGGAAACTAACTTAAGGCGATTCCTTAAGTCAGCGGAAAGAAAAGAGTAGTCAGAGCCGCTATCTAGCAAGCATCTGACTGTCTCCACCTTACCATTTTGGGGATTGATGATGTCAATCATGGCGGTGGAGCGAATGATCCCTGAAGGGGAAACTGGAGGACTGTGAGAAAGCGACTGAGGCATTGAAGGGACAGGATGTGATGATGGAGCAACATCATTTTGAAGAAGGGGAGAGCTGTGTAGCAGAGTGTGATGGCGTCCACCACACTTACGACAGTCTCCATAGGGACACTTGGCAACCATATGGTCAGACCGAAGGCAATTTGTGCAAACCTTAAGCCCAGTGACCCTACTCCGTCTGTCAGCCAATGTGAGCTTTCTGAAACGTAAGCATCGGAACAGTAAATGTTTACCCTTGCAAAGGGGGCACTTGAAATTAGTATTAGTTGTAACTGTTGATGCTAGAGTGGCATTGGGTAAACGTGAGGGCAATTGAGGATTGCTAGCCTCACCGCTTACATTACCTGAAGTTGAAACAATAAATGCTTGAGGTGGATTTATTGTTTGTTTAATATGATTGTTACTATGATAGTGTTTTAAATCATGACTATTATTATTATTATTATTATGACTGTTGTTTGAACCCTGTGATGTGTTAACCCTTACCTTACTTTGAGGTAATGTCTCTAAAATGTCAGCTCTTATCTTTAAAAATTCTTTTAAGTCATTAAAGGTTGGCAACTCTGAATGAAGATTACCTTTGTATTCTTCCCATTTGACATTGGTATTTTGATCAAACTTTGAGGAAGCTAAATAAATTAAAATAGAATCCCAGTGTTGAACTGGTTGACCTAAAGTCTGTAAAGCCCTAACATTCTTGGTGATGTGATCACTTAAAAACCTAAGAGACTTGTCTGATTCACTCTGCATAACCTTGAGATTAAAAAGTGCACTAAGATGATTATTAACTAATTGTTTTGTATTGTTATACCTTTCACATAATATATTCCATGCTTCTACATAATTGAAATCAGATACCTCAAGATTTGCTATAACCCTGGCTGCTTCACCTTGTAGGTATGAACAGAGGTAATGAAATTTATGAATAGGTTTAATATGATTATTATTGTGAATTAATGATTCAAATGTATCTCTGAATTCAAGCCATTTGAAGTATGAACCATCAAACTTAGGTATAGTGATTTCAGGTAGCCTAAACCCCATTGTGCCTTGACCATTACAGTGGCATGGATGGGAGGCCTTTGACCCTTCAGTGGCATCTTGGAATTGGTCTGCAGGTTTGTTGACACCGAGCAGATTTCGTGCCTTCACAATACAAGAACAGAATTCATTTGATATGAGTTCTCTTTCATCTAATTCATAATCTAAGTTACTAAAATTAAGAGCTTCCATTTGTGATTGCAGGTGTTCAAATTGAGAGTTTAACTCCAAGAACTTATCTAGCTTTAATGATAACATCTGTTCATCCCTTGATGACAATGGATGGGATTCACAAGATTCTAATAGATTAAATAAATATTTCTTAAATTGGGTTATTTGCCCTTTGATGGAACTGCGTTTATAACTGAGTGCAGTATATTCCTCACTAATCACTTTAGCAGGGCTAGAACCTCTGCTGTGTTGTGAAGTCATTGGTTTGAGAGTTGACTGACTGTCTGTCATGATGAAATAAGTCAACAAATGTATAAATTAAATGTAAAAAATTGTAAAATGTTTGTAAATAATAAGTTCCTGGAGTTAATGTGTGTTAATTGGGGAAATTTAAATACTAAAATTGTAAAATTGGCTTACGCTCCTTGTAAAAATGAAGTGAAGCCACTGGAACGACAGGCTGTATGCAGTTGCTTGTTGTGCAGTCAACTACTTGTGGTACAGCTGGCTGTCTCCTCTGGTTGAGTTCAGTGTATGAATCGCTGAAATAGTTTAAGCACAAATGAGTATATGCACTTTGAAATTGTTGCCCTTAAGTTTAAGAAAGACACAGAGACTGGCATGAACCTAAGCAATGTGAAAGGTAAATAATTAAACTAATAATTAAATAAAAAAGTAGAAGGCCACTATGGTTAGTGGTATGCCGGCACATGTGAGGTTAATCCTGCATGTGACAAACCTATTAATATCTGCGCTGTTACTTCCACTGATTGAATGTAGATGAGTAAAGCGAGTATGTTGATCACAATGTGCACTTGGTGGCTGCAGAGGTGATGCCTCTGGTTGGTCAAACTGTTGTGCGGATGACCATGTGGTTTGCTAAGTTAAATTGCTCATGCGAATGGGACGGAAGACAAGAATTTTATGTAAAAGAAGATAATTGTAATTGTGAGAGGCCTATATCCTACAGCGGACCATGGAACCCAGCAACAATGGATCAGATTGGCGTGAACAATGATAACAAATGTGTCATCAGTTCAGCTCTTTGTCATCATGGAAACCATGCGGCTGGGAACCTATTTCCTGTTGGAAATTAATGATTTTAATAAATAACCTATTTGGAGGTTAGAATTTTATAAATGAAATTATTATAATATGAAACTAATACAAAATACAGGGGGATTAACTAGATAAAAGGGGATTAAACTTTGAGGTAGGTTCATAACAATTTTATCTACCCTGTATTTGCTCGTGATGCGGGGGCTAATACGGTGAGGAAAAGAAAGGAATGAATTGGCTCACGACACTGTCCTCGGTCAGATGCTAGCAGGCGGGATGGCTGCTGTGTCCAACCCTTGTCCTGGCTTCTTCACCGGCGGCGTGGCGTGGCTTCAGCTCCTCCTCTTCCCCCGTGCGCATGCGGTTGTTAACCGAAAGGTTGAAGTCGTGCCTGGGGGCGCCAATATGAAAGGGAGCAGCCCTTGTGCGTCTGCTCCACGTCCACAAAGTCGGTTCCGCCTTGTAGTGCCTCTCGAAGGTGTTGTTGGTGGTAGAAAATAACAACAATTTACTTGACTTGGGTTTATTGCGTCTTGACACTATTACAGTATATATAAATGTTAATATAATAAATCTTCTCGTCTTCTCCGTGTCTTCATATGGTGAAGGTGATGGAATAAGGGGCGAGTTGAGCCGGTATCGATGTTTATATACGCGAAGCTGTTTTTCTCCTTTTTGATGGCGCTTGACGTGACTGGCGCGCCTCTGGATTGCTCATGTTTGAGCCCGTTAAAGCACTTGGATCCAAGTGGCTTTAACAGTAGGTCATGAACGTACTTAAAAGCTAATCTTAAATAGACCAATTTTTATGATCATTTTATAGTTCTTAAGCAATGAATGAAACAATATAAATAGTACGTCTGATCTTAATCTCAAAGCATCTATAAAATGTGTAACAAGTGTTGAAAAGTGGATATCTCAAATATCCCCTCACATTTCTCGAGAATTCTCACGTGTGATAATGTAGTTGTGTAGTTTTGTTAATGCGATAATTGATCGATAACTCAGCCGGGTGTGAACAATGAGTCATGGTTTGGGTAACATTAACACTTTCCTTTTTGTACAGCTCAATATACACGTGCTGTGGTTGCTTAGAGTAACTCCAAACTATCTTTTTGGAAATGTCAGATCATTTTTTTTTATATTTAAATAGCTGTTACTATGTCTGTTTAAGGCGAAGCTATGTCATGTATGTGCAATATAAAAGTTTGTTGATTAACTATAAAGTCGTTATCTATGTATTTAAATGTAAGATGGAAAAATAACTACGGTATTAATAACTATTACTAATAAATAAAGAATAAATAATGGAAAGAAAAATTTCGACTCAGGCGGGATTCGAACCCGCGACCTCGGGTATACGCCCCCGTCGCTCTTGCCAATTGAGCTACCGTGTCAATGGCTGCCAGCGCGAAATTCTTCTATCCTTTATTTCTTTTACACGTTTTAGTAGTGTTTGCGTTTCCTACCTCCGAATTTTTTACTAATTCGGAAGGCCACTTGTCTATCTTTTCAGATAGAATGCAAATGTTGAAAACGCCAAACTATCACATAATTTAAATATTTTTGTTCATGAAAACCTCATGTGGGGATTATTACTAATAAATAAAGAATAAATAATGGAAAGAAAAATTTCGACACAGGCGGGATTCAAAACACAACAAAAAGATTTAAATTATGTGATAGTTAGGCGTTTTCAACATTTGCATTCTATCTGAAAAGATAGACAAGTGGCCTTCCGAATAAGTAAAAAATTCGGAGGTAGGAAACGCAAACACTACTAAAACGTGTAAAAGAAATAAAGGATAGAAGAATTTCGCGCTAGCAGCCATTGACACGGCAGCTCAATTGGCAAGAGCGACGGGGGCGTATACCCGAGGTCGCGGGTTCGAATCCCGCCTGTGTCGAAATTTTTCTTTCCATTATTTATTCTTTATTTATTAGTAATAATCCCCACATGAGGTTTTCATGAACAAAAAGATTTAAATTATTAATAACTATTGTTGTTAAAGTTATATCTGCTTAGACTAGGAGTACTTAGAGAATTAGGGCTTTAGAAAAAATTGCGGGGCGATGTGCCTGTAGATCCATTACCAACAATCCTTTATTTTATAATATTTTCCCCACAAAAGTTCCAAAAGTTTCTGAAAATTTTCTAACTCTGAAGCTCTGGCTACCCAATTTTGGTAATTACAGCCGGAAGTATACATATCTACATTGTTACAGTATGATCCAAAGCCCCTATCATGGGACGACGAAGGTACATCAAGCCGGGAGTCATCACCGCCGATGCCGAGCATCCCGCCGCCACCTCCACCGCCCATCATCGATGATGAAGACTCCTTATCATCACTATCACTTCAACCGGCCAGTGATGAACCGTATGCTGTGGCGCTGTTTGATTACTCGACGGGGCATCCTGAGGACCTTACGTTTTCGGTAAGTTTATATGTTTATATTGTATCTAATTATATAGGATGGAATGTTTATATTGTAGTTAAATATTCAGTATGGATATTCTTTGCTGTGTAGTGACGGCTTAGAATAGCACTACCCCAATTCTTCCGGTGGGTGTACGTAAGAGTCGACTAACGGTATTGGGGCTTTTAAAGGGATTTTTGGGCGATGCGGTTGGAGACCCATCACCAACAACCTTTATTTTACCATCTTTTCCCCACGCAACTTCCAAAAGTGGCTGAGGAATTTCTAATTCCTTAGCTCTGGCTACTCCTTCCAGGGATTTAAA
Source organism: Bedellia somnulentella (assembly GCA_963576735.1). Classification (NCBI taxonomy): domain Eukaryota; kingdom Metazoa; phylum Arthropoda; class Insecta; order Lepidoptera; family Bedelliidae; genus Bedellia; species Bedellia somnulentella. Next base: position 7,301,053 of record OY755191.1, on the reverse strand, counting down.
GCCGTGAGTAGTATGTATGTATGTATGGAAAACATTAAGACATACGAAGTTCTGGTCTTAGGAACATCGATTTTATTAACATAAAAAAATACATAAAACGCAAAAATAAAAATAACACTGAGTGCAGGTAGAATAGGGTACTTACTATATAAATAAATATGTTTACTAATTCCTTATACTCACGCTGTTAGGTCTTATTGGGGAAAGCAAAGAATTTCGATCGACACTTTACGATATTTGCAAACCTTTCAAGCTTCAATTACATACGGAGATGTTTTTTCATACATATGTTCATGTTTTTTGATCTAAATGTGTTCTCTATGTTCGGTCTCTATTGACGTGCTGCAAGTTTTGTAAAAGACATATTGTAATTACGGTAAATTAACCTCAAAATTATATATTCAAACTGACGACGTCAAAAGTTTTAGGAAAATCTGTGCTTAACTGCTGATGATTCATTCTAACACCAAATCTAAGCGACCATAGTTGGTTACTAAGTTACTTATTTTCAGAGTTACAGTTATTGAACTTTTAAAAAAATACCTTTTACTTATGTATGTTTTATTACAAGGTTATGATTTTGAAACAGATAATACAAAATATAGTATTTTGATAAAAGTTGAGGTTGGTTGGAGGTGATGGAGGTAGTATTTTTCTAAACTAATTTGGATTCGATGTAAAGATTATAGTTGACTAATTCACTTTACTTTACTTTACTTCACCAATTTACTTTCATCCATCTCCTTTTTGTCATCCGAACCATGTTAAAATTACCTTTTCTATATTTTTTACTATATTATCCATAACATAAATTTTGAATTTTACTAATCTCTTAAATTAATGTAGTTAAATCTTTATCAACCTTATTTAGCCTACACCCACTTACAATGTTTTCTAGAGCACGTAATATTATTTTTGAACTTCGGTCGTGGATCTGAAACAGTTATTGCTCTCATTATATTTAAGCGACATAAACATATGATCTCTATTCTATATTCTTAATTTACTTTAGATCAGAGATGGTCAGACTCAGTCTTGTTTTTTGATAAAAAAGAACTATATTTTTTATTCCTCTGAGGTAAAAAACCAAAAAATAATTTATTTAAAAAGTTGCAATCGATAAAAATACGTCAATTAGTATCATTGACATCTTAGTCAATTAACTAATTCTATTAAGTTACCACAATTAGCAATTGAAAAAAAGTATTGCTCACATAGTTAATTATTTTTTAATAGTTACCTCTAATCAATAACTAATCATAATATTGTTACGCAATAACTATAATTCAAACTATATCGTATGAATACCAACTAATAATTCATTTAATATTCAGATAGCACTCTCAGATTCGGCCATGACCGCCTAATATAAATGAGTGAATATGTATTTTACAGTATACTTTTTAGTTCTGCAGATGTTTTAGCGACATGATAGTCCAGTGGGTAGAACACCCGCCCGAAAAACAGAAGGGCGTGAGTTCCAATCCTGGGACGGGCCTATACCAATTTGTCTTTTCTAAAGTCATATGTGTGGTTAATTTATCGTGGTTGCTAACGGTGAGGGAAAACATCGTGAGGAAACCCACATGGCTGAGTTGTACTTAGTCATGTGACAGTGTATTCGTACAAAACGGCGATAGGCCTGCCCCCTATCACGTGAGTACACTGTCTAAGCAAAACGTGGGTACCTTCTCTGGAAACTAGATGGCGCTTGCCATGTGAGTTCAGGAGTATTGGTACCTCTGCCAACCCCTTCGGGGATAAACGGCGTGAACGTTTATGTTATGTTAACTTTTTAGACCAGTTGAATGATTTATTCTACTAGCATTTAATAAATTATTGGCACCGTTAAGAAGACTTTGGTAAATAAAATACATAGCTCGTTAAATGAATATATTTTCTTTTATATGAACGATGGCTTTTAGCCAAGTATTTGAGCTGAAAATAGGTACTGATCGTTTAAGTGTTGCTTTGCGCTATTAAGCTCATTTTATCGGTTTATTTACAATACCTAATATCTGAGTGAAGTTTAAAATATATGAGTTGTTAAAAGTCATATTATTTGAAATTTATTTGCTATTTACTGAGGCTTTTGTATCAGCCAGCGAGCGTAGCATGAGGCAACAAAGTCAGTGCATTTTTTTGATGTGTAAGGTTTGGTTTGAATTTGAATAGTTGTAGCTTATCTCAACAAGACGTTTCATTTTTGCTGGCATACGCCTAATGCTACGGGACCTGACAGAACGTTCATGTCTACCCATTAATCGGCTTTCCTTGTTTTATATAGACAATATAAAACCCACATATCTCTTATACTAGTCCGCCCCGGCTTCGCACGGATGGTGTTATTTTTTTTACTGCTTACGATATTTTACGTGATGATATATATCTCATGTCCTTTTCCTGGTTCTAAGCTACTTCTCCAACAGTTTTCAGCCAGATAGGTTCATCAATTTATAAATAGTGTAACTAACACAACTTTCTTTTGTATATATAGATATGTTCTTTTAATAAATCATACTACAAAGACCATAGTCCGTTGTTGAATGGAAATATTTCGCTGATAAATAAGAGGATGTTGCCCGAGTGAACATCAGTACATGAGTCATTGCTCTGCAAATAAATAACCCTCTTCGTGTGAAACACGCTAAAAAATTAACACTCAAACGTATAATTACTAAATAAGTAATACATTGTTTATGATAACAATTGTATAAATATTTATCCATATACATTGCATAGAAAATGAAACAACGAATTTGGCTTATTAGTGTCGGCTTATAATAACGTTAACATTTCTTTTTGTGCTTGTTATAACAGGTGTGAGTATTCCAGCTGAGAACAACTTAAGTATAGTTCTGTCGCATTGAAATCTTAACAACTGAATGAGACAAAACGATAATCAAGTCGTTCTCAGCTTGAATACTCAATTGGGGCTTTTAAGTGATGTATTGGACGTTGTTGATTGTTAGAGACCCATTACCAACGATACTTTATTTCTACCATCTTGTCCCCTATCAACATCCAAATAAGGCTGAGGAGTTTCTAGCTCTGCAGCTCTGGCTACCCCTATTTGGGATTTATGGCCGTTAGTATATGTATGTATGTTGGGCGATGTTGTGGGAGACCTATCATCAAGCATCTTTTTGCCACTCAACATCCAAAAGTGACTGAGGTATTTCTAATTATAAATTTTTGGCTAACTATTTTTGAGATTTATAGCCGTGGGTACCAACAAGTTTAATTCAATACTGACTTAAAAGTAATAATAAATGAGTTAACATTACTTAAAATTAATAAGAAAAGATATACATGCAATAATAAGGGTATAAATAGCGTTAACCATGAAAAGTATAAATTAATAATGTCTACGTACATAGTGTCTTCGAACCTGTTGTTGACATGAAAGCGATTTACACAGCTTTAAAATGAAAAATTCTTCAGTCACTTTTGGAATATGAGGGAGGAAAACATTGTAAAACAAAGGTTTTTGGTGATGAGTCTCCAACCACATCTCCCAAAAATCACTTTAAATGCCCCAATACCATTAGCCGCCTCTTACGAACACCCACGGGAAGAAATAGGGTAGTGCTATTTTTACTTGAAACTACACAGCTTAGCAAAGTGATTTAAATGTTAAATTTGGCTTTTTTTATTTATTTATATGTCTAAACCAGAATATTCTAAACTTTTATGAAAGTCTAGACAGACATCCCAGAAAACTTAAACAAAATAACTTTATAGAGTCGGTATCAAAGAACATTTGTACTAAAAACCTTAAAAAATTTGCAGTGTTATTTACATTTTATTTCGCACATTAAGTTTATGTTTATATTTGTGCGGTTTATAAATAATATCTGCTAATGGCCTTTTGTACTGGCCTTCAGCAAAACATGAAGTAAATTTTGATGATTTAATTTATAAAGAGTGATGAATTTTTAAACGTTTGTTTAGAAATAAAAATATTTTGTGTATTTGCAACAATACCCTTTCTTTGATGTAATGTTCATGAAATTTTCTTTAGAGACAGTTTAAGCCCCGGGAAAGGACGTGAAATAGTTTTAGTCCTAAAAAACATCTATTAAAGGGTCATAAAGAATGTGAAAGTTTGTATGAGGAATCATACTATAGGAAGCATGTACTTCCTGAACCAATGCCGGTATTGAAAATGTTTTAAGTTTTCAAGTAACAATGTAATATCGCCTATAACATCTCTTCGCTGTAACGATGAAGCGAACAACAGCTAGTAGTTTTACATTTTAACAAGATTAATAGATTTAAAAGATTAATTTTAATCTCTCTCGCGTAATATACAAAATTAATCTCATATGTTATAGTGGAAATAATAATATGGTCTAGCGCGAGTGGTCTCGCACTTGAAGGGTTTCGTAGTAGCATTAGGTAAAGGAAGTTATCAAAAATCAAGAGAAGTTTTTTACTATGTATTAAATTAAACGGTTTATATACATAAATTTTGCCAGTGGACAACTCACACTCAGTCATACTCAACTTCCAAAAGTGGCCGAGGAATTTATAATTTCTTGGCTCTGGCTACCCCTTCTAGGGAATTATAGCCGTGAGTATATGTATGTAATTTTGCCAGTCTCTCCCTACCCCAACGGGAACTAATGGCGTGAGTACATGTTTATCCATTTTTTAAGTTCATGTATGTGTGCATCTATCCATTTTACTACGTAGTAGTGTCAATAGTATTGGAAATAATTGGCAGTGACATAACTAACAGACAGTCATGAAGAAACTATAAGGGTTTCGTTTTTTTACAATTCTGCTACGAAATCCTGAAAAACATCAGAGTAAACTATAACAACAATTATCTGTGTAAACGTGCGGACAACATGATTGACGTTTCACTACGTTGTAATAGAATATAGGGCTAATTAGATAGAGTCGTCACTTTCATAATTACGTGTTTGCACTAGCTCGTTTTATCATGGATAATACCGCGGTGAACAAATTACGTCACTTACCGCCCCAGTTACGTTTATAAAACAACAATTGTTTTTAAATGGCTAAGAATACCACCACTCTTTCTCGTCTATTGGATGGTGTACTAGGCAACTATGGGATCAGAAAGGATAAATGTAGTTTAATGTATGTAGCTTGAGTCGACAATTTCTTAGTTACGTGTTTGCACTAGCTCGTTTTATCATGGACACCCTTTGTGAACAAATTACGTCACTTACCGTCTTAGTTACGTTTATAAAACAACGAATGTATTTTACGTCGTCTTTTAGTTTAGAATACCACTATACCTTCTTATCGAGTGGATGGTGTATCGGGCAAATAGGGGATCGGAAAGGAATCATTACTATGTCTCTTTACGGGTCAACGCATGTTAAAATTGGGTTCGATTTATTTATTTTAAATCTTGGCCACCCTCTTTGAGATTAAAGTGGTGGGGTAATGTTATGTAAAAAGGATGTCTCTTCTCAACTAAATGGTTTAATTTAACCTCATGCTATTAATAGACACGGTAGAGACAGATGCGTCATGTGCGACAATTAAGGTACATAGCAATGCAATAATTACCAATGACAAATGCAAAATGGAGTGGTTTATGTTACGCTTTCACGACGTGATACGAATTGCGCATAAACATTTTCAAGTTCATAGAAAATGATCAAGGATAGCTTTCTACCATAAAGAAAAAGTCATTGGTTGTGGCATTTTTAATAATTTCAGTTGTAATTGTAACCAAATCATGAAAGGAATGATATTTATAAGTCAGAATATCTATTAATAATTAATCTTTACCATGACGACTAACAGCAAATTTTCTTTAAAATTTGACTCTGTATCATGGGTTTTTACGAGTGAGTCAAGTTGCAATCAATACATTATAAACACAGTGAGCCATGCTACGACTAGATTTATTCTGAGGGTCCTTCAACTTTCTGTATGAAGTCCTCCCCTTGTAAACGAATTGTTCATTCAAATGTTGTTAAATATACATATTTACTGTAACCTCTAATAAAATGTTATGAAGGATGCATTTTCCGTACTTACTCTGGTTTCAATTAAAACAAATGTAGTATTATTATTAGTTTTATGTATATTATTGTCTCAACCATCATAAAAACTATCCCGGCCTGCAATGTTAGCACGAACGAAGTTTTAACTAGATAACGCATGTTATAAAACAGCCAGCTCTATCTCACTTATATAGTATCGTATATTTTTATCTCATTCTAACCGACAGTCACGATGAAATTTCGCTCGCGCTAGGCCTCCATTACGGATCTTTTGCGACAGTCGATATTGTCGTATAAGTTGCAAAAATGTCGCTGACAAAACCATAAATTCTACCACAAACATTTGCAATCATCTAAAAATGGCTTCTTAACTATGGTTGTTTTAAAACTTTTCATATTGACCCACTTATGGTAGTGGTCGGCTATCCCACCTATATTAAATTCCAAAAAAGTTGATGGAATAATGTACTCTAAAATTTCTGACTGGCCGCCTCGTTTTAAATATCAACAGTATATTGTAAGAAATCAATAGTCGTGAAGCTCCTTGTAGGGTTCTAGTGAAAGTTCTCGTCATATATGGCAGTGCTGCATTGTTCTTGTATAATGTTACGTGGTCAATATAGATAGTCAATACTCGTAGTATGGGATGGCACCGAGTAAGAGTTCATTTAAATGATTGAATCGATATGATAGAAATTAATTAAAAGAAATAATGCTTTTTGGTGTAAGTTTAAGATGGTTTACTATGCAAGTTAAGAAACAAATGCTAATTTAAATACCCTAGCACTAGTATTTAGTTACATAAACTGGGGGCTCCAACAGTATACTTATATTACATCATGCCGTGTATTGCCGGATTAGAATGTCACTACCCCTTTCTACCCAAGGGTGTCGTAAGAGGCGACGATACTTTATTTTTACCATCTTCTCCCTTATTAACTTCCAAATGTGGCTGAGGAGATTCTGGTTCTGAAGCTCTGGCTACCCCTTTTTGGGATTTATAGCCGTGAGTATATGTACCTATGTAAGTATGTATTAAGCACCGTAAGCGAATTGTTAAGGAAGATATTGTTACATATCGCAAACCACTACAAACGTAAATTTTCACGGTTTCCTAGATATAGGCGTGACTCGCTTGTTAGTGATGACGAAACAAATTTCGTAATCGGTATGATTACTGCATGATACTTTTGTTAATCTTCGCAAAAAATTACATACTATTATCGATCGATCGCCACTTCGTACGATCCCGGCAAACCTCTCTAGCTTCATTTACATCCATCAATCTTTTCATATTATGCTTTTTATTCTTCAGACTACGGACGCCTCCCTTTTTGAGCACATTCTGTATATTGTTTAAAAATCTGACGTATAGTGTAACAGCGCGTAGGTTCTTTGCTTCCTGTAGCAACTGAACTTAAACTTAAGGGGTCTAATTTATTAGTGCATTATTATATATAGGCGACGCCCGTGGCCGAGTGGATAGGTGACTAGCTTCTCGGCCCGGAGTTTGCGGGTTCGATCACCGCTGAGAGCAACATTTATGTTATGAGCATAAGTGATTGTTTTTTAGTCTTGGACGTCATTTATACGTGTAACATACATAAACATAACATAAACGTTCACGCCGAATATCCCCGAAGGGGTTGGCAGAGGTAGGAATACTTCTGAACATCACATGACTTTGTCACCTGGTGTTCAGAGTACCCACGTTTTGCATGGACAGTGAACTCACGTGATAGGGGGCAGGCCTATCGCCGTTTTGTACGAATACACTGTCACATGACTAAGTACAACTCAGCCATGTGGGTTGTTCACGATGTTTTCCCTCACCGTTAACAACCATGATAAATTAACCACACATATGTCTTTAGAAAAGACAAATTGGTGTAGGCCCGACCCAGGATTTGAACAATAGTCGTTTGCACGATAACCGAGTGTTCTACCCACTGGGCTATCACGGTTGCGTGTATAATATATTATATGTGTATAATATAATATTAAGAATATCGTTGAGTTAGTATGCCATAATACAAGTTCTACTTAGTTTGTGGCTAACCTATCTTGATCTGTTTATAATATGTCCATATATTATTATTTAAACTTGAATGAAATGCACATCAAAATGACTGACTAGCGCATCAAAAGTGAGATTTGATGTGCATTACATTTCTGCACCACTGAATATGCTGATCGTGATTACCGTCACTGCCAATCAGATTCAAAACAATCTTTCATTCTTATTATACGTTTTTTTCTTAATACTTCGTCTATCTGACGTTATATTTTGTTTATTTTGCCCTGTAGTGCCGATTTAGAATGTCACTACCCCTTTCTACCTACGGGCCATTGAAGAAAAATTGAATTGAATTCTACCTACGGATACTTAGTTTCTAACATCCTCTTCCCTGTCGACATTCTGTCTCTAAAGCTCTGGCTACCCTTTTTGAAAATTATGTCCGTGAGTATTTGTATGTATGTATTTTGTTAAGTCTAAAGAAAATGCTGCGTAATTTAAATAGTTTATGTTCAGCGAGTGAAGTTCTTGTTGTTAATGTGTGCAAAACACCATGGAGCACTTTTTCAAACCTATGATCTCGATGATCTGTTATTCACATAATTGCGCATTCCACATAAATATCACATACATACATATACTCACGGCTGTAAATCCCTGAGAGGGGTAGCCATAGCTTCGGAATAAATAACTCCTTAACCACTTTTGGAACTTTGATGGTGAAATGATCGTAAATATTAAGGCTGTTGGTGATGGATCTCCAACGGCATCACTTCACAAAATCACTTAAAAAAGCCCTATGCCTTAAGTAGACTCTTACAAACACCAACAGGTGGAATTAGGGTTGTGCTATTCTAAGCTGACACTACACAGCTGTAAATAATACCGACATAAAGAAATGTTATGCGAAGCCAAATATATGTATAAACGTATGTATGTTATGCTTTAAAACGGCTTTTAAAAACTACTTCCATTAACAGATAATTTAGTCTAACCACAATTTCAATTTACTTATCTTGGAAACGAAGTGCCGTTATATTTGGAGTTTTATACTTTAGAAATCATGTTAAGACCTTAATGCTCATATGATAGTTAATTCAGCCATTTTAAGCATTTGAAATAGGGGAGCTAAAATTGCAAAATTTAATTTATTGTCAGAACTTTCAGAATTAAGAGAGTTATTCTTATCAACCACCTTATATCTGTGCCTCAATAGAGCACTAACTAAATGGGGAAGAAACTAAGAATATCAATATCCGTTAATGAATCAGTGCATTCTATGCCCTAAGGTTGTTTACGTGGAAACGAGTGTCCCAACGACACCCTAGCCTATACATTTAGATAGTCTGTTAGGAAAATAGTTTTCTAATAGACACTCTAAAGGAGCAGCTGTATTCCTATCTGCAACCCTACACCTATTGTATATCCTTTAAAACAGCCATATAAGGCTGTCCTATCCCATTAAGGGGGTAGACATGAGAATGGGCGAACATTCAGAATACTAAAAACACTAAGGCCATATACATATGATTGCAATTATACTGTTAGATTGTGTTGTTAACCACATACCTAACCCGTAAAATTATAGTTCATACGCTTAGTGTCAGTACACCTGTACTCACTTTTGGTTATTTTAGTAAATAATACAGAAAAACTTGGTGCCAGTTAGACAATTATTATTCTTTATCACTTAAAGTTGCGGCATAATTACCACCTGTTGAATAAAAGATCCAATATCATCACGATCTAAATAAATACCAAAACAGCAACTTTACTTGCGTGTGTACGCCAGCCGCGGCATCCTTAGCGTATTTTTATAAAACACGTATTAATTTTGTTATACAGTATTGTTTACAAATGATATAAAAAAGTAATCAACGATTAACAAGTCTTTGACCTCTCACACCCTTTAGCTAATCTTTATATTGCGTCGTTATAAGAATAAAAGTTTATCATAAGGAAATATGCGTTGTTTGTTATTCTATTTCTGCAATGATGACATTGATTGCATTAATAAAAAAACATTTTACGCGTCATAATAATAACTCAATTCTATAATATATTTATTGACAAAATAATACTAATACGACTGAAATAATCTTGCTAAAGGACAGTCACGGAAAACAGACCTAGTTAATCGCGGGCAAGCGTTTCAAGTGTGAAGAATAAAAGGATATGTATGAAAAGATTTTTGAATGTAAATGAAGTTTGAGGTTTGCCAGGATTGTACAAAGTCGTGATCGATAGTCTCTGCCTACCCCAATATGAACTAATGGCGTGTGTGCGTAAACTAAGCGTGTCAGTAAATAGGAGTGTAACGTATGATATGCGGTATTGCATTACATAAATGAAGGTTTTTTTAGATATTATTTACATTTTATATGTATTTAACTGACAATTTGTTCTGGCTTCGCTCGCGGTGGAACATTTACTGTTAGTGTCTCATTACTATGGGCGTAGCCACGATGGGGCAGGGGGGGTTCTTGCCCCACCCTGGCTCTGACCTGATGAGGTACCTTATCAATAAATAAACATATCTATAAGAAATCGCACATTATATATTCCTGCTGCCCCACCCTGAGCCTACGACTCTCCACGGCAAGCTACGCCGGTGCTTATTACCGTTTCCGAATAATCGAAAACTTATTGATATAAAAAGAAAAAGATACAAGAAAAAACGTTTTAATTTACAATAATTGAATACTTTATTACCTCATAATGCTGAGACTGAAATAAACACACAAGTTAAGCAATAAATAGTTAACAGTTGACTATAACAAGTATATTAATAATGTGTTTGTAACGCATGGTATCTTCGGAAACACGGTTGCGTTGCTTTCGTGATTGTGAGAGACGCAATAGATAACACAACGTCCGGCGGTGGTTTGCATTTACACATAACTGCACGACCTTGGTTGATGACGGGGTAGGCAGGGAAGATTAACTGTTGGATTAATATCATGTTGATTAGGACGGGCTAAGTAATTGAATAATCGTATTGAGTATGAACAGATTGTTTTTTTTTCTTCGGTATTTTACACAATAAATATTGTCTCCAGAGCTCCCAGACTAGCTCCATAATGGTCTTTGCTATGATATGTTCTGTCGTTATTTAGTGAACCATAAATGAAAATGAAATCATCTTCACCGAGCCAAAAAAGAATATACACCATATAATCTATAGTATTTCTTGAGTTCTTGCAGAGCTACGCATGAAATTTGAGTCAAAAAAGAAAATAAATTTAAGATAAATAAGTTTAATATTCTGGCGAACATAAAATATCCAACATTTATACCCTAAAAACAACGCTGTGTATATCTACCGACAGCATGTGTAATGTGTGTATCAGCCGACATAATTAAAATAACTCATTATTACGTTTTTTACTTCCTAAGTCTAGCTAAAGAGACGCATTTTTTGTTTACTAGGCTATTGTTTATAAGACTAAATATATTACGCAACAAACTAAGAAATTCAACATATCCTCATTCACAAATATGCCATATAATGCTACATGCTACAAAAATGCTACATAATTCATAATGACAATAAAATTAGCTGCAAATAGTATAAACTTGCATGATAAATTAGATATGTTTAACGAGAGCGGAAGTTCTGAGCTCATATATCTCTTTACGTTGTATTGTGAATAAAACTATCGCGATATCTACATAAAGCGCAGAAACCAGACGTTTCTAGAACACAATTGGAAGATAACATCAGATATGTTTAGCACACCGTTTCGTGTTTGTATTTAAAATGCGCATATTTGTACAAATGTAAGACGTACGTCATTCAAAATATCTACATTTGTGCAGCGAAGAAGTATGAGCGCGTTATCAAGATGTGAAATTCTAACATGAATCCATATAACCGATAATAGTATGACTAATTAAAGATTATTAAACTTTGCCAAGGTTTTCCAATTGTAAGTTGAATTACATTGCCAATGCCGCTTGCACAAAATTTTCCTAGATCTGAATAACTCAGAAATATTTTTTTTTTAAGTTCGTGAAATACCAATTGGAATCTATATATTAATACATACAGATATAAATTCATATATATATATTTACTCGTGCCATTAGTATCCATTGGGGTAGGCAGTGATGATTGCTATTTTCTACGATCCTCGCAAAGTCCTGGTCATCTTTTCAAGTTCACGCTTAAAATAGTAACAGTTGTAGCTGTTAAATGACAGTGCATAAAAATTTGAATATTATGTGTAGCAATGTATATATCTTTTCCTTGCTTCATTATAAATGTTTCTACAATAATGTAAAACGTAGTAAAAGATTACATGATTATAGACTACCCAAAACCTCAATAACAAAAAAAAACACTATTTTTGGCGAATGTGTTATCGAAGTGTGTCAGTGTTATCAGGAAATATGTGTGTTTTGAATGTTTTCTGGCGCAGCTAGGTTGTTAAATGAATTGAGCTTGATTGGAGTGTGCGACCTCGCTATATCAATGTGTGGTTCCGCGATGTCGAGTGGAACCCGGCACTTGTCTCTTCCTTGGTTACACTATGCACGTGCTGCTTGTGCGGCGTTTTCTTGATGCGTACTCTACACTGTCTTTTGTCTATTATTTGGCGTAAGGAAGTTTCTTAAAAATATCTATGTAAGAAATGAACCAAGGGAAATGGTGAGAGAATTTCCTAAAGGCAATTACGAAAAAAAAATAACTTCGGGGATACAAAAAGTACTTTTTGCGTCAAAACGATATGATTAACTAAAAATCAATAGTTTCTTTATGTCACATCTTCTTTCCTATTTTTATATGATATTTTTATGATGTAACAACAAAAAATATTGTTTAAAAACCTTTAACACACTTTAGTTACTGATTTAACAAATAATAAACCAGATTGAACCGATGTGAAAAGAATGATGTATGTGAGGGCGATAGTTTATTCATGGTCGTGCAAGGTGGCGATCGATAAGTCTCTACCTACCCATTGGGAGTGAGTATAAGTAGATGAGGAAATTCAATGACAACATACTTTATTCCTTATCAAGTATCTTTTACCAGTATTTCGAGACATAACAAGTTTTCATATTGCAGAAAATGTACACAGTTATTATAATGTAGTCTGGTCTGCATCATATTGGTTGTTATACTCGTATAAACACAAAGTGCATTATTCAGGAGCACGTATAGGGAGCACGGTTTCCTTGAATAAATTTACATCGTAGTCCGAATCCTGTTATATCCAGAATGATCTTTGTAATTTACACTATCTTTTATATAGCAAGGAATAATCAATAGTATGTTTACATAATACGACGAAATTCAAGAGATTGGTCTCTACGTCTACGTAAATATATTAATGAGTGAGAGATCATAAGTCTACCTAGAAAAATACTTTTATTGACTTATTTTGATACTCTGTTGCAGTTAATGTATGCAAATTTTTCTCATAAATAACTTGACTTTTTCTAAGCCGTCGCGTTAATGTGTTGGTAGATAATTGGAGATGCGGATCACTTCCTAATGTGTAGACACTACGTATTAATATGATGGCGCCGCGCGGATGTATGTTGTTTGATTTATAGGAAGTCTTTGTCATATCTCGAAGTTCAAGAACATAAGTAAATAGGTCTATGTAACTTTTACTTTGCTACTTAACTACAGGATATTGTATGAGTAAAAGGTCTCACTTAAAATCAAATTTTATCATTTCAACCAATAGAATTCCCCTGCTGGACAAAGGCCGCTCCCAAAATCTTAATAAAAACCAGTCTTGCCCGACTCTTATCCATCTTGCATGCAAGCAATAACAATCATCATAAAATATATTGTTTTGTCAATATTAACTTAAATTTTCTTATTTACAGGCAAACACAAGAATCAAGTTGATTCGTCGCGAAAACGAAGAATGGTTGTACGGAGAACTGGATAACGGTGCCCAGGGTTTGTTTCCCTCCAATTTCGTTGAAATCAAAGTTCCTTTACCCGGAGAAGAACCAAGCTTACCTGTGATCGGTTCAGCAACAGCACTATACGACTTTGCCGGAGATCAACCCGGCGATCTCCCCTTCGTAGCTGGAGATAAAATAGTAGTGACCCACAAGATAAGCGACGAATGGTATCATGGGGAATGCAACGGTGTCAAAGGAAACTTCCCTGGTAATTATGTTCAAATGGATTCCTGGTAAAATGGTGTATTCGAACGATGTGATATTATATACTGTCCTATTGGACTCGATGTAAGATGGTTAGAGTGCCGGCGTCGACAAGCCTTAGGTATTGTCGTGTTGCAATAAAACTAAAACTTAAGTGCATAGAAAACTTATTTGGTGTCCGTTATTATTTTATACATTTTAAGTTCTGTATGTTGCAAAATTAGGTTATGAAATGTTAAAAAAATTGAATTCGAAAATTTTGTTTCATTGTGTTCGTTGGATTATATGATGCAGTTTCTTTTAAACAATAGATGAAGATGCAACTGAGATTACAATATTACAATGTTACCAATAAATTCAAGGCATATAAATTTTCATTGAATCAAAGAACGTGGAAGTCTAGCCATTTCGTGTACAATGTGCTTTGCGCAGTGTTGCCATAATAACGTAGATGTACCTACTAAGTTTAGCATATTTTTGATTCATTTATTCACATCTCTGGACAGTAGATTATACAAATATATTCGTCTGCGTAAGCCATTTCTTCAGTATCATTTGAATTGCAATTTCTGATCAAACCAACGTCAGTGATAAAATACCTATTTGAAAATATTAACATTATTTATTATTTTGGTTTCAAAAGGGAGTACATTATTTCTCACTGAACATATGATACGCTGATACGTAGAAGAATAAAGTTTGAGTGTATATACGAATGACTGTTGTAGATAAAATTAGTGTGTATGTTCTTCTAACTTTTGTATTTAGTGTAGGTATGGATAATTTTACTCAAGATAACGATCTGATTTGTATATAATTAATAAGTAAATAAGCAAGCACGTGATTCCAGACCAAATATTAGTATCCGTACACTTTGCTTGGACAAAGTGTGGCTTACTGCCTATTTGAGTTGCCTTATAAATGCCTGTATTAATATTCAATGTATTATCTAATTATTATTTCGATCAGTCCGCTTTGTGTTTTTATTATTATTTAATTGGGACCATAACTTGTAAGTGCCTTAAGAATTTTGAATTGTTTTTATCGTGTTTGTATATAATGAACTTATTTACATGAATAAAATTGAAATTCCGAAATGTTGTGTTTTAATAAAACCATCAAATTCATCACATCCAGTGAGATTTATTGAACAAAATAACTATGTTTTACATTTTAAAATATGTACAATTTCTTATGCTAGGTAATAATAGTTGTTGTCAACATGGCCGCCTGTCAACATTGTATAACACCAAACTACTGCCTCTAAAAAGCCATTGTACAGGGCAAACAGTAAAGTTTTTCTAATGTAGAATACCGTACATACAGACGAATACACATTTATCATCGATTACATCTAATAACACAGTCCTCAATGGTTTACTACCTCCAAATTTACAACACTTGGGTTGGATTAGCACACCCACTTTCCTACAGTAACTTACAGAAACTTTTTTTTACATTGGAAATAGTCAAAGTAGCTACAGTTTTGCGCTAAGTTACTAAGCATCGAGAGTCAGTGTGCTAATCTAAACCGATTCGCTTAACAACAAACATATATTTAACCGAATTTAACAGTGAATTCATATTGTCTTACGACCTCAGCGCCGCACATTCTATATAATACATAAATCTATACACCTTTAACATTCCATAACATATCAACACTTACTTCAGATCAATTCAGATGGGGCTGCCTAAATTGGTTGTGATAGCTATATTTCACAATTTGGTCCACGCGGCTAAGGGAACGGCTATCTATGAACCAAAATCGCTTTTATTTCAATGCCTATAAGATTACGTTTTGCACATATTAATAAAGTTAAAGTAAAAATAGTAGTATCCTTTAGTTTTATCAGAAACGATTGTGTTCTTTTTTCAATTCGATAATTTAGACAAGTTAACATACTGAAACAAAGATAGATCTTGATCTAGTGATTTCTTAACATAGATCTGCATGACCAGACGAAACATAAAATTCTAGACACTTAAATGAATGTTAAGTTTTTGTAGAGATTGTAATATAAAACCTGATTACATAAGTACGTATTATAGTTTCAGTTAGGATGGATTTTTGTGAATGAACAAATGGAATAACCAAACTCACCTATAACCAAAAGTTCCGTTTATAAGCTCGAACGCAATCCTGAATTACGATTTTTAAGATAATGACTGCTAATAAAAGAATATGCGATACCGGTAAGGCTCAGTCTGGTAATCATCATATTAAACGGTTATCTGTTTTATTACCATTTCTTGCTTTTTAAGTTGGTTGTTGATATTTTCAAAAAATGACGTTAAATAGGGAAGAACAATTAATTCTATCAGACGCTTGCTCTTCTATTCACTTTTGTTTTGTGACACTCGCCGAATTAACTCCTAATCATATTTTGTATGTTAAACTATACATTAATATCGTCCAAATAGCATCACATACAGCTTTAAAAGGTTTTATCGCTAAAAACCATCTTTATGATATTAATGATTATTACATTCGAATGACGGATTCTAATTATTTTGGTGTTTTATTATTAGTTCATTGAAAGTTTTGCAGTATCTACGAAAGCGTTTTGAGCGTTCACCAATTTGATTGTAAGTAGTAGTAGTCCGTTTTTAGAATCTTTTACCCAAATTGTAACCGATACGTCCAAATTGTTCATTACTTATTACTATTTTTATTATACTGTAGAATATGCAAATAAAGGCAAGGGGCAGTGCAAAATTCGCATCTGCTAAGTTGTGTGTTTCCAAATCCACTTATTCTACATTGTTTTGTAATAGGTGTAATTTGGTTTTATCATTCTTAGGCACCAGCAGAAAATAGTTCTAATCTTTTGTATGAAAGCTATTATTAATAATTACTCTCGTGAACGGTTTTAGCAATGTAAGTTATATTCTTTCAAAACGTTTGCACAGTAGTAAACTTGAATATTGAAAACATTTTCAAATGCACAAACTAATTTGGAAATTGGCTTAAATAACTAGTAGTTAAAACAGCTCGACTAATTTACATTCAGTTTGATATTCTTACAAGCAACGGTATTTAAATAATAGTACGCTTAATTTCTTATCAATACGGGCTTTGACTGATCTGTCATATGCAGTTTTTACAACCCATTTCACTACTGAAAACATATCGGTAATATTTGGCAAATGATCGAAATAACTGGGACAGACAGATGAACCTAATAATTGGTAAAGCAATATCATTAACGAAGTTAAAATTATGAGAATGATCACTGTATAAAATGGGGACATTCTATCGGGTAAAAATAATCTTCACAGGCATCAATACGCTCTCATATTAATAAAATAATTACAGTTAACATACGTAAAAAAGTAACTTACTAATAAACCCATTTAAGAACTAAATAACATCTAACATCGTATCAAATTGCGCACTACACACGGAAAGCGTACATGGCAATAAGTACCGTGGCTTTTTAAATGTCGACGACGACGTTGTGCAGCAACTTTTTATATGTTCAAATATTTCCCACTTTTACAAACAAGATTAACAAATGAATCTGAAAATCTTTGATGCATTTATCTTAATGAAAATATATCATTTTAATATTGTTAAATTTGAAGAACTTTTTAAACGGTCCAATATTATTTGTGAATCCATTTTTTACAAAACTATGGACTTCATTACTTTTAAATGAATGAGATACTACAATTTCATTATTGGTCTTATACACTGTATTCTCTTAGAGAGTACAATTATAAATAATTTCTTGTTTGTATTTTATTTATATAATAGGGCATTTTCTCTTAAAAAACAACTAACTACTCTTAGTTGTAAAAGCGGGATTTCCCTTTAGCATAAACTTGACAAATCCATTCCTTAAAAAATAGATGGAAGCTCCAAGATGTTCATAATCCTGCAAAGATCATTAAGGGCCTGCTTAATATCTTAAAAACATCTAATACTAAATATTCCCTGGCAATCCTGAAACCACCGTGTTCAAATTCAGTGTTAAATGATGTCCTTAAAGCCCTTACAATATAATATGTACACAATTTACTGCATAGTTTGGGTGATTTAGTCTGGCCTATATATCGGTATTTTAGGTATGAATTCTATGAGTAAGACATACTCCATCATGGAAGAAGAGTCGCAATGTTGTTTGGTGAGTCGCCAGCGAAGACCAAGCTTATTGTACAGACGACTGTTTTCCCATTCCAGGAGCTTATTTAATGAATGCTGAGTCTGGAAAAAAGTAAGTATAATATTAATAAATTGAGTTTAAAGTTGACGCTTTAAAAAGTTGTGGTGAGGGTTACAGCGAACTTGCGCAATATAGAATTACCATTACATATATTGACTTATATTTATTTATTGACTATTAGTTATCGTATGTTCAAGATATAATGAAATAAAGAAAATAAGTAACTAACTTGATCTGTAAATATTTAAATATTTACAGATCAAGTTTAAAGTTTTAAATATTTACAGATCAAGTTTATATACGTAAATATTTATTTATTTATATGTAATATTTCCTAACTTTACTTTCCTACACCAAATATCCCTTTATTTAAGAGTGTTTTCTTTTTTAAACTAAAAGTAGCTGTGGTTCCAAACTTTGGCTAGGTGTTTATCGGTGTTTATTATTGTTTCCATTCTCTAATATGTATTTACAAACTAAATATTCAACCACTTTTTACTCCGTCCAAGTTTAATTGTCAACATCTCTTTTAACTTACTATATCTCAGACCTACTTGCAAACATAATTGAATGCAAAATAAAACAAATTGCAATTGAGTTTCAATTACAACCGAGTAATCACTATATCAACACAACTTATGCAATACTCTATTATCATAGTATTGTATTTAAGTGCTACAAATAAAGACAAGACATAGTATAGTTTTATCTTGCAATTGGCACTGGCGTAGTTTTCCGTATGTCGTATGTTAATAAAGCTCTGATGGGTTTTGAACTGATTAATTACTTTATAAATCGGTATAATTTATGGCAGCCGTGATAGCTCAGCGGGCAGAACATCGCTTATCTTGCAAGATGATGAGTTCAAATCCCGGGTTGGGTCTACACCAATTTGTTTGTCCGGGGGCTAGCGGCAGGGCTACATACATACATACATATACTCACGGCTATAAATCCCTTGGAGGAGTAGCCAGAGCTAGGGAATTAGTAATTCCTCAGCCACTTTTGGAAGTTGAGTGGGGAAAAGATGGTGAAATAAAGGTTGTTGGTGATGGGTCTCCAACCACATCGCCCCAAAAATCCTTAAAAGCCCCAATACTATAGCCCTGATGGCTATAAATCCCAAAAGGGATAGAAGTTAGAACCTTGGGAATAATTAATTCCTTAGCCATGTATCGAAGTCAATTGCGGAAATTATGACATAATAAATAATTACTAGCAAATGGTTTTCCAGCCAAGTCACCAAACAATTACGTAAAACCCCCAAAACTTATAGTCGCCTGGTAGAACATCCGCGAGGAGAAATGGGTTAGTACAGCAAACAAATAATTATTATGAGATATTTACTTACAATGCGAATGTTATAATGAAATCTGAGAATACAACCAATACCGCAGGGAAAAAGCCACGTACGATACGGGTGATGTAAAATACCCAAGCATTGTTATAATACTGACCCGTTTACTAAGACAAATGACAGGCCACAGCGAGCACCCGAGCGTACAGCAGCAACACACACATCCACAGAACAGCCACTTCACGTTGACAGGTAGGGTCTTCTTGAGCACAGCGTTGATTCGACTCACGGTCTCGCGGAACTCCTCGGGGGCCACGCGGGATTGCAGACCGGATGGAAACTCGCTGTCGAAACGGTTGCTGAGGCCGAACCTGGAATTGAGATTACTCGTTAGTTTCTTTGAGTGATAACTATGACAGGAGTCTTAAGATGAAGGTGTGCTATAGGATAGTAAAGAAAAACTAGAGTTAAAGTGAGTCTGATATGGGTCGGGGGCCACGCGTGTTCAAGATGGGATCTCACTGTCGAAATGTTGCTGAGACCGAACCTGGAATTGTCATTACTTTTTATTTACTACTACTAAGGGTGTGGGACTTTTTGAGTGGTTTTTGTGAGATGCGGTTGGAGACCTATCACTAACAATACTTTATTTCTACCATATTTTCCCCTATCAACTTCCAAATGAGGCTGAGGAGTTTCCAGCTCCGAAGCTCTGGCTACCCGTTTTTGGAATTTATAGCCGTTGGCATACATATGTATGTTTATTTACTAACACTGCCTCTTATGCAAACGTGGATTCGAATGGGACGGACCTACACACATATAACTTATATAAAGACATATGCCTAATTTATTTATAATGGTTGTTGTCGGTGAGGGAAAACATCCTGAAGAAACCCACAAAACTGTGTTGTACTTAGTCATTGAGCCACTAGTACTGGCCATGACTGAAAATCAGTGTTGCGAGACATTTTCCAACAAAGATAATGCTGAGTCAGCCGCCAATTCATTGATACGCAGGATATGACAAGTTTTATGACATGTTTAAAATAGTTTTTATTACTAAAACTTATAAATCGACTTCTTCAACTCAAAATTTAAAATAAGCCTAGTAAAATAGAATAAGACCGTTCATTTTGAAAAAGGCAGTTATTTAAATGTTTAGAGACAGTCAATGATTTATTTATCTGAAAAGTTTAGAGTTTAGAATATTTTTTAGTTTAGAAAACTGATATGTTGTTATAGGATATTCTCGACGCAATTCTCTGACTCTCTGCAAACATACCAAGGGCCACTTTACGTTTTTACCTGCTACATACATACACACCAGCGTACGATATGGTTCCATGTGGTTCCATGTCGTACATTATTCTGAGGCAGGACCTTTTTGGTAGCATGAAAATCTAGCTTGTTTCACTTTATTTTGTTGTATTTTTTATGGTTTACCAAATAAATGAATTTTCTTTCTTTCTTTCTTCTTACTCACGATTATAAATATCAAAAAGGGGTAATAGAGAGATAAAGGATGGAAGAAGGCGATCAGAATCCAGCCACATAACCAAACAATCACTTAAAAGTTAACGACATCCACGGTAAAAAAAATGTTAGTGCTATGCTAATCCAACACAACATAGCTACACTAAACAATGATTGAGGAAAAGAAGACACTATAAAGTTCGTGTGCATTGGGAGAGCAGAGACGAGAGTTTAAGCCATACAATAAAATGGTACTTTTAAGACTATAATAATTTTATTTAAATATTTTTGTTCATGAAAACCTCATGTGGCGATTATTACTAATAAATAAAGGAAAGAAAAATTTCGACACAGGCGGGAATCGAACCCGCGACCTCGGGTATACGCCCCGACTCTCTGCCAATTGAGCCACTGTCGTTTATTTCTTTAACACGTTTAAGTAGTGTTTGCTGTTCCTACCTCCGAATTATAACTAATTCGGAAGGCCACTTGTCTATCTTTTCAGATAGAATGCAAATGTTGAAAACGCCTAACTATCACGTAATTTAAATATTTTTGTTTATGAAAACCACATGTGGATAGAATTTCGCGCTGGCAGCCATTGGCACGGTGGCTCAATTGGCAGAGAGTCGGGGCGTATACCCGAGGTCGCGGGTTCGATTCCCGCCTGTGTCGAATTTTTTCTTTCCTTTATTTATTATAATAATTTAATTCCCGTTAATCTTGTTACACCTTAACATATAATAACTATGAGCTCAATAGTCAAGAACGGTCTAAAACAACAAAATATGTTAAGGACTTTGCACCGTGAGTAATACAGTTCAAAGCAAGTGATAACCAGCTGATACTGGCAATGTTAAGTTGTGTAATTCCTACCTTTGGCAACCAACAGCGCGAAATCCAGTGTTTTTTTTGGGAATGCTTAAGGTTTACATACGTATACTCACGGCCATAAACCCCAAAAAGGGGTAGCCAGAGTCTAGAGCTAGAAACTCCTCAGCCACATTTGGAAGTTCATAGGAGACAAGATGGTAGAAATATGGTGATCGGAAGAAAGCCTATAATGTCCAGCTGTGACTAGTGAAGGGAAATATCCTTTGGAAATATCGTATAGAAGATTTTTATTGGGTTACTATCAATTGAATTCATAACATGAAGTGACGATAGGTTCGTTTAACTAGGTACTTAATCTGTTTAGCAATCTAAAAGTGCTAACAGACGATCGAACCTGTACGGCGCGCACCATCGCACTGTGCGGTGCGCTCTAGCCTACAGACGATCGAACATGTACGGCGCGCACCATCGCACCGTGCACCGCAAGCGCTTCGAACCAGCCCGCACCAATATTAATAATAGTGCGGCGAACCACGCTACACACGTTCGTTTTTGGTACGGCCCGTACCACGAACACTGGTGCGCGCCGTACATGTTCGATCGTCTGTTAGCACTTTAAATCGTAACTTAACAAATCACTTTTAGTTTATGGTGTATTATAAAATCTTAGACGTGCATATGCATTACGAATTATTATTGTATGATGTGCATCATGATGATGATGATATGGTACATACATACATACATATACTCACGGCTATAAATCCCTAGAAGGGGTAGCCAGAGCTAAGGAATTAGAAATTCCTCAGCCACTTTTGAAAGTTGCGTGGGGAAAAGATTGAAAAATAAAGGTTGTTGGTGATGGGTGTCCAACCGCATCGCCCAAAAAAGGCCCAATACCGTTAGTCGCCTCTTGCGTACACCCACCGGATGAAATGGGGTAGTGCTATTCTAAGCCGTGATATGATATGGTGTAGGGAAATAATATATCTGTGATATTTTTCTAATCTGGGACTACACCAAAAACGCTGCTTCATATCAGTTTGTGGGATATCCTAGGTTGGGTAGATTATTTTAGGCTGTGTATTGTCGGCTTAGAATAGCACTAATCTATTATTACCGGGTCGTACGAGGCGACTTACGGTTTAGGAGTTAAAAAGTGAGTATTTTGCCAGAGGGTTGACGGACCATCCTTTATTATACCAAACTTTTTTCAAACGACTTCTGGACGTGACTGAAAAAAACTCCCGGCTCTTAATCCTAAAAAGGGGCAGCCAGAACTTCAGAACAAGAACTTTCTAAGACGATCTCGGAAGTCAAGTGGAGAAAAGATTACAAAGGATATTTGTTACAAAGGATATTTGGTGTGGATAGCCATATCGCCCAAGAATCTCTTCAGAAGCCCCTAATCTCCAACTTGCCTTGTGTGCCATCATCATTATTCTAAGCAAACACTAAAGAGGAAGAATAACTACAAACTGCTTTTATGCTGAGATCTGTTGACCAAGTGTACCATTTATCGAAAGTAGATGGCTAGATAGCATACTACTTTTTACTACCTTTTGGATCATTGCACCCAGCCTACACCATTGTAATAGTATGCTTTCGAAAGTCAGATCAGAGTATGTGGTTAATTTAGCAGCATTGATAACAGTGAAAATACGCAATGCCCCTTTATTTCTAGTTTTGCACCCATCACAATGTAATGACACACTGACCAGTTATAATGCTGGTACTTGGAATGCTATTTTGAAAATAACACTCAGATGAAGGTAGTATATCTCATACTCAGATATAGTAGATAAAGTGTAGGTGATGAAAATGTTATGTAAGGAAAGGACTAGTGAATTATCACACCAAAGGTTGGTTTATGCTCTGCACTTCTAGCTGTTATTATTCACATACATACATACATATACTCACGGCTGTAAATTCCCTATTGGGGTAGCCAGAGCTTTGGAATGAGAAATTCCTTAGCCACTTTTGGAAGTTGATTGGGGAAATCATGGTAATAATAAATGATTTTGGTGACGGGTCTCCAACCACATCGCTCAAAAATCACTTAAAAAGCCCCTAGACCCTTAGTCGCCTCTAATGATCACCCACGGGTAGAAATAGGGTAGTGTTATTCTAAGCCGACACTACACGGCAACTAATATTATTTATTTCAAAAATAACTCGCATATAACAAAATTAATGTATGCATTTAAAAATATATTATAATTTTATTATTTGAATAATAATCAAATTGCATAAGCAAATTGTGATAACATAACCAAATCTCTCGAAAATGTGCATAATAAAACATAATAGAATGAGGTGTTATTCTCAAATTAGTTGACATTTGTGGAAGTATGCACAAAACTAAATATATGCTGTTTTGTTTGATTAGTATGAATTCAATGATCTAACCCCTCAACTGTGTTGTCACGGATCCGTGACAAAATTTCTTGAAGAATCTTTTATGTAATTTAAATTTCGAATAATATCCAACAGACAAAAGGCTAATCCAATAATTTCGCGAAGCAATAGAAAAAGAGTTTCTATGCACATATGATAAACACAGAAAAAGACATGTGGCATAGGATTTAGTTACAATAGTAACCTATTTGAAGATTTAAAGTTTATAAAGATATTTAAACTTGGATTATTAAAAATCAATTCATAAATAACAAGAGGTGTGTATGTTTTTCAAAATATAAAAAAATAATTTAAATTTAAATCTTTGCCTTTTTGAAGCCTGCTAAAAAGGTAGGTTTGTACAAGCACTGAGAATAGATAAAATTGTATATATGAAAATATGATGAACACTAGTGAAGAAAAGGAGGTGTTGTAACATACAATTAGAGCATTTGTCAATATGAATAATGACCAATATCAACATGTACTTAATTAACACATTAATTCAAAGTAATACAGGACAGTGAAGTTTAAGGTACAAGCAGCACTTGTTGAAAATGTTACTGTTTTATAAACCACATTATATAATTGTGTTTGGTATAGATGTTGTGCAGTCCTCAACTCACTAAACAAGTTTGTTGTGTTTATGTAACATGGTAGGACTCTTTGGTTACATTACATGTGATAAATCTTGAAGATGTAATAATTTGGCAAACTGTCATGGAATACAAGAAAAGAGTAAGTACAGGAATGTGAAAAATTAAGCTTTGACTTAAAATGGGTATCAAATTCAAGGCAGGTGGATTCTGTTAAGTTATAAAGTACACTTATTATCTAACAGGACCTTTAAAGATATATTAATTAATCAAATATTTTTAAAACTTGATAGCACTATCAATCTGGTAATCCAAGTTTTACATTATATCAACATATAAATTGAAAACAAACAAATAAAATGTCATACATAATATGTTTCAATGGTTACGACCTATTTTTTTTTCTCTAGGATACCAACTGAGACTTTGGGGACTGACAAAAAACCCAATGAATTGGCCTTAGCTCAAAATATATAATAAGAAAACACAATTTCAATGCCAATTCACTGGTGGCAAAGCACACAAAGACATTCGTCATTTGGTACAAAAAACATCTCCTGTTGAATATATTATATTTAACTAAGTAAAGGAACGACATAATGCAATTAGTGGCAAATATCAAAACAAAGAAAGTTGTTTCTTACACAGTCATGTTACCAGATCCGCGAACAATGATTGGGTCTGGCACTAGTGTCACATGTGTTTCTTCTAAATTCTCTTCAAGTTCTGGCTCATCTGGATATATTGCATCGAAATCAGCCATGTTTGCCGTTCACTAACTTATTTTCATCACCAAATACATTTAAATAAACAAAATTTATAACGTAGTTAGGAATTTCGCGGACTTGTCATGGAAGAAAGCTCTAAAAAGTGACATTTACAAAACACAGATGATTGGTGTTGCCATGTGTGATAGAAATTTCGAGTTAGATTGATTGGTAGAATTATTGTGATTTAGTTTACCTAAATTAGGAAAATATTTTCATTTCACACGTTTGTCGTTTATTTATTTATTTACCTTGTAGGGGTAAAAGTAATAAACAGAGCTGACAATGAACATAAGTAATGATTAATAAAGTAACGGAAAGTTGCTGATGTGATCAATAATGGAAACCGACTAACGACACTGTAGGTATGGTGGTGCGCTACACAACTGGATGGATGTCTTAGGCTTAGGAACTATAATTTTATTGTGGACGGACAGTATATTAAATATAAACGGGAAGAGCTATTAAAGTTGCAGTAATTAGAGGGTGATATAGTCGTTTGTGCAGTATTTTTTTGGAAATCCGCAAGTTCTTGTAAATTTAGCCATTGAGGACGAGTCATAAATACTTGATTCTGGTAAAATATTATCTTTGTTTTGTAGCGACGGCGGACTCATTCGCACACTAGCAGCGCAGCGTCTAATAATCCCACATCGCGTTATCCATAAAAAAACCTAAGTATAAATACAAATTATAAGTTGGTACACGAAGGGGTGTACTGGCCAGTAAATCTTTGCAATAACCACAGTTTTTTATTACCTACCCTCAGACCGTGCTCAGACAAGTCATCCATCATCGTATTAGGGTGTACCTAGAGATCAGGGAACATAAAAGCTTTCTCTTTTGGGGTTTTATTCGGGTTCTATTTTTAACAGTTTTATTTTATGCTAACTATAGGAAAACCTAATTAAAATCAAAAACCCTTCAAGAAACCCTATAGAAAGAGGTATTACCCTTTTTAAATTGCCCTATCGAAAAGTTTTTGGGAAATGGTTTTTTAAGGGAAATCCTCTCATTTTATGGTAAGCGTTGTACAACCCTTTCATTTTATTAAGCTTCCCCTTTCGGTAGGGTTACCCGTCAAGATGGGAGAGTCAACAAAGAGAGTTAACCTTTGATTTGGGTTTCCCACTACGTTGGGTTTTTTAAGGGTTTTGAAAAAGGCAATTTAGAGCCACATTTGGAATTTGAGAACGCGGATTAATGATCGCTGATCTTTGGGATGAGTTCCCATTTCATCCAAATGTGCAAGGGCTTACAAAACACGAACCCAAAAAAAGATGACTTTGTGTTAATTTAAACCGACTCAACAACACAAATATTATATTTGCTCTATTATTGAAATAATGATTTTATAGAAGTAGAAATATAGCTGTCTAATGTCGGTTTAGTATAGCACTTCCCAATTTTTTCCCATGGGTGACGTAAGAGGTGACTAAGGGTAGGGGGCTTTTTGAATGATTGTTGGGCAATGTGGTTGTGGAGACCCATCTCCAACAAACTTTATTTGACTATGTTTTCCCCAATCAACTTACGAAAATAGCTGAGGAATTATTTTTACTGAAGCTCTGGATGCCCTTTCTGGGGATTTATAGCAGTGAGTATATGTATTTAAAATTAAATTATAGTAATCACACACACAATTTTGTCGTCATATCTTTACTAATATTATAAAGCTCAAGAATTGGTTTTCTTTAAACTTATATTTTTAGACGATTAGTGTTCAAATCCTGGGTCGGGCCTACACCAATTTGTCTTTTCTAAAGACATATGTGTGGTTAATTTATCATGGTTGTTAACGGTGAGGGAAAACATCGTGAGGAAACCCACATGGCTGAGTTGTACTTAGTCATGTGACAGTGTATTCGTACAAAACGGCGATAGGCCTGCCCCCTATCACGTGAGTACACTGTCCATGCAAAACGTGGGTACTCTGAACACCAGGTGACAAAGTCACGTGATGTTCAGAATTATTAGTACCTCTGCCAACCCCTTCGGGGATATTCGGCGTGAACGTTTATGTTTATGTTATGTTATGTATTATTTTCCCCATGTTCCTTTAAAAGCAGCTAAGCGATTGTGGATTTTAAAACTCTGGCTACCACTTTATGGAAAGGCGAAGAATAAACCTACAATTTGGAATATACAAATATTTCAATATTGGTATGGACGTATGATGGTGATGATGATATTGTATATAATGAAAACCCATTTCACATACATAAATTAACTAACTCCATCTACGAGTATTCGGTACGATCCCGGCAAACCTCTCGAGCTTATTATAATTATATATAACAATAATAAGCTCGAGAATAATAATATAGTAATAATATTACATTATTATTTTCGAAGAATCGCTCGCTCGGAAATACTCGGAATAGATCGCTGTTTAGCGATAACTCCGCCTGTTGTTTACCTGTCTATTGTATTTCATTCTGTTTATGTTCTTATTATTATTTTGGTGTTCAATAAAGTGTATTTGTTTTGTACCGGTACCGGTATCGTCTTGTATTTTTATATACATGTACTCAAACCATTTCCCATTCCCCATTTCTCAGTTCCCATTGCGGTATGCAGAGACCATCGCCACTTATATTATGTATCCCCACTTTGTACGGTCCTATCAAACCTCAAAAACTTAAACGTTCACTACGAATATCCCCGAAGGGGTTGGCAGAGGTACTTATACTTCTGAACATCACGCGAAATTGTCATTTGATGTTTAGGGTACCCACGTTTTGCTTTGCCAGTATACTAAAGCGATATGGGCAGGCCTATCGCCGATTTTTACGAAAACACTGTCACATACATTTGCAGTTTTACAAACTGTGCTAAAATCTCAAAAGTTTTTTTTTCTAAAGCCATATGAGGGGCTCATTTATCAAGGCTGTTAGTTGTGAGGGATTTTTTTGTTGATACAAGTTAAATACTACAAGTACAATTTCAGAGTTAACGAAAAACTATGATTGGGTAATTGACCAATCGCGCCGCTGCGGGTAAGTACTTATGTGTAAAAATTGTTCTGAGCTGAAATTACAAGATGACTTTTCATGTAGAGTCATACTTACTTTTATTAAGATTGGTGATGGGTCTTGTACCACATCGTCAAACAAACATTTAAAAGCTGCAATACCCTCAGTCTCTTCATACGACACCCATTTGAAGAAATAGGTTAGTCCAATTTTAAGCCTATATTACACAGCAATAAATATATAATTACCATGATAAAATAGCGTACAAGACACCTACACGCACACATACATTTAATTGATAATGATAACGCGCAGCTGTGACCCAAAAACGCGCCCAACTGCATGCTTGTATTAGACACACCACACATGGATTATACCCTTGCTGTTACACATGCAATTAAGTTACACTACCTTTATACCGTGACTTTATCCCTATCGGTTTTTAAGGACATATAGGCAACATGTCTTTGAAGATTCTATATACATATATTATACTGACTGCATTAATTCGCATTGGGGTAGGTAGAGAATAACCAACTCAATTTTCCTTTAGGCTAAGTGAACTGCTCTGTGTCCTCCGTGGTCGTTCTCTACTGAAATGCTATGAAGTTGAAAATAAAAAAAAACATAATAAAGATAATTTTACTGATATGCACACATGTTTTTTTTAAGGAACAATATGTTTATTGCGTTTATCATTGGCACTATTTGACATTCGTTGGAGTGATTTGGGCTATAGGACAACATATACTCATGCCATACAATATACTACTTAAAGTGATGGACAAATGATTGATTCATGCAAAAATCTTCTTCAGTATCTCAGCCAATTATCCACTCAGGGACATTATTTATAATATATATTTTAACGCTTTCTTCTGAATCTGACAAAACTGATGGCTGTACCATCAGTATTAAAGATTCCTGAACAATGTTTTCAGCAGGATGAAATATGTTCAGTTACTTCAAACAACATCCACGGAAAGAAATGGGGTAGTATTTTGTCAAGCTTGCATTAGAAATACAATTTTGTTTTAATATGTTATACTATTTTACTATTATTCATAAAAAAATGGAGCAAACAAAGTGCAAATCAATACTCTCTGCCTACCGTTATAATAAATAAGATTAAAATGAATGGTGTCAGTAGAATTTGGTAATTAGGTATTTAGAACACTTCTAAAAATGTAAGTTAATTTAGAATACTTATATGGAACTTTTCTTGAACGTTTTACTTTTTTGATTTGAAGTTCTCCGAGAGTACGCAAATGTTTCGGTTGATTGAAAGGTTATTTTTGATATAGCCATAGACTTCAGTTCTAGATATTCCTCAGTCACTTTTGTAAGTTGAGTGGGAAAAAGACGGTAAAATAAACGATGGTCGCTGATTAGTTGCCTCTCACGAAAAGAAATGGGTTAGTGCTTTTCTAAGCCAATAGTACACAGCCTTTGCTTATTAAGTTTTGATTTATGGACAAACCAACATGCTAACTTTCCTAGCTACAGTTACAAATCTAAGTCAAGTATAGAGCCTATGCAATCATAATGCATTTTTCTATAGCGGGCGTGGTCCTGCGCCGCACAACATATGTCTATAAAAGCTCGAGTGCACCTTAGCACTTATTAAGTTTGGTTCTAAGCTGCACGCAAGATGAAGGTAAGTCCATTTCATATAATATTATAAGTTAAACTGATTTGATATAGCTATATAGTGTCGGCTTAGAATAGCACTACCCTATTTCTTTCGGTGGGTGTACGTTAAAGGAGACTATTTGGAGGAGATTGGAGCGCTTACGGGAGTTTTTGGCGATGCGGTTGGAGACCCATTGCCAACAGCCTTCATTTCATCATCTTTTCCCCACACAACTTCCAAAAGTTTCTGAGGAATTTCTGATTCCCTAGCTCTGGCTATCCCTTCAAGGGATTTATAGCCGTGAGTAGTATGTATGTATGTTAAACTGATTATTTTATTTCACTGTGTAGGGAGTCACGGATTAGATTAACTTCATTTCTTGCGGTGTTACAAAGAAAGTAAATGTTTTGGGACTTTTACGTGAAGGTGGATTTCGAGCAAAACTCTCAAACGTTCACGGTGTGAATCCCCGAAGGTTTGGTAGAGGTACTAATACTTCTGAACACTATTTTCTGTCACCTGGTGTTCAGAATACCCATATGTACATTCACGTGATCGGGCCGTTTTATACGAATCCACTTTCTTTTATATATGATTATTTTATATTTAAACATTATTGTAAGTTCAACTCCCAAAAGAGGCTGAGAGATTGCTAATCCTGAAGTTCCCTTTTTGTGATTTGAAACTGGGGTACAACTATATGAGGTGGATTGGTCACCCCATCTACACAGATATAGACACAGAGAGAATAATACTAGTATTACATCACTAGAACATTTACTATAGTACTACATACTACTGTTAATATAATGAACTGGACTTAATGGTTGGGAGTCCAGTTTGCTGGGCCTTGCCAGTTGAATGGACTTTGATTAGAACATTCAAATAGAGCATTAAAGACTAGGATTTTATAATACATACATACATACATATACATATAATCACGGCTGTGAATCCCTAAACGGGGTAGCCAGAGCTTTGGAATGAAAAAATCCTCAGCCACTTTTGGAAGTTGAGTGGGGAAAAGATAGTAATAATAAATGTTTTTGGTGACGGGTCTCCAACCACATCGCCCAAAAATCACTTAAAAAGCTCTACACCCTTAGTCGCCTCTTACGATCACCCACGGGTAGAAATGGGGTAGTGTTATTCTAAGCCGACACTACACGAGATTTTATAATGTAAACTTATTATACGTATAAACGCGGGATAGTTCATTTTGTTAGGTACCCTGATGGTTAAATAATTTTGAAATTATAGCCGTAATTATATGTATTTTAAAATAAAATTTAAGTATTTAAAAAGAGGTGGCATATCACAGCGCTCAACTGATATGGAGAAACTTTTCATTTTCAATGCTTTATTTTAAATACATAGTTTTTTTTACATATTTTATTTTGACCTAGGAAGTGTGGAGTAAAAGAGTAAACTTTAACTTAAAGGGTAAACGTAAACATTCGCGTTTATATTGATTAAAACATACAGTTATAGGGAAAACCATCCATCAAGGATATCAATGATTTACATGTTGTTCAATATAGTACCGACTATCTATACTAATATATACACAATGTGTTAGGCTGGTAAATATAAATATAAAAAGTTTTGTGTTGTTGTATCTCTTTCTTGTAATACTGAAGTATGATAAAGTTAAGGCGTCAGAGTATTTTTGAAATGAGTAACCTCAATTCTTTTATGGAACAAGCCGACTGTTGTGTTTATATATTTAGTTAATAAGTAATTAGTTATTTTTCCCTAATATGAACCCTATCATCACATATCCTTGGGCTAAAAATTGCGTCCATGTAGAAACCGATATATTTACTTAATTAAACTGTATCGTTACAGATGTTGCTCGTCGCTACCATTTTGGCTGCCTGCAGCGGTGCCTTCGGGCTCGTGCCAGTAGCAAGTCCATACGCCTACTCCAGACCTTATGGACTCCCAGTGGCCGCTCATCTCCAGCCAGCGTACGGTGCACCTCTAGCCCATTCTGCCTACGTGGCGCCCGTAGCCCACTCAGCATACGTAGCCCCTGCAGTAGCCAAGGTCGCTCACGTAGAAGATTACGACCCAAACCCTCAGTATTCTTATGCCTACAATATCCAGGATGCGCTTACAGGTGACTCCAAGAGTCAACAGGAAACGAGGAACGGTGATGTGGTCCAAGGATCATACTCTCTAGTCGAGCCCGATGGCACCCGTCGTATTGTGGAGTACACTGCCGACCCCCACAACGGTTTCAATGCCGTCGTGCACAAGGAGCCCCTTGGCGGAGTAGTCAAGGCCGTGGCTGCTGCTCCAGCTTATTTACATTAATGAAAGTATTATCAGTTGTGTCCCAATTTTAAGTTGAAATTCAGATCGAATAGAGAAAATGTTTATATAAAAAATCTTTTGTTATATTAATTTATTGGGACTACTGAATCTTACATTCTATTGTGAGTTGACTACTGGCGAGTCTCGTTGATGTGTTGTTATTTTGTGATGTCTAGTACTTGTTTAAGATCTATTTATATTATACGTTGATGTTGAGAGGTAATAAATAAGAGGAATCCAAAAGCGTTTTTTTTTTCATACCAATACCGTCAACGTTACTGGTCTTTGGGACCAGATATACAGCTGAATCAAAATATTTTTACTTGAAGTCTCCGGCCTAGGTCCTTTTATGATCCTACAGGAGAATTATTTATAAAAATAAATAATCAGATGTTTTATGCAAACCAGTATGGGATACGAGAGAGCTGAGCTTTTCAACTTTCAGTCTGACTCTACAAGACCTTTTACCATAAGCATTTATCTGAGCTAATATAGCATGTGCCTTTTTTGAAACAAAGGAAATGAGGTTGGATGTCGATTAAAAAAAACCATGGTTTTTGATACAGATGAAGCATGTGCAATGTGGAACAAGTGAAAGAGTTTGTATACCTGGGAAGTTTTTTTTACTTGTGTGTTGTTTGTGTGTATTAAGACATTGAAAGCTTGTGGTAACAGAACTATTAGATTACTGGGAGTTTATTATTGTGAGAATGGCAACGGAACATAAAAAAAATTGCAATTGTATTCTATGTACAGTCGCCATCAGATATATCGGAGCGGCCGAGGTACTCAAATATATCTGAG
The DNA here is from genome assembly GCA_963576735.1 of Bedellia somnulentella. Classification (NCBI taxonomy): domain Eukaryota; kingdom Metazoa; phylum Arthropoda; class Insecta; order Lepidoptera; family Bedelliidae; genus Bedellia; species Bedellia somnulentella. Next base: position 7,267,641 of record OY755191.1, on the reverse strand, counting down.
CAGCAATAAATTTCAATAAATTCTTTACGGTAAATAAGGTCAAAAAGCTCTGAACATCCAATTCACCACAAATATATGAGCAGTGGTTTTTCAATTAAATCTAAACACTTAAAGAGACAATAATATCTGAAAGCACAACTCGTCAAAGTTATCTGCTCAGACAGGGTGATCATAAATATCTGAACATTTAGGGAAAATATACCTTAAAGCACTAGGCATACAGTTTAAATGTAATCGTATCAAAATGAGTAGGTATACAAAATAGAAATCTGCGTAAAGCAACTTTACAGTCTTGTAACAAGAAACACATTTGAATAAAATATTTGCCAATTTACAAAAACGATAACATAACTGTCATTGCATATAATTCACTGCATGTATTTTATCAAATACTAGTGGTCCGCCCCGGCTTCGCACGGATGGTGTAAAGTTTTTATACTGCTTACTCCCTACGATATTTAGCATGATGATATCTATACTTATAATAAATCAGTAGAGAGGTCAATTCTGTTCAATAAATATATTTTCAAAATAATAACTCAGGGGGTGATTAGTGATCGATACTGATGCCAAAAATGCAATCAGTAAATTTTTTGTCTGTCTGTCCGTCTGTCTGTCTGTCTGTCTGTCGGTTTGTATGTTCCTTATGGAAACAAAAACTACTCGACGGATTTTAACGATACTTAGTAGAATTATTCTTCATACTCCTAGGCAGGTCATAGTGGAAATTTTGGGAAAACGGGAGAAGTTACTCCATTTTTTAAGCTTCCGTCGCGTGTGCAGCGTTAATGGTTACAGTTACATAGAAATCATGTATCACGGAAAAAATTGTCTAAAAAATATCCTTCAATAGCATATGTCTATCTTTTATGGTTGACTCACAATAAAACGTGTAACTCCTGATAGCTTAGCAGTTCGGTGCATCCTGATTATATTTGTTTACTCTAACATTTATAGTTCTCTCATTCATCTCTTATTTAAAAAAGTTTACATTATTACCTATTCAATAAAAAAAGAATCATAGAAATCGGTATAGAAACACCAAACTTATACATGAAATAAGCCATCGCGTCCTGTCGTCGCACGTGAATACTGCATCATGCTGGATTATTTTTTAGTAATGGTTGCGCGGGCAAAAGATAGCCGTGAGTATATGCATGATGTATGCAAAGTTTGTAATTCTGATTCTTTGTTTGCATGGGTTTGTTGTCGGAGATACTGAACCGTTCATTAAAGCGCTTTCAAAATCACAAAGCTAAACTATTCAGGAGTGCTATAAGTGGTGCTAAATTTCACAAAGGTTGAGCAGCGATTGAAGAAACCTCAGATATTTTTAAAACTACGCTACCCGTGCGAAGCTAGGCCAATCCACTAGTATATCCTATGTCCTTTTCCTGGTTCTAAGCTACCTCTCTAACAATTTTTATCCAAATCGGTTCATCCGTTCTTGAGTTATAAATAGTGTTACTAACACTACTTTCTTTTATATATATAGATTCGCAGATTTATTATGCTATAATTACGTATATAGATTGGCAATACAAATACGACAGGCGAGACCAAAAAAAAGTACAACGGTGTGCGTAAATGAATGTGTGTGCGTGACATTAGTATGGCGGATCCCATACTAGCCCTATTAAAATTGATAAAAATTCACGTATTTGTTATTTTTGCCCAATTGCAAACTTTACAGTAATTGTAGAACTATGATGACATTGATGTGATGACACAAGATATTTTTTATCATATATTTGCATTGAAAACTTTGGTTTAAGATCATATAGACCTGTAATTATTTATTACAGTCTTAGTTTGGACATAAAAGACTAATAATTTTGTGTTTGCCAAAGAATATGTATTCGATTTAGATTTATGTTTTTTCACTTTTATTAAGTTATTAAATATTAATAACTTAATCAAAAAATCATTAAGGTTAAACTAAGCCAATTATTTTCTTTCATGTTTTATGTCAAAATCGTTGTAGGCCTTTATCGTCTCTGAGAGGTCCTGCCTTTGTTGACGTTTATGCTATGACGTTTGTCAATTACTGCTTATCCATGTGCTTCTATATCTATGGTAATATAAAAGCTGCCAAATTAAAATAAGTACGAATGCTTTGCAATATTTCACCCACACTCGTGTCAGTCACCATGGCCTAGCGGTTTAGTGAATAGAGATTGTAATTGTAATCCGTTGCGTCAGGGTTCAAATCCTAACTTGTGTTTATTTTTATCAAGAATTCATGTTCTTTTTTTTCTATTTTACGAGTATTTATTAAGCCTTTAGATTTATTGTCCTCATTTAATATAATGTTATATATTACGTTATAATTATATATATGAATACGTATAATACGTTACAGAAAACAGCAGGCAAACGTACAATTTTGCAAAAACTAGTTTATCCTTTTATTTTATTAAAGCTGCATTTATATTTATGCTACCCCTGGTACATACAATGTAAAAAATGGCATACACGTTTCAAAAATTCTAAGTTATTTTACCTCTTGATGTTTTTGTACCGGTGAAAATTATACAACTACAAACCCATTCCTCTATTAACACCATGTACTTACCTGTTTCTGTCAAAAACTGGAGTTGGTCAGTGGGGAACGACTTAGTATTTTTTTTCTAATAATATACTAACCGTACAACTAGTTGGGACCGTACAACCAGTGGGGCATACCTCCCAGCAGAAGACTCTTTTTAGTTTTGACATTGATAAAACCAAATGGTGGTTGTGTAGAAAATGTATTCTAGCGTAGTACGATTAAGAATTTTAAACTGTATGCTTAGTGGTTTAAGGTATATTTTCCTTAAATGTTCAGATATTTATGATCACCCTGTCTGAGCAGATAACTTTGACGAGTTGTGCTTTCAGATATTATTGTCTCTTTGGGTGTTCAGATTTAATTGAAAAACCACTGCTCATATATTTTTGGCGAATTGGATGTTCAGAGCTTTTTGACCTTATTTACCGTAAAGAATTTATTGAAATTTATTGCTGCTCAGATATATTTGAGTACCTCGGCCGCTCCGATATATCTGATGGCGACTGTACGTCTACACTTGAGTTTATGAAACTGTAGTAATAATTTATTTTATGTTTAAATTAATTACTCGATCAATCATACTATACCTTAAAGCGATTTGTGATAAAAGTAATCGTGTTATTATTTTGTTATAAATATTTATTCATTTATACTTTTGCAATTCTGTTTTAATTCGGTATTAAAGTATTATTCTGTCTTATTCTAAAGGATTAAGATATATTTTTTTCCTGGTAGGTCTATCAATGGGTTCTAGCTCGTTCTCTATTAAGGAACATAGATTTTACTTCGTGACCTACAAAATTTACCATTAAAACTGGTCTTTAACAGATCTTTCACAAATTTACTCTCATCCGTCCTCTCTATGAGCTCAAACCATTTTTATATATCAACTGTTTACGACAGTGCGCGTCTATTGGCTGGGATAGCGATGATGGTGATAGGGGATGAAGAGAAGTGTTCCAAACACCAGAACCAATTATCTCCCTGCCAAAGCTAAAAATATATTTGCTCCTTTTCCTTATCTAACTACTTTTGTTGAGTTTGATTCAGCCAATCAGCCTCCAAAGTGAACAACAATCCAATCCAATCCAATCACAACTTCACCTATTTCCGTATACCGCATTAAAATAAAATAAAAACAAAATTACATATTGATCCGCTTTAAAACAATATCTCAAGTTTACCCAATACGTATCTGTCTGTACTATAACAATAAATTGTATCAATGCATGGTCTCCTATTGCTGCGAGCATGCTAACGTGACATATAACTAAGATACCAGATAACCATCATGTACTTAAGAGGCGAATTTAATAATCCGTTCTAGTGAATGCTCGGAACCTATTTAAAGGATCGCTACTGAATCGTGCTGAATTAAATCGACGCAAAGTACTGCAGGGAGGATGCTTAAGGTACCTATTGTTACTTTCTGATTATATTTGTTTTCTTTGTCTATCACTTAAAAGAAAGTTGGGGCAGATGAAAGTAGTTTGCAGTGTTGGCTTGGAATAGCAGTTTAATTTATCATCATTCTTCCTGAGTGGGTATTGTACAAAAGAACTCATTTATGTAATTATAGTGGTCGATGTATCTTGAAACATAGTTGTTAATTTCCAAAGTTGTTGAAGAAATTTTGATCCAGAGCTCTGGATACCCTTTTTTATCAAACCTGCTTTTTAAATCCACATATATATATTTGCTGCGTAGTGCCGGCTTAGAATAGCACTAACCCATTTCCGGTGAGTGTACGTAAGAGGCGACTAACGGTATTGCGGCTTTTAAGGGGTTTTTGGGCGATGCGGTTGGAGACCCATCACCAACAACCTTTATTTTACCATCTTTTCCCCACTCAACTTTCCAGAAGTGTCTGAGGAATTTCTAATTCCTTAGCTCTAGCTACCCCGTCTAGGGATTTATAATACTATGATAAAAAAAAAATTTGAACATTAAAAAAGCAATTGAAAATAAAGATGATATTATTTTTTTCGAAATTAATCATGTTTATGGTGTGTGAAAATCTCTATATGATAAATAACATTTTCTTACTTTCATTATATGCTATATTTGGACTCAATATTTTGAAACGAAAAATAAATTTGTTTCAGCTATTTCTCATACTGAGTATCTGTTCTCAAAGCATGGCCATAACCGTGGACGATTCAAGACCGAGAGAATATGAGTTCTCGTATGACGTAGACGACCCCACGACCGGTGACAGCAAACGACTGCAAGAGACCAGAACTGGGGATGTAGTTAGCGGCTCTTACTCCCTTTTGGATCCCGACGGAACCAAACGAACTGTACATTATACAGCAGACCCTAGAAATGGCTTTAAGGCCGTGGTAGAAACTGTCCCCATCACACCTAAACGACCTACCACCTATCCCGGTATATATTCCCCTAAGTTCTTGTCTCCGCAACGCTTATATACGACAGTTATAGCACCACTGACATACGGATATCAGGATCGTTTCATACAACCACGACCTATCAAAAGTGATGATGGGGCGAAGTCACTGTTAAGACTATTTACTCCAAACCAAGGTGAAAAGGTGCCTGGAGAGTCACGATTCAATGGTCAGTACTTTTTTCCCGCATAAATAATAAAGTGATATTAACCAGTAATTAACGTCTAAGTTTCATCGTTGTAAATTTTATTTTTAAGAATTGTAATAGAGTATAATATAGATTTTATAAGCCAATTCTAGTTTTATTTTGTAGCTTGAAAATACAAATAAAAATTAAATAATAACATATAGTACCAACTTTATTAAATAACAAATATAAATCCTGTCTTCAGACGCAAACAGTACGCACGTCTTGTATGAAAAATAAAGTTGTTTTAGTAAGTGACACAATGAATTTGCCTCGATTATAAATTATATTCTTGCTATCAAGTAACCGGCTTATTCCGTTTATCCACCCTAAAAAATCCTCCCTAAGGCGGATATTCGATAACGCGTGTCCGTCTATCCACCCTGAACGGGGTGGATATTCGGAATGCATATAATATGGTTCTTTCGATTTTTTACCCCAAGTACAGTAATTTACAGAAACATACACAACACAAAATGGGTCCAAGGAACATCGTGAACATTAAAATACTTAAGATAAACATACCTACTTTCTTACTTACAGTTTGAATAAAAATATCTTACAAACTTAGGGTCTTTATTCTGTAAATGACTGTACATAGGCAGGGTAGAAAATCGGAAGAACCATATTATATGCATTCCGGATATCCACCCCGTTCAGGGTGGATAGACGGACACGCGTTTCCGAATATCCGCCTTAGGGAGGATTTTTTAGGGTGGATAAACGGAATAAGCCAAGTAACCTAAAAGCGCTGATTAACGCCGATATTTAAACAAACTCATAATAAATCTAGTTTCGAAACACTCGTTACACGTACTACAAAATGTCAGCCGAAGCACGTTTCAGAGCGGCGCGACAGGGCAAAGTTCGAACCAGTAGCCGCAGCCGCATCGCCTGGGCTCTCCCTTCCATAGCCAAAAGTATTCCGGTTTCATCGAATGCGGAGTACAGAAACACCCAACTAGCCTTTTCTCAAACGCACTTGGTACCAGGTTTGGAGTACAAAACGTGCCCGGACCTGTAATGTAACCAGAATGTTAGATATTTGTCGTATTAGGACTTTAAAATTTCTTATATTGATCTCGTAACCAAAATCTAGTACTAGTCAAATCGCATGATTTTTAAACAAACATATTAAAGATGAAAATAACGTCTATTTACGAGTACTAAATTAACATTTTGTAGAAGAACATATTCGTTTAATATATGTGTATTCTAAATAAACTCAACTTTCTAGACCTTAGGTCTTGGGAATTATACCGCTAACAGGCAGGCAGACATGGTGAAACTAAGAGTAGGTATCTTGTCCACTACAACACCCGTACAATTATGCTTATTACAAACAAAAAAGTCTAAGAACATTTAGATATCGTTGTTTAAAAACCACAATGATATTATGAAAATGATCGTATTCTCAGAGCGGTGCCAGTAAATGGCGAAATCGTGCTGTGTAGATCAGATCGACCCCTGCAAGTTCGATTTATGTGAGATGCTTACATTAACCCAAGGTACTACTAGAATTTGTATGGAAACGTTTATTTCATTACGTGATAATTGTCATGAACACAAAACATGTTAGTGTAATATTACTGATATGCTTTGAACAGAAATAAAAAAACCTGCAAGTTCGGAAATTTCTATTTTAACAGATCTTCAGTTGTGACAGTATATAGTGGAAATATGTGCAGTGCGCTATCAACTTATAATAGCATAACATTATTTAACTATTTATACTACGAAATGTTGTCATCAAAACGCTTTCATGAAGGAAAGACATGTACAATTTTATCCCCATACAACTTCCAAAAGTGGCTGAGGTTCTTATTCCGAAGCTCTGGCTCCCCCTTCTAGGGATTTATAGTCGTTAATTAAAATAGACGTCTATAAATCCAAACAAGACCCGTTATCGACTTGTCTGTGCCAGGAAGCTGTTCCTTTAAATAAAAGAACATAAGTCCTATTTATTTGTAGTTGAGTTTTACTTATTAAACAATTTTTATATAATATTTTTCTTAGTTTTTTAATTAGACATAAAAAATAGCAAAATTAAAAAAATAGTGCAAGTAAGATCCGTATTGTATAGCTATCAATTGAACGCAAGCGTAGTTACTAAACATTCGTTTCGTTTTAAAGCATTTCAAACATGTAATTATTATGAATTAATCAATATAAACAACAACCTTTTCTTTTATCCAACTTCCCGTGATGTTTAGAACGAAACCTCCCTAATAAAAGACCGTGTTGCGTGTGCTAATTGGTACAAGTAGCGTGTGCTAAGAAAAAAATAATCGAGCGAGCGGCGGGCCACAGTAGTGGGCCAAAAAATTAAAGATGGGACTTAGGGGTAGAAAAATATGCCAACGTAATCTACTCCACATAACCTTTCTGCTTTGTTCAGTGACTTTTTTTTGCGACGTATACATTTTGAGATATAGCAGAAACAAAAATCATCATACTAAAGTAGCTCAGCTTTTCTTTTCTTTTTATTTTCGTTTTAATGAATTTAGCATGACTGTATTTCAAAATTATTATTTTATTAGTAGGTATAGCTATAAAAAAAATTGTAGATTTTATTTTTTTAAACTATTTAAGTACCTGAAAATATGCACCCAATATAAAAAAGCTTACTTTCAACACACCTTTATCGTATTTTAATGGTGTAATAAACAATATCAATATTTACTTTAAAAGTATGCAATAAAAATAACCTTTTTCTTTTTCGGCCATGGGAGAGGTGAGAGACTAAGATATATCCCAAATAATAATAGCTTATTCAGCCAAAAGTTACAACAAAAGTTTACACCTATAATCCGGTATGCAAAGTTTTTTTTATATTTTATTATTAACCCCCAGTTAAACGTCCTCAAAGGAAGTTCTAGTCCGTGTGTCCGTTAGCATTGTACATAATATCAGGTAGCCTGTTTGTTTATAATGTAAATAATTATTGCTTGTTATAAATTTTTTAATTGTGTTGTTTTTTTTTTAATTGTGTTGTATTTTTTATATTGTCTTTTTTTTGTATCATACATATATAGTTTACTAAAAATAGTCTTAAGTCTTCTTACTAACCATTGTATGTTGTATGTTATGTACCTTGTTGTGCGAAATAAAGAATATTATTATTATTATTAAAATAAAAGACTAATTTGAATATTATTCATTTTAAATGAGTAATTGTTAAGTTGTGATTTTTTAAAGATTGATTAACTTTTGTTCTTAATGACGTCATCCATCTACATAAATTACGTAGCGACATGGAAATGAAGCGAAATGTTTAATTAAACGGTAGCTGATTGCAAAACATTTCACGAATTTGTGATCTCAAATGAAATTATTACGATATATACTAAGTATACAAAAAAGAAAGAAAGTATAGAAAGAGAGAAAGTATGACAGAATGTGACATTGTTATAAATGGTAAGAAAGTGGAACAAGTGAAAGAATTTGTATATCTGGGGAGTTTGTTTACTAGGGATGGAAAATGTGAGGAAGATATTGAAAGGAGAGTTAAAAAAGGGAACGCGGTGAATGGAGCCATGAACAATCTGATGTTGAGCCAGTCGTTGTCAGAAAAGGCTCGAATTGCTGTGCATAATGCTGTTCTGGTACCCACGCTGATGTATGTAGAAGTTGTTCCCCCTGCGTAGGCGTAGAAGAAGCATGAAAGTAGAGTTAATGCAGTGGAAATGAGATCCCTCAGAAGTATATGTAATGTAAGGCTGTGTGATAGAGTGAGAAATACTGTGATCCGTGAACGAGTAGGTTTGAAAGATGACGTAGTATGCAAGATAGAAAAAGGAATGTTGAGGTGGTTTGGGCACATAGAGAGGATGGATGAAAATAAAGTAGCGAAAGAGATATATAGAGCCAATGTGGATGGGATTGTTAGTAGAGGACGGCCTCGTAAAACGTTTCTTGACCAGATAGAAAACGTTCTTATAAAGGCGGGGGTCTGAAGTGAGAAGAATAAAAGAGCATGTATGAGAAGAATAATGAATGTAAGGGAAGCAAGAGAGGTTTGTCAAGATCGTACTAAGTGGCGATCGATAGTCTCTGCCTACCCCAATGGGAATAATGGGCGTGATTTTCGATATTTTATCAATAAACTACAAAAACGAATGTCTTTGAAATACCTAACATTGAAGGTCAAATCGTGTTATAGTTTTTTGATAAAATAACAGTCATCTTAGCTTTATTTGATAAAATTTCAAGAAAATATTGTTTGAAAACATAATATCTCGAAATGGTTTCGTAATCATCATCACTTTTATAAAACTTTGCATACCGAATTACATTGAATGACACATAAAAATATAAAACTATGGTCTTTACAAGCAAGACTTATACAGTAGTTTTTATCAAGTAGGTAAATATATAAGTGATCATATTTATAAGGACAAAATATCGTCATAATCCACACCACCCATTATTAAATTCAGCATCTAAATATAAAGAAAAAACAAGCTACAACTTGTTTTGACAAGTTCAAGTACTTATTAAATCAATGACAGTTTAGAACAAGGATGACTCACCAAAAACAAACAAAGAAGCCCGCAATGAAATTCTGGATAGTGAACAGAATGACAAAGATAATGGGTGAAGGTAAAGTGCGGCGAATCACAGGCTTTGTGAAAAAGTAATCTATACTTATAATAAATCTGTAGAGAGGTCAATTCTGTACATGAAATACATTTTCAAAATAACTATCAGGTGATGATTAGGGATCGATACTGATGCCAAAAATGCAATCAGTAAAATTTTTGTCTGTCTGTCTGTCTGTCTGTCTGTCTGTCTGTCTGTCTGTCGGTTTGTATGTTCCTTATGGAAACAAAAACTACTCGACGGATTCTAACGAAACTTGGTACAATTATTTTTCATACTCCTGCGCAGGTTTTTGTATACTTTCCAGCAGAGTAGTAAAGGGGAATTTTGGGAAATTTTGAGAAAACGGGAGAAGTTACTCCATTTTTTAAGCTTCCGTCGCGTGTGCAGCCTTAATGGTTAAACTTACATAGAAATCATGTATGACGGAAAAATTTTGCATAAAATTATCTAAAAAAAAATCCGTAACAATTTATGTCTATCTTTTACGGTTGACTCACAATAACACGTGTAATTCCTGATAGCTTAGCAGTTCGGAACATTCTGATTATATTTGTTTACTCTTACGTTTGTAAACCTCTCACTCATCCCTAATTTAAAAAAGGTAACATTATTACCTATTCAATAAAAAAAGAATCATAGAAATCGGTAGACATACACCGAAATTATACATAAAATAAGCCAGCGCGCCCGTGACCAAAACCAAATCTTTATTAATTTATATATAACATACTAGATGGCGCCAGTAGTTGCATCCTACATCACGTAATGATTTATTTTTCAGATTGTTATAAATATTTCATAGCGTTTTATTCCAAAATTTGCTATTTAATGGAAGTACTGAACCGTTCATTAAAGCGCATTCAAAATCACCAAACTACACTGTTTAGGGAGTGCTATAAATTAAAAAAATTGAAAAAATTGCGCTGAATTTCACAATGCTTAAGCAGGGACTGAAGAAAGAAACCTCAGATATTTAAAAAAACAACGCTACCCGTGCGAAGCTGGGACGATCCACTAGTCATAAAAAAAAATGCTACAAATTGTCATGAGTCAAAGCTATTTTTAAAATTACCTCTTCATGGAAAAATATTTAGATAAAACGTAAAGTTTTGGAGTAATAGCCTTTTTTGCTTATTTCTCCATACTAATATTATTTTAATATAGGTTATTTTCTTTTTAAGTACTACGAAATCGCAAAAAATCGCAGTGTGAGTTATACCTTATATGAAGCTCTATAGTGCATAGTCAAAACTATCTTGATATAACGTGAACGTTTTGAGAAATTAAATTATCACTTTTGATAATTTCTCCATACATTATTTTTTTTCAAGTCGTTTATCTCGCAATTTATACGGTTTGCAAAAAAGTTGTAGAACAAATATTGTTACCCTTGGCATAAAGAATGAATTTGCATTTAAACTTTTTAATAATAACTTAGTTGATTTTTGCATTTTTTTCTCGATCCTAAGTCTATGGAAGTTAAATATCGTTCCACGGGCGAGCCCTAAATTATACGTACAATACATGTACTCACGGCCACAAATCCCTAAAAGAGGTAGCTAGAGCTTTAGAGCTAAAAACTCTTCAGCTACATTTGGAAATTGATAGGGGACAAGATGGTAGAAATAAAGTGTCGTTGTGATGTGAAATAAAGTAGTGATGAGTCTCCGACCACATTGCCAAAATCCATTCAAAAAAGAAGAAAGTGGGTAGAACTGGGTAGTGATGTTCTAAGCCGGCACTACACGGCAAACTAAATTAAACTACATTGTAACTCCTTAAAGTATAACCTCGTTTGAACCCCATGATGTTGTAAGGGTCGCAGTCGCCGGCCAGATGCGCGAGCAGCTCTCGCTTCTCGATGCCGGTCGCGTGGTCCAGGGGGTGGTGCATCTCTCCGTACACCCGACACCCTGTCTTACGAAGTGGAGCCAGTTTGCGGGTTATGCGCGATAGTAACATTGTTGCTGTCTGGAAATGCAGAATATGTATCATTCTATTTGAATCTTTGTGGATATGATACAAGCTTAAGTACTTGTATTCGATCCTAACAAACCTCCCTCGGTTCCTCGAAACATACAAGATAGGACTCATAAGGGAAGAGCAGCAATGAAAAAGGTGGAAAAACAAAGACAATCATTAGAAAATTTGGTCTTTATACGCACTTGAAGTTGTGCGGACCAGCTAGTCATTAATTATATAGGAACCCACCTTTTCTGTGTTTTTGTAACTTATATACAATTAAAAGATACATAAAATCATGTCATGCCATTTGGATAGGTAGAAACTATTTCTTGAGTTTCATTTTCATCATCTATTAGATATAAATGTGTTTGTCCTTTAGTAATATTGCCATCTACATTGGTTCTATATATCTCCTACACCAATTGAATAAAACCTACAAATAAAATAAATAATAATTAGTGTAAAATATAATATGGAGGAAATACAGTCGGGGTTTCTGAAGAACTCTCTCCGAACAGTGATTGCGTGAATAAGTTGGGGCCCCATGGTTCCAGGATGTTTTCCAAGATTATGACGAAGATATCACGAATATGAATGACCTTGTTGTACTTAGATTCTGGAAAGTAATGATTATGATTATTAAAAAACTGATTGTGCTTACCTTTGCTCTTTATATTGTTTTTAAACAATTTTATATCAGTTTGTCGCGAAATTGTGCTAAAAATATTATTACACTTTGACGTTCCTTCAATTTAATTTAATTTGACGTTTCTTTTATGACGATGGTTGTTCTGACAATATCGCATTCTCTATTACCTCATTTCTCTCTTCTCTCTACTTCTCATTTTCTGCAATAGCCATGCAATGCAATAGCATATTTGAGAAGGTAGCCGACTAAGATAAAGGTTTATTTTTTAGTGCATTCGATATTTTGCTAGAAAAAACTTACCAAACTTATCTGTTAGTATAAACTCAAACTTCAACGTTCACACCGTATATCCCCGAAGGGGTTGGCAGAGGTACTAATACTTCTGAACATAGAAAGAAAAGAAGAAAAGAAAAGAAGATGATTATTCGCCATTTGTGGCTAAAAATAAACATATAAAATAATTAAAATTACTAAGTTAAATATAAAAGTAAGCTAAAAACTAACACAATAAAAATAACAACATTATAACAACATTTTAAGTAATTCACAAAAACTTAAAAATATTTGCACCACTGCAATAGCGAATTGGTACTGACTCAGCACTACGTTGAGAGCCGATTGACTCCCAACACTGATTTTCAGTCAGTACCATCGGGGAGTCACAGCACTGGCATCACACTAATACATTGTATTACATAGATACGGCTTTATAAATAATGTAGACTAAATATGTTTTTAATAAATGTGAAACAAAAAATAAACACTGTTAGGGTAAACATAATGATAATAAGTAAAAAACACGTGTGAAACGGCCGGTAGATATTATTAAAACAATGTTATAAATTAATATACTAGGTACTCATAATAATACTATTTTAAATAAAATAAATATTATATAAAAACTAGAAATACAGGAGGATAAAACAAAATATAATATGAATAATACAAAATATAAAATAAAAAACATAGTATCACGTGATATTGTCACCTGTTTGCGTATGAATAAACTGTCACATGACTAAGTGCAATGCCCATGTGAGTTTCCTCACGATACTTTCCCTCACCGTTAAAACCATTATAAATTATTTAATGTTTTTTGACATGAATTCCTCATGTGGGGATTATTACTCATAAATAAAAGTCTACTCTTTCCTTTGTTTCTTTTTTACACGTTGACACACTGACGTTACGCTCTGACACTGTAGCTCAGTTGGCAGAGCGACGGGGGCGTATACCCGAAGGTCGCGGGTTCGAACCCCGCCAGTGTCGAAATTTTTCTTTCCTTTAATAACATCTTTTATTTATGAGTAATAATCCCCACATGAGGAATTCATGTCAAAAAACATTAAATTATTGATAGTTAGGAGTTTCCAACATTTGCATTCTATCTGAAAAGGTAGACAAGTGGCCGTCCGAATTAGTTAAAATTCGGAGGTAGGAAACGCAAACACTACTTGAACGTGTAAAAAAAGGATAGAGAAATTTCGCGCTGGATGCCAACTGACACTGTAGCTCAGTTGGCAGAGCGACGGGGGCGTATACCCGAAGGTCGCGGGTTCGAACCCCGCCAGTGTCGAAATTTTTCTTTCCTTTAATAACATCTTTTATTTATGAGCATTATAAATTAACCACATGTATGACTTGAGAAAAAACAAATTGGTGTAGGCCCGACTTGGACTTCGAATCGTTATCGTCTAAATGATAAGCGGTGTTCTAGTTCTATCCAGTGAGCTGTCACAACTATCACTGAGCCGTGATATCACAAGCTTTTTATTAATTTGATAAGCAATTTACGTGTCCTGTGTTTTTAGCTGACATATCCCCATTTTATATTATACAATACCCTTATTGGTGTCTTACGAACACCCACAGGAAGACATGGGGTGGTTCTATTCCTAGCCGACACAAGTATCCCTATTACACAAATATAATTCAGCAATGTGAGATCTCTAAACTTTGAGTGATAAACTACCATATGGCTATAAAGTTAGTTCCAACCACCATTAGGTGAAACCATTTGTGGAACCATGTCAATAATTCATTAAAAAGATGCGACTTAAGTGTGGCTTAGGCCATTTTGCTGCGAAATCTTTATCTTACCAAATTTATATAGTAGTATTAAAAAAAATGTCCTGCTGCTGAGAAGTGTCGGCTTAGAATAGCACTGACCCATTTCTTCCGGTGGGTGTACGTAAGGTATTGGGGGGTAACGGTATTTTGGCTTTATATGAGATTTTTGGGCAATGCGGTTGGAGACCCATCACCAACAACCTTTATTTTACCATCTTTTCACCACTCAACTTCCAAAAGTGGCTGAGGGATATCTAATTTCTCAGTTCTGCCTACCTCTTTAGGGATTCATAGCCGTGAGTATGTATGTATTAAAAAAACATGTATATTTTGATAAATTTTATACATACATATACTCACGGCTATAAAGTTATATAAAGTAACTAGTGATCCGCCCCGGCTTCACACGGCCGGTGTTAAGTATTTTTCACTGCTTACCCCTTACGATATTTAGCGTGATAAAAATAGCCTATGTTGCTTTTGAATGTTTTAGCTTTCCATTTGAAATCGATTAAATTGTTGCGGAGCCATTTCATTCCCAACACACCAACATACGAAGACATCTTCCCTCCTTTTAATATTATAAAAAGTAGTTCTCCCAGTTCCTAGCTATCTCCCTACTAATTCAAATCAACCAAATCGGTTCAGGCGTTCTTGAATTATAAATAGTGTAACTAACGCGACTTTATTTTATATATATAGATATGTAACTAGAACAAGTATACCACATACATACATACATACATATACTCACGGATATAAATCTCTAGAAGGGGTAGCCAGAGCTAAGGAATTATAAATCCCTCAGCCACTTTTGGAAGTTGCGTGGGGAAAAGGTGGTAAAAATAAAGGTTGTTGGTGATGGGTCTCCAACCGCATCGCCCAAAAATCCCTTAAAATGCCCCAATACCGTATATAATAATAGTTTATTTGCCAGTACACAAGTGTGAAAAAAAGGTGTTGTATTACAAATAGGCCAATATATGTACTGCCGATGAGGCGTGCAAATGTAATACATTAGAATTAATATTAATGTATATTAATAATTATCATTCAATCATAAAACTTATGTCAGAAGAGAATGAAAACCAAATTAAAAAGAAAACAAAAATATAAAAAAAATACAAAATAATGGAAAACCGCTTAGAAGTTTAATTTTAAAGTTATATGTCACACTTATTAACAAATTCATTAATCGCATAGAACGAATGGTGTAGTAAATAATTATAAATAATGGCTGAAAATTGGCGCTGATGTCGATATCATACCAAAATACCAGGATTTTTTTTACTGACTGAGGGCACATTGTTTGTTGTCACGAGGAGAATGAAGTTTATCTTTCTTTCATTCTAATCTATGAGGATGAATTTAGTCGAACCACACTGGAATTAATACTTGGCAAAAATCTAAAAAGTTGGAGCATTCGCAATTTCACGACGAGTGCAGCTCATTTCCAATTGCATGCACATCCACATCTCGAAGGTCCTCCCGAGACGCAGTGTCACAACCACTCCAGCTCCATATAAATATAGGCGGCGCTCTTGTTACATTATCAGTTTCAGCAGTCGAACATCTTCTGACAACATGGTTTCCCAGGTACAACATATTTTATTTTACTCTTCTAACATATTTTTCTGATATCAATAATCACATAATTTTCGTTTTGTTATAATAATTGATTATTTAAATTTGTAATTGATTACTTAACTTAAAAGTTGGCGTGTAGTTTCAGCTTTTCAAAACATTATCAATTGTTTAAAGGGGGCAGTGTCAATGCACCAAAAGTACTTGCCCTTTTAAATTCGTCACCAGTTTTCTTTTCAATTAATTTATTCTCCTTTATATTCGAATACAAGTATTTTTTTTTAAAAAACTATGCGTAATATTTACGATTTGTTTCTTAAATATATACCTACAAAAGATAGGAAATCAAAAAATATAATACAATATTAAAAATATGCTTATTATAATATTAAATATCACCGAAAATATTTTCAGGCTATCATTCGGTTTTATGAACTAGTTTATTATTATTTCTTTTCAATAAAAACATCTTCTGAATTAACTTATCTTATTTCGAAACAACATAATCCTATGAAGTGCATATTAGTTTTCCGTCTTAGTGTAATATTATAATCTCATTAAAAACCTAATCTGTTTATAGCAATAGGTAGGTAGGTACTTTAGATGTTTTATTAAACGTGACTAAGTATTTATATTAACTAGAGACATAAATGTGGCATTCACGCACCTAAGGGATGTCAGAGATACTAATTTTCATCATCTCATAAGTTCGTATATTGAATCAACTCGTCCTCAGACATTTTGTCTCTTTTTTAAGGTTCTGAAAATGTTCAAGCTGGATTTTGTTTTTCTAACCCTCCAAGGAAACACCAAAACCAGAATAGAAAGTCAAAATACTATTTTAGTAATACATCTTTGTGCTAATGTTATCTAAACACTAACGTACTTGAAACAAATCTATGTAAGTTATCGCATACAATTGAATTTATGCGCGCAATTTAACATCAATCTTTCTAAACTGTGACGCTTTAACTTAGCCTTTCAATAGAGATATCCATCGATGCTGAGTAATTTCTTATTCAGTCAAACTCTGGTTGATTTCCCATGTGGGCCATAGATACTTCTGCACATTACGTGAAAAATTAGAAATGGTGTTTAGAGTATTGAAGAGAGTTAGAGGCTTAAAATATCACTCACCCATTTCTTGCTCCGGAGTGTTTTAGGAGGCCACTTTAGGCATTAGTGTTTTTAAGTGATTGTTGGCCGATGTGCTGGAGACCCATCAGCAAATATTATTTATTTTATAATCTTTTCCCTATTAACTTACAAACGTGGCTGAGGAATTTAAAATTTTGAAGCTCTTGTTACCCTTTGGTATTTATACCCATATCTTGATATTAACACGCTTAGCTTGGACAGTGCTTCGTATACATACACTGTCATATGACAAAGTATAACTCAGCTGTGTATAACTCCCCATTTCCTCAGGGTATCTTCCCTCACCATTAACAACCATGATAAATTAACTACACTTATGACTTAACATCAGAACATTAACGTAGACAAGAATCAGGATTCGACCTCACTTCTCCTAAATATGATGCTGTCGACTTCGCATTGAGCTATCATATCAGTATACTTACAATAACTATTTCATACACCTATTAGTAGCTTTTCAATAATATTATAATGTTGGCATTAAATATTATTTTGTGGAAATCATTTATAATCCATCATCAGCTGCTGTCTATCACGATCTCTTCCTTTTATTAAGCTTAAAGCTGCTCAAGCATCTGTTATAGCTCACTACATAGAGATATAATAACTACCTACGTAGTAGTTATGATATCTCTATAGCTCACTAGTTTTCATTCACGGATGTTATCCTGCACTCGTGATGTTACGTGTGTAAATAGTCTAGTTTAGTTATAATTATTCTAGACTCAACAAACGCATCTGTCAAGGCCTTGGCCCAGCTTGTTTGTATTTTGTGCGCACGCGCCGCATTGCGCCACCGCTCTAGTCCCGCACAATTATGTCAATGTTTCCACAACACACCGTGATTCATGTTCATGTGACGATTTCGTACGGTGAATTACCGTGTCCTTCAACTTATTACTGCGTCTGTTGAATACAATGTTGGCAGTACCCGTTTTTGAGATTAAGTGGTTCTGTCTGATTCTATGGCCGTGGTTGGACCACATGTTTTAGAAGAGATAAGCATCAAAAATTGAAAGCCAATTCAATTTAAGATTATAAACGAGAATATAAGTTTGTTTATGCGGCAATCTTATTCGAATTGTTCAAAAGCAAAAAAATATATTAGTAAATTATTTGAAATCAATATTTTTACAGGTCGTAGTTTTCGCCAGCATCATAGCAGCTTGCCACGCCGCCATTTTGGCTCCGGCAGCGAGAGTGGTAGCCGCTCCAGTGCCGGCCGCGCCCGTGGTTGCCGGCCCGGTGCTAGCGCGGCTCGAGCAGTTCGACGCGGTGCCGCAGTACCGGTACGGGTACAGCGTGGCCGACTCGCTCACCGGCGACTACAAGACGCAGCAGGAGCAGCGCGACGGAGACCTCGTGCAGGGATCCTACTCGCTAGTCGAAGCCGATGGCACCCGTAGAATAGTCGACTACACAGCAGATTCTATCAACGGTTTCAACGCTGTTGTTCGTAAGGAACCCCTAGTTGTCGCCGAGCCAGTCGTCGCTCCCGCTCGATACATCGCCGAACCCGTGGTTGCCCCAGGTCCCGTAGTCTCAAGATTCACTGCCGCTGCCTACACCGCGCCAGTAGCAAGATTCACTGCTCCAGTTGCGTACAGATACCCCGGAGCTCCAGTCGTCGCTGTCTGATCTAGTCTTTGCCTTGGTTTTTAATTGGATTTGAATATATTTTTAAGAGTATTTTTTAGTTTTACTTGTTTCCTATATATGACTAGAGACAGATACAGCTTTATCGATTTCCGAAACACAATCAAGACGTTTAGTTTTTAATTGATTTTTTTCAGTTAATTCGTTTTTCAAACTTAATTTATTATTGTTAAAGATAAAGATAAAAAAAGATGAAATGGTTAATTATACTTAATTTCTACTGTCTTGTCCCCTATCAACTTCCAAATGTGGTTGAGGAGTTTCTAGCTCTGAAGCTGTGGCTACCCCTTTTTGGGATTTATGGTCGTGTGTATATGAATGTATCTTATTCAATTGGATATTTGTGGGAAAAACTTCATTAGCTCTCTAGCCCTGGAACCAAATAAAATATATAATGCATATTTAAGTTAGTTCGGTTTGTATGGCCATATCAATGTTATTTTATCAAATAATGAGTGGACTGCCTCAGCTTTGCAATGCCGGTGATAGTTTTCAAATCTTATTATTTTTATCGCTGCTCATCGCTTGTAAAATTTAGCGTGATAATATAAAGCATACTAGCTTTTAGCTGCTGCTTCGCTCTAATTTAATAAATTAGAAGATTTTGAACATTTTTGACAATCAATATTAGGGTTCCGTACCCAAGGATAAAACTGGACCCTGTTGCTAAGCCTCCGCTGCCTGTTTGTCAGGCTCCAGGCTGTATCTCATAAACCGTGATAGCTAGAAAACTGAAATTTTCGTAAATTATGTTTTTCCGTTGCCGCTATAACAAAATACTTAAAATATTAAAAATATATTATTAACAATAGACGTGTTTTTCCGATTTTTTTGTGAAAGCCGTATCAAGTAGACGTTTTTTAATTTTCACAGAATATTTACTTTTCTAAATGAAAAAAGTTTAATTAAATACATTAAATATTAAAGGGGGGCTCTCATCTTTGATTATGAACACTATAGATAGAGCGATGTTACGTCATCCATTTTAAAAAGAGAAGCCCTTATTTAAGTTCTTATATGTTAAAAAGAGACACAAAATCTTTATTGTCATCTCTATCGCGTAACCCGTTTTGTTGATGTCACGCTTTTAAAGCTTGACAAACAAAGCGTCGACTTGTGAGCGATTTTGGTTTTCTTTTGATTTTGTGAAAGATTTTATTCATTTGTATATTGTTATTGTGATAAAAGAGACTCCATTAATTAAGTTATTGTTTAGTGAGGTATGGTTGGGTGTAGCGTGCTTGGCTGCGGAAGCCGCAGCGAAAAACACATCGAAGGATTGACTTTCCACAAGTGAGTGAGTTTTTTAATGTTTTTCTACAGATAAATACATAATAAATACATTGCGCGATCAGAAAAAAAGTGATTCAAATGTTAATTACGTTAAACTAGATTACTAGCATTTTCTTTAGTTATTTTGAGCAATTTTTTAATAGCATAACCTAAAAATATGCAGTATCTCAGTGTTCCCATAATTCACGTTTTTCATCCTACCCTGTCGTTAGGGTAAAATTTTCAAATTAGTAAACTGATGTTAATGAGTGAGTATATTATGAATTTCGTCGCGCTATAGCGACGCTGAATGATTTCCAATTGTTATCTACGGAATTACGGAATTAGTAAGTAATAAATTTGTTATATTTATTTAATTTCTTCGTATTCATTACAGTTTTCCTAAAGACCCGAATCTACGAGAAAAATGGATTGCGGCCACTGGAAGATGCAATTGGAAATCAACCAAATATAAAATACTTAGATGTACGAATACATCATCTTTTGAAAAATGTGACTGAAATAGACGAATGAATTCGAAATTTTCACACGAAACTGATTTTGTTTAAAGGTCAATAGTAAATAATGCAATAAAACTCATGTACAAAATAGTGCTGTCTTTTATTTTTCAAAATACAAACATAGACCCCACTATACCCATGATGACCCGTATGATATTTACATAACTTGCACTTATGGAACAGCTGTTTTTTTTTGTCCAGTAACAAAGTTAGTCCCGTACAAAAAAATATTCGTAATCATGGGAAGATTCATCCCTGATAGTTAGTAAAATGCTTTAGATTTCACGGTGTATTAAACATCAGTATAAATGGTAAAATTAAACAAAAAAGATTGTATAATACTAGGAGCAAGTATGTATAATTATATGATTGCAGGAAATAATATAGTAAACAGTAAACCTTTACAATAAATAAAACGACGTAACAATAAATTGACGTAATCAATTTTAAATTAAAAAGTAGCTTTTAGAATGGTGATTATACTATTTTGGGGTAATTGTTTTCTAGTGATCGCAACATTACAGGGAAAAATATTGCTATCTAAAAGAGGTACTCTCCCGTTGCATTATGACTCTGTCTATAGTGTTCATAGTCAAAGGCTCTCATACAATTTTTTTTTTATATTAATGGTAAATACGCATATACAGAATAAGAAATAGCTCAGCCACTTTTAGATGTTAAGTGGGGAAAAGATAATAAAACAAAGGTTGTTGCTGATGGGTCTCTAAACGCATCGCCCAAAAATTATATAAAAAGATCTATAACTCTTCGAACATCCACGGGAAGAAATAGGTACACAGTATATGTTAGTAATTAATCGTGTGTTACTTCCTATACCTCCAACAATGTAGTAGTGAAAACCTAAGAAAGAAACTTACTGTCGTATTAACTATATTAGTCAAATTTTATACAGTTTCGATGAAGAAAAGTAGGACTGTGGCTTTTAATGTAGAGAGACATGGGTTTGAATACAGAATAGGCCCTACACAAAATTGACTTCTCCTAAATTACCTCTTATACCACGGCCCATATTTCCCTCACCAAGGCTTATAGCGTAGCTACCCTAGCCTCCTGTGTGTAAGAAACGTCAACGCATCAAAATTAAAATTGTTAAAGAGTTTTAATAAAATCAAGATTAATTTTTAAATTGTGTGTAAAATATCAAACAAATAAGTAACTACACCCACGGCCGTAAGCCTAAAATACCTCAACAACTTTCGAAGTTGAATAAGGAAAATTTGGAAATAAAGCCCCAAGATCATCAGTCGCCTCTTACAGGAAGAAATGGGTTACAGCAATTCTAAGTCTACTGATACTGAAAACAACAAAGCTCAAAAAACAAACCAAAGAATCAAAACTTAAAGATAATAATCAAATGTATAAAATAAAGCTCAACCATAGCACGTGTGGAGAATGAGGCAAAAGTTGTGGGAATGAAGTGGGAGGATCTCGCAGCCGCTGCCCAAGATCGAGCCAGATGGAGAAATCTGCTCAAGGCCCTTTGTCCCTGCTGAGGGACGTCAGGATGGATGTATGTATGTATAGCACAACACAACAGAGGCATAAAAAGTTCACTTATTTTTTTCATTAAGTCATATATGTAATTAAATAATCAAGATATTTAGCGTTGAGGGAAAACTTAAGACTCAAACGTTCACGCCGTATTTTGTATTTTGACGACGACGTCCGTGGCCGGGTGGATAGGTGACTATATAGCTTATCGGTCCGGAGGTTGCGGGTTCGATCCTCGCCGAGAGCGACATTTATATGATGACTAATAAATAAAGAATAAATAAAGGAAAGAAAAATTTCGACACAGGCGGGAATCGAACCCGCGACCTCGGGTATACGCCCCGACGCTCTGCCAATTGAGCCACCGTGTCAATGGCTGCCAGCGCGAAATTCTTCTATCCTTTATTTCTTTTACACGTTTAAGTAGTGTTTGCGTTTCCTACCTCCGAATTTTTACTAATTCGTAAGGCCATTTTGTCCATCTTTTGTATTAGAGAAGTACATAATGTAATAGTTATTTCTTAATTCAAATGTGTTAGAGAAGGATCTATAGAGATTCGCCTTAGAAAATATTTGTATGGCCTCGCAAGTAAATATCACAGCGCTTTATTTTATTTGTCAAATTTGTGACAGATACGCAATTCCGAAAGTGGCTGAGATATTTTAAAGTCTGAAGCTCTTGCTAAGCCTTTTTGGGGTTTTGTAATTAACTAGAAACCCTCATAGTTTCACCATGTCTGTCTGTCTATCCATCGGGGGCGTAACTTTCGCTTGGGTCTGAAGTTGTCATTTGCTATGATTGTTTCATATTAAAGCCACTGATAATATAATAGAATTGTATGTCTTTAATCTATACTAATATTATAAAGCTGAAGAGTTTGTTTGTTTGAACGCTAGGATCTCAGGAACTACCCAATCAAATTGAAAAATTATTTTTGTGTTGGATAGTTCATTTATTGAGGAAGGTTTTAGGCTATATATCATTACGCTGCGACCAACAGGAGCAAACTATCAGCGAATAATGTTGCAAAAACGGGGATAATTATTCATACTAAGGCTTCCGTTGTGTGCGCTGCGTAAACGGTTGAAGTTACCCAAAAAAAAATGTATTAAAAAATGTATTTCTCTTTAAATGATCTAAAAAAATGCGCGTGACAGTATATGTCTAACTTTTAAGTTTCACTTACTATAACCATTTTTATGGTAAATAAATTTGGTCGAATTTAATGCATAATTGCCATAATGTTTTACCAACATAATATTAATCTTTATCCAAATAAATATGTTGTTGATTGAGAGTATTTAATTGAGAACAAATTTTTTCTTGACATCACTTAATTTAAATAAACATCTTAGAAGATAATACAATTTTTAAATTACTTCGTAACAAAATTTACACGCGTGCATGAAGCGCAAGACAAGACGCTGCGCTGGCCGGCGAGCGAGGTCACCTGCGCGAGAAGCTTAAGAGCTTAAGCCTTATCCTATTAATATTATAAATGTGAAAGTTTAGATGTTTGTGTGTTTGTAGCTAAATGAAGACTAATTCACAGAACGTATTTAAAATAAAATTTACAGGAAGCCAGATAATGATCCCAATTAACACAATAGGACACTTTTTATCCCAGAAAAATTAAGAGATCAATAAATTTTCTTAAAAAATGGTTAATCAGACTAAGAATCAATGTTCAGCCGAAACTACTATACTTATAAACTTAAAATTTATAAAGTGAAAAAATTGTGAGGACACTATGAAAAACACCTTTTTTTTCATCGCATGACAGAGACCCTCAACAGGTCAGTTAAATATTTCAGTTTGACGACGTGAAAGTCTACACTTTTGACAGTACGAAGTCTGTGGGGTCAGCTAGTCTGTTATAATATTAATGTAAATATTTTTGTGTTCATCTTATCCTTTAAGTTGCTGTGTAGTGTCGGCTTAGAATAGCACTACCCCATTTCTTCAGGTGGATGACGTAAGAGGCGACTAAAGGTATTGGGGCTTTTTAAGGGATTTTTGGGCGATGCGGTTGGAAACCCATCACCAACAACCTTTATTTTACCATCTTTTTCCCACGCAACTTCCAAAAGTGGCTGAGGAAGTGTGCTACCCCTTCTAGGGATTTATTCATCATCATTCATCATCATTTTGTTTACCATTTGAGTTGTGCAAAGTAAAATATCTGGCACAAAAGTAATTTACATCGCTATTGACATTCCATTGTTATTTAATTAACCTTTATTTTAGGTACAAATTTTTTCCCACTCAAGTTTCGAAAATGGCTGAGTAATTTCTTATTCTGAAGCTCTGGGGGTAACCCTAGCGATTTATAGCCGTGAGAATTTGTATGTTTGCATGTACATATTTAATTAAGTTTTTGGGAATCTGAATCAAATCAAAAAATAATTTTTCAATTAAGGTCTTGAATTTTGTAATAAAGAAAAAATATGTACCTTTTTTTATTGCGTTTTAGCAATGATTTATTATCTGTGCCCAATTTCTCTACACTCGACAGTTTGGCCATGTTAGTAGGTGATACTTTGGATTATTGCAGGGATCTTAAGAATCTTTATGGATGTACATCTTTACAGTAAATTTTAAGACATCTTTTTCTGAAAGATACAGATATTGAATAATGAACGAGAAGAACCTAATCAATTAGAAGTTCTCCAAAGTTCAAATCTTACCACTTGGACCAGTGGGTAGACACATAAAAAAACGTATTACTTGGCTACAGAATAAATAGTGGTAAAGCAAAAAAAATACCAAATTTATATTCACAATTTATATTAAATAGGATCGTACAAAATTATATACAAATTTGTTCTAACATAACACAGCAACATTGTAACATTTATCTAATAGTAGTATGGGTACGGCAGTCTTGGTGCTAGGAGTGGCGCTGGCGCGGGAGCAAACACGGGGGCTCGGAATGCAGGAGCGGCTACCGGGGCGGGAGCTACAAACCGTGCTGGCCCGGGAGCAAACACTGGCGCCGGCGCGGGAGCAAATACTGGCGCCGGGGCAGGAGCAAATACTGGCGCGGGGGCGGGAGCTAAAACTCTCGCTGGAGCAACTACTGGCGCCGGCGCTGGTACCACTAATGGTTCCCGTCTAACCACTGCGTTAAATCCATTAATAGGATCAGCAGCATAATCAACTATTCTTCTAGTACCATCAGGATCAACGACGGAGTATGAGCCAGTAACTATGTCCCCGTTCCTGTGCTCCTGGTGTCCTTTATAGTCCCCTGTGAGGGCGTCTTGCACGTCGTACCCGTATGAGTACTGGGGAAGTGGGTCGACGCGAACTGCCGGCGCCAAGACCGAAGCTTTCACCATACCCACTACACACACAAACATTACAATCTGGAACGAAAGAAAATATTGTTTGTAATTATATCCACTTCAAAATAGGATAGCCCAAATAATCTTGTACAAAAGAACAAACTAATTTTAAGTTATAATAACAACCATTTATGAATATGTTTAAGAGAAAATATTTGATTGGAATTACAATACAAAGTTTCTTTATAATATTATTCAATTGACGTACCGATGATATAACAAGCACAATAATAAATCTAATTAATTGACGATGCACTCAGATTTCGATCCGCAGCGACACCTACAAACGCGCTCAGAATTTCAATGTAAGGTAGCAAACTACCTCATTGTGCAATCATTATAAATTATCCATTCATATGACGGCTGTACTTTTCATTTGCTACTACTAAATTTTGTCAGGAGAAATTAAATTATCATAAAAATCAGGATAGAATCAAATTATTGTTCGCTAAGATTTATAATTAAACAAATTATTCTTTAAGTTGTTTTTAAATAGACGTATGGTTTTTTTATAGGATGAGTCTTGTGTTAGTTGTATCAGTATTTTCGTTTAAGTTATTTTTGGTTTTTATCGGGTATCAAGATAACGTAAACCAAATGTTATTGCTCATTTTTCATGATAATACTGTAGATGTCCTTTAAATACAGTGAGTGGTACAGGCACGCAAAAGAGTTCATTTATGAAAGGAAAGTTATAATTTAAGGTCTAATCATTTTAGAATATATTTCAGTACGCAAAACATAGACAGTGTTTTATAAAATAAAAGGCAATAGCACTCACAATTATTTTTTTTACTTATTGATAAAGGAACACACACGCGTTTATGTCTTTTATATCAACATCGGTGTTTGTAGGTTGCGTAGTGTATTACCTATTCTTACTTATTTTTATATTATTGCTTTGATATACTATATAACTTAGTATTAAGTTGACTTTTGACGTTCAAAAAACAAAGATTTATCTTTTTACTTTGAAATAAATGATTATTTTATTTTTATTTATATATTGTGTTATTCAAGATTCAAAGTAGTTATGTTTTCAATATAATTTATTTCAGTTAAGGAAAATTTATTATTATATAGGCACACTTTGGTTATTATGTGCGAGAAATTAAACTAATCTAAGACAGTGGAGTGTGGGGTTTTAGGCCACAGTTTATAATGGTTTGTTTTATCACTATACATCACTTCTTTTATTGATTTATATCAACTACAAATTTACCGTTTTTTACTATATGATTAATTAAGTTTTAAATTTGATAGTGTTTCACAAACGTACCTTGCTGTCCATTTCGAAGAGCGTGGAGGAGGATGACCAGCGAATGATGACAACTGTGCCCCAATCTAGCCCCGGCGCAGTTTTATATTGGTCACTGCGCAACTTTGGACGTGAGCACAATACGTACGTACGAAGAAAGTGATGTTGCGCGATCCTATCTTGCGATATACCGATCGATATGGCGTATGGGAACCTTTGGGATTTCCCTCCAAACAAACATATAATCATTATAAATATATACGGCCATATTGTACCCAGATCAAGTTAGCCCCAAACTAAGTAAGACTTGTATTATGGATTACTAACTAAACGATATATAGAATACTATATGTCGCTACCCCTTTCTACCCACGGGTGTCGTAAGAGGCGACTAAGGGTATTGGGGCTTTTTATTGGATTTTTGGGCAATGCGGTTGGAGACCCATTACCAAAAACCTTTATTTATACCATCTTTTCCCCACTCAACTTCCAAAAGTGGCTGAGGAATTTATAATTCCTTAGCTCTGGCTACCCCTTCTAGGGAAATATAGCCATGAGTATATGTATGTATGTATGTATATAATAAACATATAAATAACACCCAAAACTAAGAAACAATCATTAATGCTCATCACAGGAATGGTGCTCTCCCGTGAACCCGCAACGTCCGGACCGAGAAGGTAGTCACCTATCCACTCGGCCACGGATGTCGTCAAACATCGAACCATTTATTTATTGAATCATGTTTAATTAAATATAAACTAGTTCCTTCCGCACTTATTCTATTTTTAATATAATTCCAGTAGAATTAAACTTAAGCTAAGTGTCATATTTTAAGTACGGATGAATGGTACAAAATGAACATCATTTTTGAATTTTCCTTTAACGAATGGCAAAAACGAAACTCTTACAGTTTCGTTATGTTAGACTATCTGTCAATGCGTATGTCTCAGTAATTTACCTCTTAAAATTGTTTTTACTACATAATAAAAAAAAATATACATTTTATTTTGTAACGTTGATTTTGCGGTAATATATGTTATATATATATCATCATACATAGTATAAAACAAAGTCGCTTTCGCTGTATGTCCGTATGTATGCTTAGATCTTTAAAACTACGCAACGGATTTTGATGCGGTTTTTTTTAATAGATAGAGTGATTCTTAAGGAAGGTTTGTATGTATAATAAATGCATAATATAGTAGAGAAACACTGATAAGTTTAAAGGTTTCTAATATGATGTCGTAAATAAGCACGTTTTTTTGCGCTTATATTGCAAACGCTGGCTGAACCCTACGAGATAGACCAAAATAATGTATTGTTCACCTTAAAAAGTTTAACAAAAAAGTCCGCGATGGTATATGTCTATCTCTTAGGGATAACCCAGCATAACCATTTTTATTCTTTACTAAAAAATGGTTATTTACGAAGTGATATTTACGAAGTGATTTTTAACAATACAGCATTAATCCTTATCCAATTAAATTGTGCATTTATTATAGATCAATATGCTTTTTACAGCATGTAATTTAAGTGAATATTACCGAAGATATTACAAATTTAAAATGCAGGGTCGTAGTTGTTTGCGCCGGGCGGCGGCGCGTGCCTATAAATAGCGCGTCGATGGCCGCGCTTCGCCTTCCCTTACTCCGAGCCTCGCTCGACTACACGATTTCCCCGGACGCCGGGATTCGACGCCCACGTAGCGTGCTCTCGGATCCCGACGACGACAT
This sequence comes from Bedellia somnulentella, assembly GCA_963576735.1. Taxonomy (NCBI): domain Eukaryota; kingdom Metazoa; phylum Arthropoda; class Insecta; order Lepidoptera; family Bedelliidae; genus Bedellia; species Bedellia somnulentella. The sequence continues at coordinate 7,239,161 of OY755191.1, read as the reverse complement.
CACCCGCGAGCTCGAGGCCTCAGGGGCCACCGGCGCTCGCGGTCACACCAACAACTACTACCACTCCAGACACCGACCCCGCCGGAGAGGTCGTAGAACTTAACACTAACCCTTAGAGTCACACCAGTCTCAACTAGAGCCTATTTTATTTTTATACTCACCCTATCCGACTTAGCTTAGGTACACTCCTTTTCACCGCCAGGGCGGCCTTCAGCCGCCCGGCACAACACATCATGGTGACGCCGCACAGGCCGCAGGGCCAGCAGCACCGAGCCGGAGGGGTTTTAGTCGGTAAAAGTCCGACATACCCCCGTCCAGATCCATGAGGATTTCCCCTCCGGTAAACAAAAAAAAAAAAAACGCTTCGCCTTATAGCACTTTATGATTTGCAGCGATCGCACGCGTTTATCGGAGCTCTCTAGCGAGGAAAATATCAAGAATTAAACATGTTTGTATTGGCTAATGACAAAAAAGCTGTGAACGTTGTGTATAAGGACATTCTGTAGTAGGTATATTTTGCATTGCACCCGTGCGAAGCCGGGGCGGGTCGCTAGTATGGTATATAAAATATGTTTATTAAAATCAAAGGTTTGTAAGATACACATTTCAGCATGGTAATAGTGTACCTCCCAACTTGAACATATAAAAAATATTTATTCTCCCGATACTTTACAAGCCATACAGCTATAAAGACTCGGACGATTGTTTGATATTACCTACATTATTATTGTTTATTATTTTATCACCAAATAGGCCCGAAAAGATCATCTTTGTCATATACAATATTGATTAAAAGTTCCTTGCAAATATATTTCACAGACATTTCTGGAACTATTAATAGACGATTAAAAAATATTCATAACAGATAAATATTGCGCGGTTGGAGCTTGTCATTAAACGTTGAGAACTTATATTAGGACGCATCCTAAAGGATCTGTTATCGAACCATAGGATAATGGGGCTCTTTACTTTTAAGTATGTTAACTATAATCTCTTGATGGTCAAATTATTTTATTTCAATTCACAATATAAGTAGTGAGGAGTTAGACCAATTTTGATTTCTTCAATTAATACTGAATTCGTTATCGCCATCTCATTGCCGTAATTACTGAGATGACAAGAGTTATTACTTAGATAAAAAAGTTATTTTATTTTCTTATACTATAGTACATGAATATGGCGTCGGAAGGGGGGGGGAGGGGCGTGGACTTGGGCATCAACCCCTTTACCTATTTTATGTTATGGTGTATCTCAAATTTTATTTGTGAACTTTCAAAACACTATATATTACGAAAAATACTGTATCAAGATTGCGACGTTTTATAATATGTATTCTCTATATATAAGAAAGAAAAAAATCATTTTTTCATTGCTAAATACAAAAAAACACAGTTACACTCACATACATTTACATATATGACGTCTTACGTATGGCCAACAGTTCTATACTTATTGTAAGGATGCATTCATTACGATGAAAAAGTTAATTCTATAAAGAAGCTTTTTCCATTATTTATATCTATACTTATAGTTAATCTGTAGAGGTCCATTCTGTACATTAAATATATTTTCAAAATAACTCTCAGGGGGTGATTAGTGATTGATACTGGTGCCAAAAATGCAATTACTAAAATTTTTGTCTGTCTGTCCGTCTGTCTGTCTGTCTGTCGGTTTATATGTTCCTTATGGAAACAAAAACTACTCGATGGATATTAACGAAACTTGGTAGAATTATTCTTCATACTCCTGGACAGGTTAAAGTGTACTTTTCAGCAGAGTAGTGAAGGGGAATATTGGGAAATTTTGGGAAAACGGGGGATGTTACTCCATTTTTTAAGCTTCTGTCGCGTGTGCAGACTTAATGGTTATAGTTACATAGAAATCATGTACGACGGAAATATTCGACATAGAATTGTCTAAAAAATATCCTTCAACAGCAAATGTCTATCTTCTATGGTTGACTCACAATAACACGTATAACTCCTGATAGCTTAGCAGTTCGGAGCATCCTGATTATATTTGTTTACTCTTACGTTTATAGTTCTCTCATTCATCTCTCATTTAAAAAAGTTTACATTATTACCTATTCAATAAAAAAAGAATCATAAAAATCGGTAAAGGAACACATGAAACATATCCACAGTCCTGCTGAATCATGCTATAACGATATTTTTTAGTAATGGTTGCGCGGGCAAAAGATAGCCGTGAGTATGATGTATGCAAAGTTTGTAACAATGGTTGTTTATTTGCATGGGTTTATTTTCGGAGATACTGAACCGTTCATTAAAGCGCTTTCACAATCACAAAGCTAAACTATTCAGGAGTGCTATAAATTGCGCTAAATATCACAAAGGTTGAGCAGTGACGCTAGGAAAAAAGCCACTGTCATTGTTTGTTGCTGGTTGTCATGTTCATTCCAATAGGGAGCGCCTGTCTCAATATTATGCAGGAATTCGTTCGTGAAATATGTTTTTCTAGTTTCCTACGAAGTATTTACGTAGGTAATTCGGTATGCAAAGTTTTTTTTGGTATCTATTAAATATTTTTATTCGATAGCAATCACGAAAATAAAAGACTAATTTAATATTTTTCATTTAAAATGAATAATTGTAAAGTTATAATTTTTTAAACATTGTTCAACTTTTGTTGTTAATGACGTCATCGATAGAAAAACAAAAACAAAAACTTCAAATTAAAAACTAAACAGAAAAATTAAATATTATTATTTTTTATTTAAAAAAGAACCGCCTTCAAAAATCCAACTGAAAAGTATAAAATAATTTTTATTTATTTTATTATGTACAACTCTATTCAACTTCTTCTTTTTGAAGTCGGTGCCAAAACAATTTTCATGACAAAGAAGAACGAATATTAGTGGCCCGCCCAAGTTGAGTGAGTTCTCCACCCCATCAGCGTATGTCATCCTTATAAACCTTCCTTTTTAATGAATTAATAAAAAAATTCGCATCAAAATTCATTTCGTAGTTTTACAGATTAAAGTATACATAAGGATGTCCCTATATCCCAGACAGGGAGAGAGAAAGCGACTTTGTTTTATACTATGTAGTGATTTAGATTCTCGATCGTCTTTTTACACTGTTAGAAGTATTGGTTGTGCCAACTCGGTGCATGCATGTCTCTGTCGAATTGTTAATTCCGTTAGTTTGAAATCTGATAATCTTACATAACCTAACCTAACGTTAGTTTACTATCTCGCTATCTATCTAAAATTATAATTTACTAGTATTTACAGTTTTACGGTGACATGTATATTATGATAATTTCTCTGCGGAGTGCGACGCATGCACACCAGGCTAAGCACCGCTCACTGTCCCCCAATTCCATCCTTTATAAAGCGAAGTCGTTGCGAGCGGATGAAATTTCTTGATTTTTGAGCGCGATTGTGTTACCTACTGTTGTTGAGGCACTATCGATTGATTTATTATTCGTATGGTTTTCTCTATGTAGCAATTTTCATTTTGGATTTGTCTGTTTGGCACCGACTTCAAAAAGAAGAAGTTGAATAGAGTTGTACATAATAAAATAAATAAAAATTATTTTATACTTTTCAGTTGGATTTTTGAAGGCGGTTCTTTTTTAAATAAAAAATAATAATATTTAATTTTTCTGTTTAGTTTTTAATTTGAAGTTTTTGTTTTTGTTTTTTATTTTATACTTTTTAGTGATAAGTTCTTAAATCACTCTGAGTTTTTTTAGTGAATTAGTGATAGTTTTTTAGAGATAAGTTTTACTGTCCGTTTATTTTATAGTTTTTTTAACAGGTAGTTATAATATTTGTTATTATGACTTTAGCTTACTTGTTACTATTTTGTTTACCTGCGGGCCTAGATAGAAAATCAAAGGCTGATTTAAGGAAAAGTCGCGTAAGGGAGAACGAAACACCCATCGAAAAAAAAGCAAAGACTTCAGCAGGGCAAGCACGAGCCGTATTTAAACTAGTTATCGCGTGGGATAAAGCAGCCATCTTCTACGCACTTACTTAGTATTGTATACTGCCATCTCATTCTAACCGTTATCGTGTCGATAACTCGTGCTTGCCCTTCAGAATGAGAGAGATCGTCAGCGTGCTGCTCTTGCTACCGAAACAGATGAGCAAAGAGAAGTTCACCTATCACAAATGCGAAGAAACACTCTTAAATATATGTAGCGTTGAGTCGTGTAAAATCCCTTGATGAGATGGCTTTAAGTGATATAGATTCAAAGAAATTACTTAACCATCCCCATGACGAAAGAGCCTTGATTGAAATTACCAGGATGAAAAACATGATGTTGCATTATATATTTTTTTCTTCAATATAATTAAGAGTAATTTATTCATGTTTTATATACTTTTTCGTTTAATAATTTAGTAACTCTGTTTATTACTAATAAAAAACTTTATTAACATATATTGATAAATCTCTGTCTAGTATTGATAATTTTACATACATACTTATATTTCAAACTAAGAAACCTCCTTTTTTTCGAGTCGGTTAAAGAACTTAAACCCTCTCCTGAATGTAATAACATAAACTGATAACTCTTTGTCTAATAATAACTAAGAACCTTCAAACTTACATACATACTTATAGGTGAAACTCAGAAACTCCTTTTTTGAGACGGTTAGATCACTAAAACCTTGTCCTGAAAGTAACAAGTAGTTTTCTGAAAATCGCATCCAAATAGCTTAAGCGAAACGCGAGATAATCGCCGACCAACATACATACATGCAGGTCAAACACAGAACCTCCTTTCTTTTAGAGTCGGTTAAATCACTTAACCCATCTTCTAAATGTACCGAATACTTTTCTGAAAACCGCATCCAAATAGCTTAAGCCAAACGTGAGATAATCGCGGACCAACAGACATACATACAGGTCAAACACAGAACCTCCTTTCTTTTTTTGGTCGGTTAAGGCACTAAAACCTTCTCCTAAATGTAACGAATACTTTTCTGAAAACCGCATCCAAATAGCTTAAGCCAAACGTGAGATAATCGCGGACCAACAGACATACATACAGGTCAAACACAGAACCTCCTTCCTTTTTTTGGTCGGTTAAGGTACTAAAACCTTCTCCTAAATGTAACGAATACTGTTCTGAAAACCGCATCCAAATAGCTTAAGCCAAACTCGAGATAATCGCGGACAATTATACATACATACATACATACATACATACAAACAATCGAACTGAGAACCTCCTTTTTTGAAGTCGGTTAAAAATATAAATAATGTTTAATAAAAATTTTGCTGATTGCAAAACATTTCACGAATTTTGTGATCTCTAATGAAATTATTATGAAATTATACTAATCAAATCTATGATTTTCGATATTTTATTAATATGTAGCGGCGCGCTGTCAGTACACAATGACGCGCACTACATAGAAACGCTGACAGTGCAAGAATAATCACATTCCACAGCAACACTTAACGAAGCAATATACGTCACACGCGTCATCAAGACTCGCCATACAAATCGTACATCGCGCAATCGAAGTTTCTAAAACATAACATAACATAAACGTTCACGCCGAATATCCCCGAAGGGGTTGGCAGAGGTACTAATACTTCTGAACATCACGTGACTTTTTCACCTGGTGTTCAGAGTACCCACGTTTTGCATGGACAGTGTACTCACGTGATAGGGGTAGGGGGCAGGCCTATCGCCGTTTTGTACGAATACACTGTCACATGACTAAGTACAACTCAGCCATGTGGGTTTCCTCACGATGTTTTCCCTCACCGTTAACAACCATGATAAATTAACCACACATATGTCTTTAGAAAAGACAAATTGGTATAGGCGCGACCCAGGATTTGAACACTAGTCGTTTGCACAATAACCGAGTGTTCTACCCACTGGGCTATCACGGTTGCTTTCTAAAACATTTACTATATATACAAGTTCCAACTTAATACAGTTGGACCGCAGTCCCCAGGCATACCACCGCCTGGCGGAAGATCTTCCCTTTTCAGCCACAAATAAACTGCAAAAACGAATGTCTTTGAAATAACACTCAAGGTCAAATGCTGTTACAGTTTTTTGATAAAATAATGGTCATCTTAGCTTTGTTTGATTTATTTTCACGAAAATATTGTTAATAAACATAATATCTTCAAATGGTTTCGTAATCAGCACCACTTTTGTAAAATTTGCATACCGAATTCTATAAGATTAGTGATGTTCATAATTTAAAAAAAAAACCCACATCGGGGTTATATGTTTCTCAAAAATTATTGATTCTAAACTACCATTGGCTAATAAATTAATATAATAATTTTCCTGGTCCAAGGGAGCTTAACCGCGAACATCTGGTGCTATGACATTTTTGGTTCGTTTAACTGGTTTAACTCAACAACTAAGTTTTCAATTATTAGAATTGACATTATAGTATAAGATCCCGCTGCTGAATCTCTACGTTCATAACGTACAAAGTCAAACACACATTTTAACATAAGTTTATGAATAGGAGAATACACTGACAAGACGCAGCCAGGCAAAAGTGGCCGCAAGTAATTTTAATTTAATTAATGTTTATTATTTTTTGGAGACAAATTTCGTTCACTTGTTTTCGAAACATAATAACATCCCCATAAATATGTTATTATTTTTAGTGATTTTCCATTATATTAATTACGTAAAACGTATCTAGATCAGATAGAAAATATTCTTATAAAGGCGAGGGTCCGAAGTGAGAAGAATAAAAGAGCATCTCGTACATGCTATAGAATAATTAATGTAAGGGAAGCAAGAGAAGTTTTTCAAGATGGTACTAAATGGCGATCGATAGTCTCCGCCTACCCCAATGGGAATAATGGGCGTGAGTATTGGTAAGTAGGTAAGTATTTAAAAAATAAAAATATAGTTATTATATAAGTCATAATCAAATCATAAAACATAAATAGAAACAATAGCACGGTTTGTGAAATATATTTGGATATATCGCGTTTTTAACAGATGGCAACCCTAATTTGCGGCCGCTTTTTCACAGGCAGCTATGTATTATCATATTAGGAAAAAAATAGCTTTAATTTCATATAAGAAATATGCGTGTAACTTATGAATGTATAAAACACACCAAAATATAACCTACTTACCTGGCTGCGAGGTAGTTGCGGCCGAATTTGCAACGGCACCTATGGATTTTTATATTCTTCATATGCACTGCTATGATGGGGATGTTGTTATATTTCGAAAACAAGTGAACGAAATTTGTCTCCGAAAAATAATAAACATTAATTAAATTAAAATTACTTGCGGCCACTTTTGCCTGGCTGCGTCTTGTCAGTGTGTTCTCCTTTTCATAAACTTATGTTAAAATGTGTGTTTGACTTTGTACGTTATGAACGCAGAGATTCAGCAGCGGGATCTTATACTATTAGAAGACTCGGGCAACAGTTTTTAGATGGTTCAGGGAATTTAAAAGACCTCGGAACGTTGCTAAAAAGACAGTATCTAGTGTTTTTTCTCCACGTGGAAATTTATCAACATCAATGTTATAAAATTGTTAACTGGAAGTGGTAAACTGTAGTAGCATTGCTGAAATTTTCGTGGGAAAACGCAAAGACTGGACTTTAGCGGGATTTATTGAAGTATAAAAACTGTAATAGTAAAACACTGCTTCATCCACCCTTCAGCCCTGACTTAGCTCCTTGTGATTTCTTTTTCTCAACAGTTATCGAAAAAATTAAAGCAAAGATTGTGCTGTTTAGTTTACTTAGGTTTAGAATGATATCAAATTTGAGGACGTTTTTGCAATCAATTGCATCAGTGGCTAATGTTGCTTTTTTCTAAATTCGTAAAAAAATTCCTCAAACACATAAATAATAATAAATACTATTAATATATTACATACATACATACATATTCTATCGCCGTTAGTTCCCATTGGGGTAGGCAGAGACTATCGATCGCCACTTTGTACGATCCTGGCAAACCTCTCTAGCTTTATTCACATCCATCAATCTTTTCATACATGCTTTTTTATTCTTCGTACTTCGGACACCTGCCTTTTTGATCACATTTTTTATTTGATCCAAATGTGTCCTCCGAGGTCGTCCTCTACTAACATTACCTTCCACATTGGCTAATATATTAATATATTAAAATCATTTAAAATTATAAAAGTTCAGATGAACAAACCAATAAAACATAAAATAAATATTTTTAAATACTCCAGCACTCAGCCACTCTATGCCTGCAATGCTTCTTGACTAAGCACATTTTTGTTTTGGATAGAGATAATTTCAAACCGAGCTCACTTAAAACGCTTTCTACATATGACATATTTATGATAGAGTATAGATCTATCTATATTCATTTTCAAGCGTATGACTCTCTTGGCAGGACGTGCCACGGCACATCACTATCATGTAATTTGAATATTTAGAGGCCTAGCACGAGCACTTTTTTATCATCACGATATCGGTTTGAATGAGATGACCGTATACGATACTAAGTAAGTGCGTAAGAGACGGCTGTTATATACCACGCGATATCTAGTTAAAAAGACGCCCGTACTAGGTACGCAGATTTAAAAAGGCCCATTAACAGAGGTATTTTAATAAAAAAGAACCGGAGGTATTTAATTAATAATATATATTTAATTAATCTGTATCTGGAAATAAAACGCGGAAACTTATATTTCTTTTTTCATAGTGTTTGTATGAAAATACGAAGTTACATTTGCAGTTTTACAATTGCTGCTGTATCTCAAAAAGTGCTGAATATATTTTGTTCAAACCAATTTTAGTTGTTAGTTCTTATTGCGATCTGAAATATATATTTTATTTATATTTTTCACTTTCACATTTAAAAAGTTAGTGGAAGGACACAAATATTACCACTTTGGGAGTTTAAATATCTATCCAGCCATTGATTATATTTTTTTAAAGATATTTCTTAAATTACATGACACATTTAATAAAGGGATAAGAGGTCTACTAGGGTAGAGAGGCAATCATCTCTTTACCTATATTGTCAATAAAGAGCATGTGTATTTTCTTTGAAGATTAGAATATAATTGATCATTTTTTCACTTGTATATATATGATAAGCGGTTATTTTCATGAGAACGGCTTCTGCGTTGATTTTTAAGGTTAGCCGTTGTCATAAATTGGTGATTTCATCACGGTAGTGTTGGTTGGAATTATGAGTTTGATATCTACACATTTCACAGTAGGTGTAAAGAAATGTGTATAAAGATTTTTGGAGAGAACTTTCTCTACCCCCACTCTATAACTGAAGTGATCATGTCGACTAATCTAATTACTATCGATCATGTTAGAATAAAATAATTTTAAAATCAATAAAACAAAAAACAAGGAAAACAAAAAGTCACATAAAATCTTACAAATTTAATTAAAACAAACAATTATTAAAAATAAAAAGTCTTTCAAAAAGGGCTATCAAATTAATGGTATTACAAAGTCTTAGGGGTATCGGTAACCAGCAGCGGGGGCATTGGCCACTAGTTTAGCGGGAGCGGGGCGGGCAGGAGCTGGGGCGGGCGCGGCGTAGGTGAGGCGGGCGGGGGCGGGGGCGGGGAACACCGGGGCGGTTTCGTAGCGAGCCCGAACGGCGGCGGTTGGCACGGCGTAAGCGGCGGGCGCAGCGGCGTAGGCAGCGGGAGCGGCGGCGTAGGCAGCGGGGGCGGCGGCGTAGGCAGCGGGAGCGGCGGCGTAAGCAGCGGGAGCAGGAGCGGCTACTGCATATCTCGCTGCCACCTCCGAAGTGTAAGCTGCTGCTACCGGTGCGGCGAACCCGGCCGGCACTGCTGAGGTGTATGCGACGGGAGCGGCGGCGTATCTCCCGAACACTGGGGCCGCGGGAGAGACAGAGTATCTTTGTACCGCTGGAGCAAAAACCTGGGGAGTATTGACATAACGAGCTGCCACTACTCCAGGCTGAGCAAAAGCTACCGGCTCGGCGACGGCAGCTGCAGGGGCCGCGGCGACGGGTGCAGCCGGGGCGAATGTTTCTACTACAGCGGGAGCAGCTGCGTAGCGCGCGGGAGCGACTGCGGCGGCGGCGTAGCGAGCGGGCGCGAACACGGGGGCGGCGGCGTAGCGGGCAGGACCGACCACTGGCTCGGCGACCACTGCAGGAGCAGCGACTAGGGCCTCGTTACGAACAACAGCATTGAAACCGTTGACAGAATCTGCTGTGTAGTCGACTACTCTGCGCGTGCCGTCAGCTTCGACTAGCGAGTAGGATCCCTGCACGAGGTCTCCGTCGCGCTGCTCCTGCTGCGTCTTGTAGTCGCCGGTGAGCGAGTCGGCCACGCTGTACCCGTACCGGTACTGCGGTAATGTGTCAAACTCCTCCAGCCGCGCCGCCACCACCGGCGCTGGTGCGATGCTGGCATGGCTGACTGCCACCAAGCAGGCGAACACCATTAACTGTAAAGATAACATTGTCAAATTAACTATCACATTTAATGCACTAAAAATTATAGAACTTTTTTGGAACAATTTTTGTCACTTTTTTATTCACTTCGCACTGCACAGTTATCACTTATTTGAAACTTCATACCTTGAAAGCCATTTTTTCTTAGAAGATGTTTGTCAGGGTGCGATGGGATGAGCACTGTGCTCCCAGTTCCTCTCCGCGAGCGTTTTATACAAATGCTAGTGCGCTTGCTTCATCCCGCCGCGTCTTCAAATTTGAATATATTCAAGTACACACGTACGGGCGGATCTGCCGCTGGACAATGCCACGTAAACAAATGTCGCTAGAACACTTGTGCAACTAAGTCGCTGAGCTCGAAACTCGAATCACTCGGATCACGCTCTTGATTCCAGCCGTGACGGTGACGAACCTCTTTCAGGTGCTACTTTACGCAATTTATTCGCACATAGTCTAGACCAAACGCTATTGTAAAAACAAGGCTGGAATGTTAATCACGTATGAAAAGTTACCGGTTTCTAATAAATGCACAAAAATGCCTGTTTTACAGTACGTGAATATATTTATCGCCAATATGCAGTGGTATTTTTTGTTTATTGTTGTGTCTGTAAAATTAACAACCAAGTTGGCAGTGAGCGTTATTAAAAATACCTACATTCATTCATTTTAAGCTGAATTCCAACACTATTCCAAATAGTCATATTGCGTTAAAAAAAGGAGCATTTAAAAATAAATTTAATAATGCTATTAAAAAATACGGTGTTTTTGTAAATCGAAGAAAAATATTTTAGAATCCTTCAAGCCAGCGCCACGGACGGAGGCTCTCAAATAACTTCACATATCGGTAAAATGTTAATAGTACTAAATTCTTATTATAAAAAAAAATTGCACCATAATTAAATAACCAAAAGAACACGAACATAACACACAAATCAAGTTGGTCCCAAAGTTCTTCGTTATAACTGTTTTATAATATACTAACTCCATTTTTTTTATTATACCTATACATAATAGAAATAAATCCTCGCCAGATCTTAGATAAAATAAAATTAAACGAACAACAGTTCGTTTAATTTCTTCATGGAAATGTTTGAACTCAGCTGGATTGAACCCGTGCCCATCGGGCTGAATTAGAAAAAACCAAGTCAGTCGTGATATAAAAACCAATAAGTGAATAGTAACTTCACCATATAGAATAGAATAACTCTTTTTTGCACATCAAACACAAATTTACAAAATAAATTATCATACAGTTTACAGTGTGGTACAATTGGCGGTCTTATCGCTAAAATACTACTTTTATATACTATTTTTAAGACGAAATACATCATTACTTTTTATTTATTTAAATTGATTTTTAATGATTTAGGAAGAGATATGTTAAGTCCCAACATCGGCTTAACACTGGAAATATGTCATGATAATTTAAAGAAAACAGAAGTAAAAATAACGTGCCGTGTAGTGCCGGCTTAGAATGTCGCTACCCCTTTCTACCCACGGGTGTCGTAAGAAGCGACTAAGGGTATTGGGGCTTTTTATTGGATTTTTGGGCGATGCGGTTGGAGACTCATCACCAACAACCTTTACTTTACCATCTTTTCCCTACTCAACTTTCCAAAAGCGGCTGAGTAATTTCTAATTCCTTGGCTCTGGCTACCTGCTCTAGGGATTTATAGCCGTGAGTATATGTATGTATGTAAGTTAAAATACTGTGCACCTCACCTTCATTTACAGGAAAGGAACTAACTTCTTTTAATAAATCCCGATATGTTATTGTACTGAGAGTCTACAGATTTCGTTAAATAGATGCTTTTAATGCTGGTCATTTTAATAAAGTGAATGCTTATTTAAAAAAAAGAATTATTGTTAGATATAAGCGAAAACTAATTCTTTGTAGTACTGTGTACTCTTCATATCAATTTATTCATGTTTATTGCTTCACCCAATCATAATATAGAATCAATAATATTTATAGATGGAACATTACCAATAATCATTTGATATCTAGATCTTCCCTAGAGCACAGATATTCATTCTTAGTATTACAGATTTGATCATCATTATCATAATCATTTATTTATTTTTAACACGCTTATATTAGCTTCACCTGAATACTGTATGTATGTAACCGACTCCTTTAAACTTTTGAACCACTTTAAACTAAATGATTTAATTAAAAACTTGCACACTTATCGAGAATCAGGGATAATATAATAATTTTATAGGTTCATTCCATTATCCTGATTAAGGTCGCTAGGGTTAAATAATTTCAGATGATTCAGTACTAAAAAGTCTAAAATAAATATAATTAAAAAAACTGAAAACACGCTTAGTAGTACGCACGCACGCGTAGAATAAGTAGATATTAAGTAAAAGTAAAAAATGATTCCCAATATAAGCTGAGAATCATGAAAAAGCGTGGAGCAATTTGTTGGCACAAATTTAAATATTTTTCGTCGATCGATGATTTCCAGTTTATATTGGGAATCATTTTTTACTTTTAGCTATTATCTACTTACTTATATTTAGAGTCTATTAGATTTTTTACTGTGCCCCGGAATATATATTATAAATATTACACAACATAACACACCCTCTCTATACACATATTCACTCAAACACATTAACACAGAGAAGAACACATCATCACACCACATCAATATACTTTATACTTTAATGGGATTAGAGAGTCACTCTAATTGTTATAATTGGCAATTCTACTAATATTAATAATAATTGTAAATGTTTTAATATTTTTATATAATTAAACTTTTTTAAATGTATAAATTGCAATCCATTAGATTCGTAGAAACCAAGAGCTGTAAGAACTGTAACCTGAGATACGGGCGATGAGCCTAGTTCTGGTGCAGTCGACACCAAATAATGTAAACTCTTTTTATGAATAAATTACTATTACTATTACTTAGTCTACTCTATAAATAGCTCTTCAAAGCCAGTACAAAGAAGTTACAACAGTGATAAGCGTGGGTTTTCTTTAAAGTGTACCACAGCATCCAAGTTCAATGTCACGGTGTTTGTGGCCTAGTTATTTCATCTCAAGTACTCTACGCATCTGAATGAGCACGAATCCGAGTTGGTTGCATTCGACATGGATTCCAACATTTATCAAGTTCAAAGATTTCGTGTGAGTGAATTTAAATCTACATTCGCATCCTAAATATTTTTTTATATAGATGGGTTCGTACATTGCTTTTTACTTCATGTAATTATGTTCATATAATATTGGCAAATGCATTCATTCATGTCTGCAAAATTTTACTTTCAACAATATTAGTTGTACACAAATAAAATTATGTCGCCCTTTATATATTTTGTCACCCTTATGCAGTTACATCTCAAAGAGGCCTGGAGATACTTTTCAGTTTGGTGGAACTTTTTATTTTTAACTATTCTATTGATAAAATGACATGAAATACATATACTCGTATCCTAGAATTGACAGCCAGAGCTGCAGTTTAATTATTACAGATCCACAATCTTTTCTTGGCCGGCGGCGACTAGGTAGGTAGGTAGTCGCCGCCGGCCAAGAAAAGATTGTGGATCTGTACTCAGCCACTTTTGGAAGTTGAATGGGAAAAGATAGTAAAATAAATATTGTTGGTCACCTTCACAGACCACCCCCAATAGGGGGTTATCTATGGTCACCTTCCAAAAAAGCTCAGGTATTTCCAGTTCTACTGGTTGCTCATTTGTAGGGATTAATAGCCGTAAATATATGTATTATGTATGTTTCGTGATTCCAAAGTTTTTCCCACCCTTATATCATAATACTAATGAGAAATCTATAGGTAAACTCAATATTGGCATAAAATGATCTCTTTACAATTCCTTGCCAATCACATCCTTTGCAACACACACTTTTTCGCATGTCAGTTGCATAACATGCTATTTTAGCTAAGGTTAAATATACCACTTCATTTTGTCTGCTAACTCATTAACTAGACTATAGAATAAAGAAGTCAAAGACTACTAGAAGCATTCAGCCCATTACTATGTTCCAACTTGTACCACATTTCATACAAGGCCGCTGCTCTATATTTGGAGCTAGTTATTCCACACATACATCGCAACTATCATACATTACGATTAGAATACTGGCTTGTCACCTAACTAGTTTCAAACCTCTATCTTGGAAATTGCGGGGAATTTATTCTAACTTAGTATGTTTTTTGCTTACGTGAAAATTTATTAAGGGTAATTGTTTTGAAAATAGTATAAAAGAAAGGAATAGATAATTACCACCTAAAGTGGTAAAATCTATTATCTGTGTTAAAATCCTTCGGCACAACTTTTCTGTGAATAACTGTAGTACTAACTACATACATACATATACTCGCGGACATAAATCCCCAGAAGGGGTAGCCAGATATTCAGAGATACAAACTACTCTGCCACGTTTGGAAGTTGATAGGGGAAAAGATGGTAGAAATACAGTATCGTTTGTGATGGGTCTCCAACCACATCGCCCAAAAACCAATTAAAAAAGCCCCATACCCTTAGTCGCCTCTTACGACACCCATAGATAGACAGGGGTAGTGACATTCTAAGCTGGCAAAACACGACATATTTACAACTTTTTAGTTTGTAACTAAGAAATTGTAAATTTGAGAAGTCGTTTCAATGTGATATATTGATGGATGTGATATTCCATACAATAATGGTGCCGATTTTACGCATGATTTATTTAAACAGTTGTAAATTTCATAAAGATTTTCTGCTTTACAAATTATCAAGTTGCTAACAATGAGGCAAAACTTTGTGAAGAAACCCAGATGTCTGAGTTGTACATAGACATATAACAGTGTATTCATACAAAGCTGCCATAGGCCTGCCATCTATTACGAGAATACACTGTCAAAGCAAAACGAAGGTACGGAAACTTTTGAAATAATGAACTTGGAAGTATGAAAATTAGTATAAAAGTTTTCGATTACTATCTTTTACTATTAGTGTAGGGCAAATGACCAAAATTTACCCCTAAAGGGGTAAAACAGCGGGATAAAGTTTCTATTAAAACTTTATTTTTTTTGTACCTAGAAAATTGAAAATTAATATATATTGGTTCCTTATGTAATATAATAAAGCAAAGTTGGAGTTGGACGTTTATACGTCATTTTGTTAAATTCTGGACTAAGCAGTACGAACATTGGTCGAAAATTCTGTATTATAATTCAAAATAAACTATGTGTACACAGAATATTTGTTTCACTCATAGAAAATTTTATTTTAAGGAGGTGTTTCGTAACTCAAGCAAAGTTGCACGGGTCAACTAGTGACTTAAATGTCTACAATTTTCTCAAAGAAACCAGTAGTACATAGGGAACAAATAACACATAACGATCATTCTTATTGTACGTTGTATTATGTATATTATATACCTAATTGATATAACGCCCTATTAAAAATCAGCCTCATAACATACATACATTCATATACTCACGGCTATAAATCCCCATAAGGGATAGCCAGAGCTTTAGAATTAGAAATTCCTCAGACATTTTTGTAAGTTGGGTGGAGAAAAAATTACCAATACTCCAACTCTCTCACTTACTTAAAAAGCCCCTACTACCTTCAGTCCTTCTTACGAGCACCCACTGGAAGAAATAGGATAGTGATATTCTAAGCCGACACTACACACATTTGTATTAATATATAAATAAATAATTTAGAAAACCCGAGAAATATGGCAGTTGCAAGATAATACTTTCAAATGAGAAACACACATGGCATAGTGGGTTTCGCAGTAATTTTGGAAAGACAAAGTCGTCTTGTAATAATTACTAAACTTAATCAGTTTAGTTTGCTGTATACTGTATCAAGATAGGCAATATATATTTAAAATGATCTATTGAATAAATCAAAGTAAATTAAGCTCAAGAGGTTTGTCAGAATGGAACAAAGTGACCTCTGATAGTCTCTGCCTACCCCAATGTATGTTTGTTTTATGATTTATCAGAACTTAAAGCTTACATCAATTCATACTTTATATTCATAATTCATATCTTTTCCTCGCAAAACAACTGTATAGTAAATCTAAACGAATTCAAGTTTGGTATCAATCGATCAGTATATGAGGTCTTATAAAAAGGCCAAGTACGACTGCCAATCGTCGATTGCGGAGCGAGTACGTTGTCGGAATGGAAATGGCGGCGTGCGGTTTGTGGACCATTTCCCTCGGTAGCTGCGGCACGTACTGTCCTTCACAAGGATGCCAAATATTATGCAATGTAAGGCACTAGATTGCGGTTGCTACTTACTACTACTACTGATACAAGTCAGAAAATAAGTAGTTATAATACAGTAGGGTGTTTCAAGGGTAAGAGATATAGATAATAAAGAAATATAATTAACAAAAAATATATCTGCAGGTACTAATCTTAGTTTGCTTGCTTGAACGCACTAATCGATAGGCAAAATCTAAATTAAGTCGTATTGTGGATTTCCTCTTTTTTCCGAAGTCAGTTAAAACAAAAACTTTTAACAATACTGCGGATAGGGTACTAAAACTGATGCGAATTCTGCGGTGAAGCCCTTTTTTTCAGCGACTATCTTTTTATCACTTAGTCTAATCTCAAATGTAGTTCATGTCTCAAAGTTCCAGGTGTATTTCTACGATTCGAACTGCCAATATTATTTTTCTAACATACGTAATTTAAAACATAACATTTTCTCACGCTGTAGATGACAAAAAGGGGTAGCCAGAGCTTCAGAATTAGAAATTCCTCAGTATCTGTTGGAAGATGTGTAGGCAAAATATGATATATAAAGGATCAGTGTTGATGAGTCTCCTCTCCAGTCACATCGCTAAACAATAATTTAAAAAGCTTTGATGATTTTACACATACATTATCATCTATAGAGCTAATGTGGAAGGTTATGTATGTTAGTAGAGTACGACGACGGAGGACTCGCTTGGACCAAATTGAGAGTGTGTAGTAAAAGGCAGGTGTCTCAAGTATGAAGAATAAATGAGCATGTATGAAAAAACATTGTTTGATAAACAAAGCTAGAGAGGTTTGCCAGGATCGTACGAAGTGCGATCGAGATAGTCTCTGCCTACCTCAATGGGAACTAATGGCTTGAGTATATGTATGTATTTACATTATCTAGACTTTATACGCTGATTACAGCACATATAATATTGTAACAAGTAAAATATCATGTGACTAAGTGTATTGGGATTTTTAAGTGATTGTTGCGGTATAGAATAGAATAACTCTTTATTGCACATCAAACACAAATTTACAAAAATAATAATATGATCAAACAGTTTACAGTGAGGTACAATTGGCGGTATACCAACCAACCAACCTTTATTTTTGCCGATAGTTTGATTGCATAGAATGAATTGAAATGAAGAGAAACTATTACCTAGAATGTTTGATGTGAGATATTCTCCGCTATTAATTTATGATTGTCTAGATGATCTGAGTTGATCACATCATTCAGTATTATTCTGATTCGATTACAGCACATATTATATGTCCTGTATGTGCTGTGGTTTTAACGTGAGCTGTGTAGTGTCGGCTTAGAATAGCACTGCCCCATTTCTTCCAGTGGGTGTACGTAAGAGGCGACTAACGGTATTGGGGCTTTTAAGGGATTTATGGGCGATGAGGCTGGACACCCATCACCTTTATTTTACCATCTTTTCCCCTCTTAACTTTCCAAAAGTGGCTAAGGAATCATCTATCTCTAGGGATTTATAGCCGTGAGTATATGTACGTATGTATGTAAATGCCCCGACGAAATGGCTCCAGCCAACTCTGAAAAGGAGAATGCTGACTTATATTTTTACGAGTGAACCACGCCATGTAGATTTATTTAAAGGTGCTCCCTTACAGAGAGCATTTACGAATGCTCCCGGTGAGGGAGCACCTTAATGACAGCCAATAACAATAAGTATTTAAAAATCTCATCATTAGGCGAAAGGTTAAGGTCTTATTCGCGACTCCCAATTTTCTGCTGGTTTAGTTTAGTGTCTTCTTAGTATAGCACTAACCTATTTCTACCCGCGGCTGCGGTAGTCGTAAAAGACGACTTAGGAACTTGCAAAATAGCTGAAGAATTTATTATTCTGAAGCTCTGGCCCCTCTTTGAGATTATAGCCGTGAGTATGTAGTATCCGTGATAGCCCAGTGGGTAGAACACTCGGTTAACGTGCAAGCGACTAGTGTTCAAATCCCGGGTCGGGTCCTACACCAATTTGTCTTTTCTAAAGACATATGTGTGGTTAATTTATCATGGTTGTTAACGGTGAGGGAAAACATCGTGAGGAAACCCACATGGCTGAGTTGTACTTAGTCATGTGACAGTGTATTCGTACAAAACGGCGATAGGCCTGCCCCCTATCACGTGAGTACACTGTCCATGCAAAACGTGGGTACTCTGAACACCAGATGACAAAGTCACGTGATGTTCAGAAGTATTAGTACCTCTGCCAACCCCTTCGGGGATATGCGGCGTGAACGTTTATGCTTATTATGCTTATGCTTATGTAGTATCCTGCTCCAAACTAATATTTTATCCTAAGCCCGATAGGATAAACAAGTTTAGTCTGGACAGAAATAGTTGATCCTGACATAAATACGCACAGTACAGAATATGCTAGAATGGTAAATAAATTTTTCAAGACCTTATTTTTATTCTTTTTACTAGTTAAGTGCTAGTAGTCTTAAATATTTCGATATCTATTGCTACTATATATTTAGAGAATATAATGTAACCTATTAGTAATATTATTAAAACCTAGCATACTTTTGTAAAAACTACCTTTGAATTGAACACTGAGATATAGGTAGTAGTTAACCCCCAATAGAGGCAGATTGTTCTAGTTTGTATGGAGAAGAGGCAAATAAAGTTGCTCCCTTTTGTTACACTCTGTGTACAATTTATACAAAAATGTTACTTGTATTTGCATGTGGGTCAGAAATCTATAAATCGTCTTTGTGTAATATCAATTAAAGTTCGAAGGATGTTATGGCAATCCGTTTCATATTCGTAGTTATTATACGCAGTCGCTTGCCAATAATAATAATACCTAGATTCTTTCTTAAGCATATGTCTCACTCATCACATCAGTTCAGGAAAAAATACTTATGGTATTACGATAAATTATAACCAAAAGAAAAACGATACGATTTATTCTAAAATAAGTAGATAATAGTAACCTCGGTTATTGATGAATAATAGGTTTTTACAAAAACCCTGTGACATATAGAAACGATAAGAAGCACTGCCTTGCCTATCACTGCTTTAATTAAAATCACAGTCACATGTTTTACGGCGAATTCACAAACATAATTGAATTGACAGAAATCATACATACACACATATTTCTCGGTTATAAATCTCTAGAAGGGGTAACCAGAGCTTCGGAACAAAAATTTCTCAGCCACTTTTGGAACTTTAGTGGGGACAAGATTTCATAAATAGTAAATGTTTATAGTGATGGGTCTCCAACTACATCGCCCAAAAATCACTTTAAAAAGCCCCCATTCCCTTAGTTGCCTCTTACGATCACCCTTAAGAAGAAATGGGGAAGTGCTATTCTGAGCCGAAACTACACATTTACAGAAATCATTTCGCTTATTAACGTTGGTTTCATTATTTGGCTTAAAAGTACTTGTTCCCAAAACCGTTCAGTTGTCCAGCTATTAAACTGATATAAAAAAAAATGTTTGTTTGTGATTTGAAAATCGACGTATTTTACTAGATTTTCACAATATTTGTCGCTTAATAAAGATAATTATGCGTCAAAAAAATTCTTCTGATAAGTAAGGCTCACAACTATCACTGCGCGTTATCAGTATTTAGGAAAACCGCTCCCTTGATCCAGAAAGGCCAGAAATTGATCTGCATTCTATTGTGTGTGATATTATGTGAATACAATGGTTTCCACAAGAGGAGTACGTTATAAATTCACTGAAGGCGAGCGAGTACTTTGTTATGAGCCTGATCCAACGAAAGCTAAAGTTCTATATGATTCGAAGGTACCCAAAATCTTGTATATCCGGCGTTCCATTTTGAGGTTATCTAGTATTTGTTTTTCACTTTTCATTGTTGTTATTTTAGGTGTTAGAAGTGATTGAAAGTAAAGATAAGCGTGGACGGCGTACCGTTGAATATCTGATTCATTTCCAAGGCTGGAATTCATCATGGGACCGCTGCGTCAGCGAAGATTTTGTACTGAAAGATACAGAGGAGAACAGACAGTTACAGAGAGACCTTGC
The DNA here is from genome assembly GCA_963576735.1 of Bedellia somnulentella. Lineage (NCBI taxonomy): Eukaryota > Metazoa > Arthropoda > Insecta > Lepidoptera > Bedelliidae > Bedellia > Bedellia somnulentella. The sequence goes on along the minus strand of OY755191.1, from coordinate 7,218,495 downwards.
TGAGAAATCACAACTACAGCTGTAAGTTCATTTCCAGCTTCTTGCCAATTACAATCATATAACATAACATATATACATAGTAAGTGCAACTATTATAGTTCCCCCTTATTTAACCAGTAGTAAAAAGCAAACATAAAAACACAAAAAATATATAAAAAAATCAATGAACATGTCGCACCTTCGTTCAAATAGTGTCACAACTCAAAAAATGTTAAATCCCTTTTATTTTCTCATTATGTTTGGCAAACATCAAAATTTTATCTCAAAAACTGGCATATTTATAGCTTCAATAAAAGTATAATTTTTCGTTTTCATAATAAGAGCAGAAAAGTTAAACAAGAGAAAGTGTAAATTTCGAATGCAATTTTCTCAACAATGGTTTTTTGAGTTGTGACGCTATTTGAACGGAGGTGCGATGTGATAAAAATAAATAACTTAGTCTATTACTCACACAATCAAATCAATATATCAAGCTGTGTAGTGTCAGCTTAGAATAGTACTGCCCCTTTTGTTATTGTAAGTGTTTCTAGTTCTAGTAGGCAACCAAGGGTATTGGGGCTTATTAAGTGATTTTTTGGGAATGCAGTTGGGGTTTCAATACACTTTTTCCCTTAACTTAACTTCTAAAACTTGCTGAAGTATTTTCTGGGTCTGAAGTTCTGGTGAGTATATGTATGTACTTTTGTAAATATTGTATTGCTGAGAACAATAAACAGAGAGAGAATAGACAGACAGATGTGAGGAAGCTAAGGGTTTAGTTTTTTGCCATTCGGTTACAAAACCTTAAAAGTTGAACATGCTGATTCCTACTTATTATACTATATTCTTCGGTCTGTTTCAGTGGTGCATACTTGTATCGAAGAGAGCGTAAGAAGACCAGCTCAGCCACCACAGCTGGACCTGCCGCAAAACGGAGCAGACAAGGATTTAGTGATGATGGGTCATCATCCAGCACTCAACCTGAAGGAGGCATATTAAGTAATACTTTTTGTTATTTTATAGCTTATTAATTTATTAGTTTATATTTACTATTCCTACCAAATTTGTAGGCATATACATCTGTATTTTAAATGTATGGAAAATGATTTTATGGAATAGTGATTATTCGAAAAAACAATATTGCGGAATAAAGGTATATCTTGTTTTTGATTCTTTGGGAATCCGTTCTAGTGGTTATTCCAAATTGGAATTTCCAATAAATAGTAAATAAAAAAAAGTCATGATAATCTAGAATGTAAGAATAAGGTGATTGTTTCGGTGAAACAATATTATGAAAATTTTAAAAAAGTTGATTAGTTTTCGGTACAATCATATTGATCTGACAAATTTTTCATACGGCCAGTAGCTTGTGGAAAAACAATAATCAATTGGAAAAAGGGTCCAAACAGTGCAATCTGCTTTATGTAACATAGCCATAATTACTCATACACCACTTTAGTATGATGTGGCTTAAGCTATTTCATCTAGTCTATTAATGAATGAATAAGCTGTGTTGAGGCGCTTAAATAGAAATAGCGCGTTGTAGCTGAGAACCCATCATCAATAATACTATTTTTTTCTATGCGCCCCACTGAACTTGTAAAACAACTAAGGCTTTGTAAAAGCTCAACCTCCAACTACTGCTTTTTGGCATTCCCGTCACTATATGTAGGTAATAAATTGGTGTAGGTAACGAGTGCACGGAGCCCGAGACCGGCGACACGGACTCGTCGGGCAGCGTGACGTCCACCGCCACCGCGCCGCCGCTGTCGCACCCCGGACGCGCGCACGTCAACTTACCAGCGGCGCTGCGGTATGTTTTTTATATTATTTCCTTTTAAAGGGTTATGATATTGTATTTAATAGTCTGTATATTTGGTCAGCTTGAGACAGAAAACTTCGAGATTCTGTTTTAATTTTCCTAATATTTCAAACTTGATTTATAAAATATGGTCTCCGTTGAAAGAAAAGGCAAGTTTTGATGATCTTAGAGTTATGGATTATAAGTGTATGACCATAGCTATTTTTAATCCTGCAACCATAACTCGGCGTGTGAATGATAAACATAAACATATTTAAACATATTTATTGGATTTTTACAAATGTACATTAGAACATATGGAACGAATACAGCTGCATTAGTTATAAAACTGTGTCGCAGCTGTAAACGCCGTCCTCCATTTCAAGGGTTAGTACCATATTGGTACTATTAATTCCAGTTAAGAATTACAGTGGTTGCCTTAAATTATTTGTTTTATATTTATTACTTATTCTAGACCTAACCTAGAGCCATTAAATATATGTGAATACTACTATACTAGTTTATGTGATAATGGATTTGTGTAAAAATGTTAATTATGTGAGAGTATGTGTGCTATGTTTGTATGTGTGTATATATATATATATATATATATATGAATGTGGTTGTATGTGGAATTGTTGGATTATCAGTGTACTATATTGAGTAAACTTGAATGCGAAGGCGTGTACACAATTAATTCTAAATTGGGCAGACATTGGGGCGAGCAAGACAACAGGGCAAGCTTATTGGGAATGATGTTGTATAATAAAGGATTAATTAAACTATCAACTAAATAAAAGCTAATAATTTACTTATGTAGAATTTATAATAAATTCCTAGATTATGCCGACACCCTCAACAGCCTTAGCAACACACTTAAACAGTTTTTATAGATAACGATGACTTATTGGCGTTTTTTGCGAAATCAATAAACGTGTCATACACACTCTCACGCCTACATTTTCGGTAGTTACGAAATATACGTTGTGTTGTCAATTGATATTCTCTTAATTTTACCATCATCTCCCTACTCAATATCCAAAAGTGGCTAAGCTATTGATAACATTGTATTTATAGCCATAAACATTGTATGTTTGTAATTTTGTCTGACAGAGACTGGCTAACGTTCGACTACCACGTGGTAGTGAAGCGCAACCACTTAGCGAGGACCCCCGCACAGCCCAGCGCCGCTGACGTTTTGGAGTCCTTCGTAAAGTGGTTCGCGCGCTCCGGAGCTTGGCGACAACATAAGAATGCGAGACCAGACCTGCTCGATGTGATCTGCAGGTTAGTAAACTATACCTTCTCTCTTCACATAGAAATAAAAAGGAATAAGAATTATTTATTTGGTACGAAGATACAATTGTTTACAATAAAGACAATAAAAGTACTACTAATTAACATAAGTTCAATACATAGAGACATTCATGCTTTATACCTGTATTACAGCCATCAAATCTACCGAGAGCCATAGGGAACGATAATAGGCATACGTATTATTATACGTACCCCTATTAAAATTTGTTTCTGTCTCGCTCGCGCGAAACGAATATTCAGTGACATTCAACGAATCCAACGTTATCTCCGTACGGACACGAATGTTTTAAAAGCAGTTAGATAAAGTACGATTGCTATTGTCGTTTACGGTTTGATGAATAGACCTTCTGCTTGACGTGTGCTGCAGATCAGTGTGCTATACCTTCGTTATGTGTTTCGTGCTTACTAGGGGGCACCAACACAATAAGGTAAGAGCAGGCAATGATGGATGCTGGGGGGCGCCAACAATAGTCGTGTACCGAGTTCGATACGTTAACCGTGCGTTGGTCGAACGATAGTGGCTCGACGTTTGCTGCAGACACAGATTATGAAAAAAAGTATCAAACTTTTAATAAACTGTAGCAATACATGATTTGAATGTTTTTGTTCATGAAAACCTCATTTAGGGATTATTACTAATAAATAAAGGTTAAATAAAGGAAAGCCAAGTCCCCGCCTGTGCCGAAATTTTTCTTTCCTTTATTTATCCTTTGTACCAATACAATTTGCGTAACAGTTATCAGGACATTTTGATACTTAATTAAAATTTTGTAAATATCCAATCGAGGCATCAAAATACCAAACTTTTTCACAATATATCTAATATTTTAAATATAATCTGCTATACTCCAGACTGAATCTAGTCCGCGAGGTGGCAGACGGTCTTCGCGTGTTCTTCGACTTCGTGCTGCGAGACCACCTGCTGTACCGACAGGAGCACCAGCAGTACTACGACATGTGCGGACAGTTCGACATACCGTGAGTAGCATTTTATTGAGTGATCAAATGGTAGTCATTTATAAGAGTCGTGATTTATTAGTAGTGTGGGAGTACTGTTGGGGCGCACACTACAGCGGACTCACTCGCACATAGCAGCGTCTCGCTCATATTGCTACAGCGCGGTATGTAAATGTTTTTTTAGTTGGGCATAAATACAAATTATAAGTTGGTACACAGGATGGTTTACTGGCCAGTATATCTTTGCTGTTCCCACACTAGATTGAATACACACAGTGAGATATTTTATTGTTATTTTGTATTCTAGGGTTGTGACAGCTACGAGCATTATGTCTTATAGAATTGCTAATGATAAGCTAATGATAATAAGGTATTTGTTTTGCATAAAAAGACAATTTGTTGTATCTACATGTGATCGATGTATTTATGCATGCAAGTTGAAGAAAGGTATATTAATCTATTCAGTAAAGTGCGTTACAGTCACGTCATAGAAACACAAAAATATGAATAAGCTTATTATCCTGAAGTATAGACTCTTAATATTATTACAGAAACTTTTATTTTTAAACAACTCTTTTATGGATTTTTCCTTTCATATTTTACTAATACTTCTGAACGTAACCTGACTTTACAACTTAGTACAACTCAGCAAAGTGGATTTCCTCAATTACACAAATAAACATAATAAACTTAATTTTAGCATAAAGTTACTGATCTTTCTGCAAGCATGACCACCACAAAAAATATATGATTTAATGTTTTTTGACATGAATTCCTCATGTGGGGATTATTACTCATAAATATATGATTGTCTTGAAGAGATTCCTTTTAGCGACTAGACCATCGAACTAGAAACAAATGTAATTCGGGTCTGAGCTCAAATCGGTTCCACCGAATAAGCCACAATTTTCAAAATGAGTGCTAATCGCGTTCCATTAGTTTCTAGTTCGATGTAGAATAGAATAATATAAAAAACTCTTTTTTGTACATCACAGATACAGACATTTTATACAGATTATTTCTTAAATAGAAGTACAATTCGGTATGCAAAGTTTTATAAAAGTGGTGCTGATTACGAAACCATTTCGAGATATTATGTTTTTAAACAATATTTTCTTTACTTAAAGCAATCTCTATAATAAGGTACTAGACCTTCAATTCTTCTTTCAATTGAAAAAAACTATTCTACTCTCAAAGTGACGACGACGACTCCGACGTCGAGGAAGACGAAGATGACGACTCCTCCTCTCCCAAAGAGGAAGATGACAGACCAGAGTTAGAGGAAGCCACGATGACGATGATGGACGGAAGTCAAAACAGTCCAAATTCGTCAGACTACACACAAGTACCGTCCGACGCGCCAGATGAGGACAGATCTGAAGGTATTTATTTATTTACAAAAACCATAAACATTACAGATATAAACTTAATTCGTGCATGTTTCACTTTAACATACACAATTTTTTACCAAAATAACAATATCTTTTAATCTATTCCAACAAAAAATAAAAACTAAACAAAATAAATAAAGAATAAATAAAGGAAAGAAAAATTCGGGCTATTCCACTTAAACCCCCTGAGCTATCCCCCCTGGGGGGAAGAAAGGAATTTTTTTCCACATAGTGCTACCAGGGGGGATAAACGGAAATTTTTCTTCCACTTATCCCTCCTAAGACAAAGTACAATCGAAAAGAACAATCATTATGCCCGTGGACTACTGACCTTATTTTATTGCCTTTTGTTACATAATTAATAATGTTCTTGTTTGTTTGAGATATTTTAAATCAAAAGGTAAGTAATTTTAGTTAAGGTGTCTTCAGGACACTTAGAAAAGTTTATACTCTAACCTAGTCTATTAACAACTTACTTATACTCACGCCCATTATTCCCATTGGGGTAGGCAGAGACTATCGATCGCCACTTAGTACGATCACAAACAAATTTAAGCAATATTTAATTATCATTTTCTTACATTGACGTGATCGTATAATATGTTGTAAACTTGTAGAAGACTAATTTCTGTACCAGGGAATCATATGACTAGGAAATGTAAAAAAGACAATATGATCAAACCGGCTAATTACCTTTGGTCCCTCTGATAGTCCTTTTTTTAAAATCAATGGCCCGTGGTCCCTTTTTCAATATGAACTGCCCAAAATAAAAGTCTCGCTTACATTATAGGGTTTTTATTCATATTCTATAATGGTTTGATAGTTGAAATATTTTCATCATACAAAAAAACGTAAGAGGTAAAAAACTTAGAAATATTTTCACAAAAGATTGATAATGATGAATGCATTAAATGACTTGAATTTGAATTTGATTTTGCGAAAATATTTTTAATGAAGTACTATGGGTGCTCTACCTGCAACCAAGCAAACAATCAAGCAAGTATGCATCCGCGTTTTATTTATACAATTTTTCTAACCTAAATAATATCTAGTTAAAGAGATTTACGATTTGTAAGACTATAAATAAAGTTACTTCGGTCTTTTAAACCTTTGGAATAATGAGATTATAGTAAAAGATATAGTTGGTAAAAGAAAAAAAAACATTTCTGGTTTTAGTTTTTCTGGGAAATGATACTTCTACAGTTCTACAAAATGTATTTATGTACTAATGAAGTTGTGGAAAATAAAACATCTGCGATACGTAAATTCTGTGAACCGTTTTCTAAATGTTGAAATTCGGATTTAAAATATTCTAATATTCGAAATGTTACCATGTTTTCTAAATGTTGAAATTCGGATTTAAAATATTCTATTATTCGAAATGTTACCATGTTTTCTAAATGTTGAAATTCGGATTTAAAATATTCTATTATTCGAAATGTTACCATGTTTAACACATACATACTTAAATCTCGGCTATAATACCAAAACAGGGTAGCCAAAGGTTTAGAATTTAATAATTCCTAAGTTACCCACTAAGAGGAATGAGGTATTGCTATTCTAAGCCGACACAAACCATGCGTTTTTTAAACGTAAATTGTAGAGAGTATTTGTGTTCAAAAAAAGCTCTTCCGACCCCTTTTTGAGATTCTCTCCATAAATCAAATAATCAAACTCACTCTCTATTTTGAAGTTACTTTTCAATTTATTCTTTTCTAACTAAAGAAAAGCATCAAGATAAATCAAAATCTTCTTCTTCCAATACTGTTGTCCGTTAGTATATTCTTTTTTTTATGGTATTGACATCCTTCGTATAGTAAAACAGATCCTCGGCCTCTTCTTAAGAAAACTAGCTCACTCATTTTTAATAAATTGAAAAAAAATAGGTTCCTCAAATTGGTCTTCTTTAATTCTTTTCTTTTTATGTTTTCTTTTTGCATTATTAGTGGCATTAGGACTTTTTCATAGACTGCACAACGAAAAGAGGTTTTATTTTACATTTTCAAAACAAAGGAGTTTGTATGTTTTTAGAATAAAATGTAAACATTTCTGGTAAACGAATAGCTGCATGAATTTATGACGCCCTGGTATTATAGAAATTATATAAAACTGTGAATATTTGATATGAAATTACTAAGAAAAAAATATATCAATACATAGTATAAAACAAAGTCGCTTTCGCTGTATGTCCGTATGTATGCTTAGATCTTTAAAACTACGCAACGGATTCTGATGCGGTTTTTTTTAATAGATAGAGTGATTCTTAAGAAAGGTTTGTATGTATAATAAATGCATAATATAGTAGAGAAACACTGATAAATTTAAAGGTTTATAATGTGATGTCGTAAATAAGCACGTTTTTTTGCGCTTATATTGCAAACGCTGGCTGAACCCTACGAGATAGACCAAAATAATGTACTACAGTATTGTTTACCTTAAAAAGTTCAACAAAAAAGTCCCCGGTGGTATTTGTCTATCTCTTAGGGATAACCCAGCATAACCATTTTTATTCTTTACTAAAAAATTGTGTATTTACGAAGTGATTTTAAACAATACAGCATTAATCCTTATCCAATTAAGTACGTGAAATAAATTGTGCATTTATTTTAGATCAATATGCTTTTTACAGCATGTAATTTAAGTGAATATTACCGAAGATATTACAAATTTAAAATGCAGGGTCGTAGTTGTTTGCGCCGGGCGGCGCGTGCCTATAAATAGATCGTCGATGGCCCTATCCGACTTAGCTTAGGTACACTCCTTTGCCACGCCAGGGTGGCCTTCAGCCGCCCGGCAAACAAAGTCATGGTGATGCCGCATAGGCCGCAGGGCCAGCAGCACCGAACCGGTGGGGTTTTAGTCGGTAGGAGTCCGACATACCCCCGTCCGGATCCATGAGGATTTCCCCACCGGTAAACAAAAAAAAAAAAAGCGCTTCGCCTTATAGTACTTTATGATTTGCAGCGATCGCACGCGTTTATCGGAGCTCTCTAGCGAGGAAAATATCAAGAATTAATTAAACTGAATAGAATAAGTATCTTTTGTTTTTGATTATCTTTTGATTTTTATTATTATTATTCTATTAGTAGCATTGCACCCGTGCGAAGCCGGGGCGGGTCGCTAGTAATAATAATAAAATTACCTCTTGGATTATTATAAAATTTCGTCACTACGAATTTTTTTTAAAACACTTTTTTTTGTAATTTCCCTTTTTTAATTTTTTTAGCTCGTATTGGTATTGCCTAGAAATCATAATGTTTTTCTATATACCGGGCAGCTATTAAAAGTTACAAGACCCCAAACACAATGCGAAAAATGGAACAGTCAAAGCAAAGCAAAAGCCAAGAGCAAAAAAATACCTATGTATTTTGTAATTGATGATACTCATTTGTTGTTTTTTTTTCATCAGGGGGGATAGACGGAAAAGTATCCCCCCTGGTAGCACTATGTGGAAGAAAATTCCTTTCTTCCCCCCCAGGGGGGATAGCTCAGGGGGGATATGTGGAATAGCCCAAAAATTCGAGACAGGCGGGAATTTATTCTTTATTTATTAGTAATAATCCCCACATGAGGTTTTCATGAACAAAAAGATTTAAATTAAACAAAATGTTTAAATATCAATAAGTAAAATCACAAAGCTTAAATCTATCCATCTGAAATCCGTTAACGAACACGAAAAAATGTCTACTTGCTCTAATAATAATATATACTTTGGTACAATGCTTAGTAATCAATTAAGGTGACCACCATGCAACATTTGTCTTTCCTTCACTTGGCACCATAGCTCGGTTTGCAGAGCGACCGGGGCGTAAATATGTCGTGGGTTCGAGTCCCGCTGCTGTCGATTCTTTTCTTTCCTAAATTGATTAGTAAATAATCCCCACATGAGGTTTCATGCACTCATCTCATCTCACAGCCCATATATGTCCCCACCAAGGGGCTCAAGTCTACCCTATATAGGGCGATTTGGCCATAGTCCACCACGCTGTCCAATGGCGGGTTGGCAGACTGACGACTACTACCATAATAGTAGCCGGGACCGACGGCTTGACGTGCCCTCCGAAGCACGGAATCATCTTAATTTTCGGATAATTAGGTGATTCAAGCCTGCAATATCCTTCAAGACTGAGTTAAATCTTACAAATTAAATTTGTAAGGGGATCCCCCGGGGATCGAACCCGTGACCCCCGTACTTGAAACCAAGCGCTTAACCGCGAGACCACGGAGGCAGAATGTTTCATGCACAAACAAGTCTAATAATACAATGCTGAGTCGCATTTCACAATTTTCGGTTGCGAAACATGGCCAATAGTTAATATTGAAGAAACATTAATCTAAATGGTAGACTGACAATGTCCACTTTCAGAATAAACGAAAAACGGCTTTACAAAACGCCCCACAGATACATTATAACCATGCTATAATTATAGTATAGTTTACTACTCCTGCTCAGAAAAAGTAAAAGTTCCCGTTTAATAAAATACTAATAACAATTATTTTATATCATAAGTATTGCTTGACGTTGACGAGTGACTTATATTTTAAATATTTTTTTAATGCATTGCAAAGCGATTGTTTCTTGCCTATTTTTGTGAAGTAAAGTAATTTGCATTAAACTAATATATTTTTGTGTTTTTAATTAAAATAACATGACTCCGCTAGATACACAAGAGGATGAATCGAATAGCACAGAAAAGACAGAAGTAGAGAGTGTAAAATCACCGCCAGAGAAACCCGTGGCCGCGGAGAAACCAGTCGAGCAGAGATCTACACGCAGTACGTCGTTACCTAGAAGGTGATATTATTTTACAAATAATTCTACATACATACATATAATCACGACCTTAAATCCCGAAAAGGCGTAGGCAGAGCTAAGGAATTGGAAATTCCTCAGCCACATTTGGGAGTTGATAGGGGACAAGATGGTAGAAAAAATATTATTGGTGATGGGTCTCCAACCGCATCGCCCAAAAACTACTTGAAAATAATAATAATAATAATAATAATAATAAAAAGGCGTAGGGATGTGACGACCCCACCGCCCATTGTTGGAATGGCAGGATGACATTTTTACCAGCTTGCCATTCCAGCAATGCAAATAGTCAGCGCTTGAGTTTGTAGGTGTTGACCGTGTCTACAAACTGGTCTCAGCGCAAAATAGAGCAATAACGGTCTCCCCGGGGCCAGTGAGTGAAACCCCGGGTGAATCTTCGCTCATCGTAAAATGGCAGAGAATAGAAACGATGAGCGAATAGGGCCGCTTCCCAGGGGCTATCGCTGGGGCGCGTCTGGAGCTGGGGCTGGACGTGGCAGCATGCGGTCCCCCAGCCGCCGCAGATCGGCCCGACCACCTGGTAGGTCTGCGCGATCACCTCAGCCACCAGATGGCTTGGCATCGGTTGGGACTGAGGCAACTCAGTCCCAGCAATCGGTGCCCGCCGCTGGTGGAACAAGGCGCCGCATGGCATGGACGGTCGATATGAATAGAAATGCCATGCGGGCCTATCTTAGGGCCTCGGGTTCAAGAACTGGACGGACGGGTTATCGGGCAGCAATGTGCCGCGAATTTCTGCGGCTGGAGCCCAATTTGACCGTCACAGAACAAAACCTGGCGGATCGAGTTCGGTACATACAGCGCTCAGAACTTTTTAGCACTACCGAACTCGAACAATTGCGACGCGAGGCTGTTCCCCCGCTAGTCGAAGGGCCACCTTTGCAGGTTCTCCCTCCAGTCCCTGAACGGGAAGTACGGAGGGAGCCAATTGCTAACCTGCCGGATGTGGGTGGTGCGGAAAGCGATTGGGGAACAGTCTCCCTGGATTTGGATTTGGTGAGGAGCGCACTCGAAGAGACGATCCTGGAATATCGCCAAGTGCCTCTCGAAAGGAGGCCAAGGCTGCCCCGAGTTCCTCTCAGCATCAAGGTTCGGGATGTCGTTGAGGCCGTCAATAACATGCTGCCCTCATTTTTAGAGAGCAGCATGGACCTTTGGGATACGGGTTCAATTCTCTTTGGCGCCGCAATGACAGTTTGTCAATTTGTCGGCGTCAGGATGCCGCCAACAAGAGTTGGTGGCTCCCGTCAGGCTGGCAGTACTAGTCCCAGGACTAGAACTAGACCAGCCTGGATGAGGCGGATTGAAAGCCGTATCACAAGGGCCAGGGTCCTCATCGGCAAACTGACCAGCTTCAGATCAGGCAACAATAGGCCGAGGGTGGTGCGCTTCGTCAGGGAGGCATTCCCTGGTGAGAATGTCTTTGACAACTCACCGGAGTTTGCCTGTAGACTGGTGGAGCGCATCGATGATCTGAAGCAGAAGATCGCTGCTTGGGGTAAGCGAATTAGGCGATATTCTGAAAGGGTAAAGAGGTACCAACAGAATCGTCTCTTCATGAGTGACCAGAAGAAGTTCTACAGAACTTTGGAGCGTCCCGATGTGGTTTCGACGGGTCAGCGACCGGAAAAAGCCGACGTAGTTGCCTTTTGGCGTGGGCTTTGGTCGCTGCCTGTTGATCACGAAGAGGGCCGATGGTTCGAGGCGGTCGAGGGAGCGTGCGAGCCCATAGCGCCCATGAACCCCGTCAACATATCCGAGGAGGATGTGGTGGCTGCGATCCGTAAGGCTCCGAACTGGAAAAGTCCGGGGCCGGACGGATTGCACCATTACTGGTTGAAGGGGTTCACGCGCTGTCACGCTACTCTCGCCCGTCAGTTCCAAAGCGCCCTCGAGAGTAGGACGCTCCCGAACTTCTTAACTACTGGGGTCACTCATTTAGCTCCAAAGAGCGATGCTACCGCGGATCCATCACAATACCGCCCCATTACTTGTCTTTGTACAATTTACAAGACCTTGACATCCGTTCTGAGCTCCAAGATTACTCAACACATTGTTGATAACAATGTGATCTCTGGAGCTCAGAACGGATGTAGGGGCGGTAGTCGCGGTAGCAAGGAGCTGCTCCTCATCGACGCGGTCGTAGGCCAACTGGTCAAACGCAACCGTCGGAACTTCTCCGCTGGCTGGATAGACTACAGGAAGGCGTTCGATTCGGTACCTCATACATGGCTCATGAGGGTCCTCGAGCTGTACAAAATTGATAGTACAGTTCGACACTTCCTCGGGCAGTGTATGGGGTGCTGGAGAACGATCCTGAGTTTAGACGGTCAGCGGATGACGGACGCGGATGACCAAATTGATATAAGGCGAGGGATTTTCCAGGGCGATTGCCTGAGTCCAGTTTGGTTTTGCTTGGCCCTGAATCCTCTAAGTACACTCTTGGAGAATTCGGGGACGGGCTTTCAGTTTCGGAGAGGCGGACCACGCTTGCCTCATCTCCTTTACATGGATGACCTGAAGCTTTACGCCCCCACGGCTGACAGATTGGCGGAGCTACTGACGATCACTAACGATTTCAGTGGTTCCGTCAAGATGGAGCTCGGGGTCGATAAGTGTGCGGTCATCCATGTTGAGAAGGGGCATGTCGTGCACTCTGATGGTGTCGATGTCGGCACCAATCATTTGAGGGCACTCTCCGAGGCTGAAACATACCGGTATCTGGGCATGTCACAAACCATCGGTGTGAAGGTGGCAGACGTGAAACAGGGTGTTTGCGAGGAGTTTTATGAACGCCTGAAAAGTGTGCTTAATAGCTACTTGTCAGGCGTTAATAAGATCCGAGCCATTAACTCCTGGGTCATGCCTGTACTGATGTACACATTTGGCGTGCTCAGATGGACTCAGACCGAACTCGACGCTCTGGACAGACGAGTCCGCACGATGATGACCTCTCATCGAATGCATCATCCGAGGTCGTCGGTTGTGAGATTGTATATCCCGCGGAAGTGTGGTGGTCGAGGCCTCTTGAGTGCCAAAACCATGCACAACCGCGAGGTATGCAACCTCAGAAACTATTTTTTGACGATGACGGATGATAGTATTCGGGGAGAGGTGGTCGCTAGTGATAAAGGACTGACTCCCTTATCGTTGGCCTCACAGGATTGGCGAACCCCGGAGGTACTTAGCACCTCTGATCGGGAGTCCGTATGGAAAGAGAAGGAGCTGCACGGGAGGTTTTACAAGGTACTTCACGAACCTTTCGTGGACCGTAAAGCCTCCCTGCATTGGCTGCGTTTCGGGGACCTCTTTGGGGAAACCGAAGGTTTTGTCTGTGCAATACAGGACCAGGTTATCAAGACGCGGAACTATCGGAAATACATCCTAAAGGACGGTACCACAGACATCTGTCGAGCATGTGGCCGTCCCGGAGAGTCACTTAGGCATGTTATTTCCGGTTGTTCGGCTCTCGCTAACACTGAGTACTTGCACAGACACAACCAAGCAGCCAAAATCCTGCATCAGGAGCTCGCTCTGAAATACGGACTCTTGCAACAGAGGCTGCCGTATTACAAGTATCTGCCGGAGCCAATCCTAGAAAACGACCGTGCCAAAATCTATTGGGACCGATCCGTTATCACGGACAGGACTATTCTAGCGAATAAGCCTGATATCGTGGTATGGGATCGGTCGCAGTCGAGGGTATTTCTAGTGGATGTCACTATCCCTCATGACGAGGGTCTCGTGAAAGCCGACACCGAGAAGCGTCGGAAATATCTCGATCTGGCTCACGAGATCACCGACATGTGGGGTGTGACTTCGACAGAAATAATCCCAATTGTTTTGTCCGCGAACGGGTTAATTCCAACCAGCCTCGCGACCAACTTGAGGCGGTTGGATTTCTGTGGCGTGTCGGTTCCAGCACAGATGCAGAAAGCGGTGCTGCTCGATACGGCTCGGATCGTCCGTCGGTTCTTGAACCTGACTCCCTGACCCCGACCGACTGTGCTCTTGTCGGGGAGTACCGCCTCTCCCATTTTAAATTTATATTTTCTTTTTCGGCCATGGGAGAGGCGAGGAACTAAACGCATACCCATATAATAATAAAACGTTTATTTCAGATAAGTCACATCCATATTACATAAAAATCAAAACAATTAAATTAAAAATTAATTAAAATAAATAAATTAAATTAAACAAAAATAATACTAATTAAAAATTACAATTAAAAATTAAACATCAGCTCGTAAATATTATATTTTAGTCAGTAAATGAATCATACTGCAATGATTCATGTACTGACAGTCAAATCTACCTGAAAATGCCCTCAGAATGGTGTTGGGACTGGCCCGAACCCTACTCACCAGGGATGTGCACCTCTTTCGCATGGTTGCATAAAAACAGTCAACCCCCGCCTCGGCGAACATCCCTGATGCGCTACAGTATCGAGGCAGTCCCATCAACACCCGGAAAGCATTATTGTATTGAACACGAAGAGCGCTGTACTGCTTCTGCGTGTATGTCACCCACAGACTGCTGGTGTAGAATGATGTACAGTAATATTTGAACAGAGTCAGCTTTACGTTTCTAGAACACCTGGCAAATCTGCGGGCAAGCATATTAGCCCTCACAGACAACGCTCTCCGCTCTCTTTCGATGTCTGCATCGTCTTTCAGATCACTGGTGACCAAATGACCGAGATATTTAAATGTAGACACTCTTTGTAGTACTTTACCATTTAGTTTTATCTGCGGAATTTCTATTAAATCCCTGCCCTTGACCTGAAACACCATGCATTCGCTCTTCTTCTCGTTATATACAAGACCATGTTTTAGTGCATAGCTCTCACATATTTTTATCAATTTAGTCAAACCACAGACCGACGCACTCAGCAGCACCATGTCATCAGCGTAACTAAAATTGTTCATACAAATGTCATCAATGTGGCATCCGACGTGAGTGCTGCTCAGTTCCTCTATTAGCGCATTCACATATAGGTTGAAGAGCCTTGGAGAAGTTAGCCCCCCCTGTCTCAATCCGCACTCCAACGTATATGGTTCAGACACCCCATCCGCCCATCGAACAACATTTACCTGGTTCAAATACCAATATTTAAATATTTCCAGAATTTCGTCTGACATACATATGTTTGACAGTTTATCCCATAAAACATCGTAATGAACCAGGTCAAATGCTTTCGACAAATCGAGAAAACAAGCATAAATAGGTGTATTACGCCCAGTATAGTACTTGACAGTTTGCTTAAGACATAAGATTGCTGTTTCAGTTGAAAGTCCAGCCTTGAATCCAAATTGATTGTCATGTATTTGTAAATATCTATCAAGTTCTTTATTAAGCAAACTGTCGAGTACTTTAGCCATTATCGTCGCTAAAGAGATCGGTCTGTAGTTATTCCTGTCGCTCACATCTCCATTTTTATTTTTAACAATAGGGACTACTACTGTCCTCATCATATCCTCGGGTATGTAGGAGTGACTCAGGCATAAAGAGTAAAACATCGCAAGTACACGGGGCAGGTGAACACCAGCATACTTGAGATGTTCCACACTGAGGCTGTCATGGCCAGGAGACTTACCTCTTGATATCGATTGAATGCAGATTTTAACATCTTTAGCCGTAAATCTGGTCTTCATATCCTGTCCATCCAGGCCCTCGGCCATAGTCGACTGAGCTTTGCCTATTGGCGACTTAACAATGAATTGTTCCTTGAACAGTTCAGCAATACATTTAGCATTACTAAGTCCGTTTACACTGATGGGTAAGCTTTGTTTAGGTTTAAGTTTATTTGTTGATTTCCAAAAACTACGAAAGTTTTGCCGAGTATGGTGAGATGCGAGAATATCCATTTTAATTTGATCTTCATTATTTTGACACCATTTGACGCGTGACTTAAACATTTTTCTACTTTCTCGCATCTCATTCCAGGCAGTACCCTCTGTATGCTTACCACTTAATACCCATATTTTGTATTTATCCCTAGCCACCTCATGAGCTTCCCTTACATGTTTATTCCACCCTATAATATGCTTTTTCTTTCTCACCCTACTAACAAAACTATCAGTTGCGGCCTTACATAAAACATCAATAATATTATTATACAATTTATCAATATAAAGTCTATGTTTAAAATAATTACATTTATTATCACAACAATTTGAAAATTCTTGAGGAAAATCTATTCTTTTTAAACCATCATTGCAAAGATTACTGTAAATGTCAATTTGATCGCTTTCTCTATTACCCCATTTTATCCTATTAAATTCGTTAAAATTACATGTCAATATTTTTGTATTAATTATGTTTATGTTACATTGAATAACTAATGGTAAGTGGTCAGACCAGACTGGTTCATACTTAACATAGGCATTGACAACTGTTTGCAAAGCTGACTTCGTAACCACGCAATGGTCCAGCCAGCTCAAACATCCATTCGCATCACTAACAAAAGTGTACGAATTAGAGGATACACCCAATTTCACTACGTCGGCACATGCCCACTCAAAATCGTAACAAAAGTTAGTTAGTTCATAATAAAATTGCTCACCGGGGTGTGCGTTGAAATCTCCCAGCATATAAACACTCTGTACCTTCACTGTTCACAATAGCATTTAGCGCACCTAGGCAATCCGTAAATTCCGATAAATTTGCCGTTTTATCCGTAGGCATGTACACACTAAACACTAAGAAAGATCTCTGGCCAATGACTATTTTTATCGCACAAATACGCGGGTTATTGCACTGCACCACTGTAACATTTTGAAAGATACCCTTTTTCCACAACAACGCCACGCCACCGTAGGGTCGGCCGCGCAGCATCCCCGCCGTCGTGTCCACCGCCGATACACCCGTATAGGCAAAGCCGTCATCGATGCAGTTGAGATAGTCAATTTCATCTGGCAACAACCAATGCTCTTGAATTGCAATTATGTGCGTACTACGACATAATTCCCTAATATCTTCTACTGAGCGCTTCACGTTTTTGCAGTTGAAAGATACCAAACTGCATAATAACACATTCTCACCGGCGGCTGTCATTGTTTATGGTGTTGTGTGGCCGTAACAATGTTATTATTGTTCGTAATTGTTGTCTTTACGGACGAATCGTATCGTGTTGGTTTAAAGTTTACAAACCGACGAAATAGAATGCCTTGCGGCCACAGCTTATCATCTAAAAATATATTAATTTTATGTTCAGGTACAAAAAACTTGTAGGAATTATAATCATTTGCGTGTTTTGTCGAAATCGTTTCCAAATCAATGTTCTCATTAGTCTTGCGTAGTATATAGTTCTTAATATCACATTCTAAAGTATCTTTGTGTACTTTCGTTATAAATATCGGTACTTTTTTCACAGCCGCTTTGAAGTTACCTAGATTATCTTCACAAGCTCCTGATACCCCTCGATAACGATACTGTGACTTTTTACGCTTGGTAATAACCTGCCAGCCGTCATTATTCATATTTGTGTTCGAGATAATTAACGCCTTATCAATACATTTATGCAATGTTTCATGTTCGGCCGAGTTCGGTAATGCTTGGTGTGAAATAACATGACCACTCCGCCCCTCCTTCGCAAAAGTAGTTTGGTCGACGCCACCCGCGCCTTTCCCCGCGCCGACGACGGTTGGGGTCGGTGACCGTTGAGGTGACTTATTTAGATCCACCCCCAATATATTTCTAAATTTCGGACTTTGGTTCATATTCGTCTTCGTCGTTAAGGATTCTTTAGAGTATACATTTTCTATCGAGTTATTAAAATCCGATAATCCCACCGGCCCACTATCATCATAGAGCCAGGCACCTCGTTTTAAGTTCAAGTTCTGTAGAGGTACTTGAGCTAGGGAATCAAACTTCGCTTGCATTAACTCGGTTTTACATTCACTTAACTGACTTTGTGTCACATAGTTCACTTTGATTATAGCTAATTCATTCTGAATCTTGAGTAGATCTTTTAACAATTTAGTACAATCCAAGTGATCGAAAAGAATAGGCGGTAGCTTCTCCAGTTGCCGGGCCACGAAAACAGGGATCACGTCTGGTTCCGTTGATTTAAATAAATCAATAATGTCTGATAGATCCCGCTGCTCCTTGCCTTTATTTTTACGTTTGATGTTTATCTTCTTGGTTGGTATGGAATCAAACAATAGTGACTTCGATTGTTTAATATCTTCACTAGAAAATGACGTAGTACAAACTCGCACCAGAGTGTCTTCATCGATAACCGATATTTTATTCTGGATATATGATAAAAGTTCATCCACCACTATGTTACACGAATTACACTTAACTGTTTGCGTCATTTTAAAAAAGAGAACGTACGATACGCGTGTTACCGTTCAAAGCGTCCGCACAGTACGAATGCGAAAAGTAGACTGAAAGCCCCATGCTCTTACGACAGCCTACATGGCAATATTCATATTATACATTTTAGATACAGAAATAAAATATAATAGTTTTGGAATTGTAATGTTGGAGATTGTATTGGTTTCTTGTGCCTTATTAAAAAGTGTTTCGTTTTATGCTAAGTCAAAAAGTACATCTCTGAAATGGAATAGTAGAGATCCTATTCTTTCTTTGCTTCATGTTCTGAATACGCATTTTTACCGCGACAAGAGAAAGTCCTTTCTGCCACGTAAAGCCATATGAAAATATATAGTTAGTTATGTAGGTGTAATGTTGGTTCAAGGCGCAGGTTTTATTTACTTATACTGAATATAAAAATAAAGGGCAGTGTATTGTCAATATTATAGATGTTAAGCTTTAGTTTCCCAAATAAAATGAACATAAATATATTTGTAGACTGCGATCCCACAAATCGCCGGTATCGCAAGAAGGCGAGGAGGCGGCCCCCTCCCCCTCCACCTCCACTGCCGGCGCCTCCCCCTCCCCCGCCGCCGCAACCTCCACCGCCACCGCCGCCGCCACCGCCACAGTCGCCGTAGATCCTCCCGCCGTCGCCGCCGTCGTCGCCGCTGCCATCGACACGCGCTCTTCAAGGTAACACTACTATAAATATTGTTCATACGTTTAGATAGTGTCGGTACACCCGTACGCACTTTTGGTTAAGGTAATAACACAGACGATCTTAGTGCAAAATAGACAATTCTTCTTCATCACTTAGAGTGTTGGAACAATTACCACCTGTATTTAAAACAAGAGATCCAAGATCACGATCTGAATTAGTAACAAAACATCAATTAGCCGAATTCGCCAACTTGCGGGTGAGACTATCGATCACCACTTAATACAATCTTGGCAAACCTAAAATAAAATAAAATAATCATTTATTTCAAAATAAAAAGATAAATCTTTGTTTTTTGAACGTCAAATTTTAACTTAATACTAAGTTTACTTCGGATTCGGAAGGTGTTTTGTTGAGAGAAGAACCCGTAAGAAACTCGTCAACACACATCTTTTTTTACGTCCATTACAATTTCGGTGTTAGCCCGGAAACATCCTGCACAGAGCCCTGATGACACCAAGCCACTTCATCATTAATGTAATCATTTCTTTTAACAGCAGCTTTGAATTTTGTTTCTGATAAATTTAAAACGTCCTCAGGTATTTTATTATACATTTTTACGCATAACCCCATGAAAGATGTATTTACTTTTGACAATCTGTATTTTGGTACTGATATTTTATTGTTGTCTCTCAGGTTTCGAATATGTCTGTCACAATTTTTCACAAAAGAGGCCTGATTTTTTCTTACATACATAATATTTTCATAAATATATTGACATGGCAGTGTCATTATATTTATTGTTTTAAACAATTCCCTCAGGGAATCTCGGGATCTCAAATTGTATATAGCTCTTATTGCTCTCTTTTGGAGAATAAATATGGAACCAACATCAGCTGCTCTGTCCCAGAGTAAAATACCGTAAGACATTACACTATGAAAATAGCTGTAATAAACTAATCGAGCTGTCTGTACATCTGTCAAATGTCTTATTTTCCTAACGGCATATGCAGCACTACTAAGCCTGCCAGCTAGTGAGCTAATGTGGGGTCCCCATTGGAGCTTGGAGTCCAGAGTTATCCCTAAGAAAACTGTGTTATCCGAAAATACTAACTTTTCATTATTTAAAATGATTTCGTTATCAACGCACCTAACATTTAGGTAATACAAATTTAATGCATTTGGTTTTTTTACCATTCAGTACAAGATTATTGGAAGCAAACCATGTTTGAATCTGTGAAACCGTGTTATTCACCTCGTCAATATTCTGATTATTTCTTTCAACGTCAAATACTAAAGAAGTATCATCAGCAAATAACACTATCTCGGACATTTTCTCGACCATGAACGGCAAATCATTAATATAAACTAAAAATAAAAATGGGCCCAAAATAGAACCCTGCGGAACACCCATTTTCACATGAGTTCCAGGTGATATTGCATTATTGATTTGCACTTTCTGTATCCGATCCGAAAAGTAAGACTTTATTAATTTAAGTGCGTCACATAATGTTCTAATTTAATAAAAAGGATTTCATGATCTGCAAAATCAAATACCTTCGTAAGATCGCAAAACAAACCAAGAGCATCATTTTTGCGTTCCCACGAATCAAAAATGTGTTTCATTAAGGCAACGCCTGCATTGGTGGTAGAGCGGCCCTTCGTAAAGCCAAATTGTTTTGGATGAAACAATTTGTTTGAAGCGAAATGCAAAAGCATCTGATTGAACATTAGTTTTTCGAATATTTTACTTAAAACTGGCAGAATTGATATGGGTCTATAACCATCAGGACTAATTTTATCTCCTCCGGATTTAAGAAGTGGTACAATTTTACTATGCTTCATGAGATTTGGAAAGATTTTATTTCTTATACATTCATTAAATATATATACCTCTCGTGCTTCATATACATTCATCAATCTTTACACATATATTGTCTTTTATTCTTCAGACTACGGAAGCCTGTCTTTTAGAACACAATTTCCATTTTTGATCTAAATGTGTCCTCCGTGGTCGTCCTCTATTGACATTACCATCTACATGGGTGTCGTAAGAGGCGACTAAGGGTATGAGGCTTTTAAGTGGTTTTTGGGCGATGCGGTTGGAGACCCATCACCATCGATACTTTAATTCTACCATCTTGTCCCTTATCAACTACCAAATGTGGCTGAGGAGTTTCTAGCTCTGAAGCTCTAGCTACCCCTTTTTGGGATTTATAACCTTGATTATATCGCACTCTCAGAACGAAAGAGGCTCTGCTCTAAAACGAAGGCACTTATTGTTATAGGGACGGAAAATTCGCTCATGTCTTTTTAACAATAAGTGCCTTTGTTTTACTATATATCGGATAGGGCATACTTTTTTATGTCTCTCTATGATTGTAACTCAATATCACTATTTTTACCTTGAGCCTCTTTCGTTCCGAGAGTGCGATATGTATGTATGTATATTGTAAAAATAAAGTGTGTCACTTAGTGTCAGTATGTATAACTGATGTGTGTGTCAGTGTGGGGAGCAGCGCGTCGTCCGTGAGCGGGTGCCGGTCGCGCCGGCCCGCCGCCGCCGCCGCGCCGCCGCTGCAGTGCCGCACGCCGCTCTCCTTGCTGCTCGAGAAGGTAACCAACATATTTGTATGTATGTATGGTGTGTCAGTGTGGTAGTGACGCTGTAATGCACGCTTGATCCACCACTCTTTACTTTACTGAAAAATACATCGTACGCTTAATACTACAGTGACCTATGTCAAAATTTTAATGAATTGAGGTACAATACTACACATACCTTAAAAGCATGCTCTACAACATATGAATACGAGACGATAAAGACCTAAGTGAAATTGAACCTTTTGTGTTAAGAATACGGGTGTTTTCTCGTGCCTATGTTGTAGAGCATGCTTTTTTAGGTCTGTGTAGTATTGTAACTCAATTCATCAAAATTTTGTCACGTAGTTCACTGTAGTATTAAGCGTGCGATATTTGAGCAGCTGGCGAACAAAACCGGAGAAGTCCACTATAATAAAAAAACCGTTTTTTTTAAATCGTGATATCTAAAACCGGTTGCGTCGATCCCTGTTAATCTTTTCAATCAAAACCTGCTCAAAGTAGGCCATATGGGGCTTTAAAAAGTGCATTTCCAAACATTATAATGTTGATGTAAGTTTTTTAGCCACTGTGTAAAATTTATTTTTGTGGGCTTATCCGGTTTTGTTCGCCAGCTCCTCATTTGTATGTATATTTGTATGTATGTATGTGCCGTGTAGTGTCGGCTTAGAATAATACTACCCCATTTCTACCCGTGGGTGATCTTAAGAGGCGACTAAGGGTATAGGGGCTTTTTACGGTTTTAAATCCCTTAACGGGGTAGCCAGAGCTTTGGAATGATAAATTCCTCAGCCATTTTTGGAAGTAGATTGGGGAAAAGATTGTAATAATAAATGTTTTTGGTGACGGGTCTCCAACCACATCGCCCAAAAATCATTTAAAAAGCCCCAACACCCTTAGTCGCCTCTTACGATCACCTATGGGTAGAAATGGGGTAGTGTTATTCTAAGCCGACACTATACGGCATTTACTGAAAAAATAATATTTAAGGCAAACAAAACCGACTCACTGACTTAAGCGCTGCGTATCCACTAAAAAAGTCTCAGGCCAAGCGTCTGACTGTCCGAAGCTGCAAACCGAGCCATATTTTGTGGGTTTTATTGCCGAACTCAAAGGGGCCTGAGACTAAAGGAAGGCCTCCCACAATAAGTTGAACTTGGTCTAGGTCGCAGGAAGCTGATGGATGAAGGCAGCACAGAACCGGTCGTTGTGGAGATTTGGGTAGGCCAATATGAAGCAGGAGGCATCTATTGGCTTATAATGATGAAGATAAATAACCCAAATTCAATCAGTTTACAATGTTATTGAAATACATACATATACTCACGGCTATAAATCCCTAGAAGGGGTAGCCAGAGCTAAGGAATTAAAAATTCCTCAGCCAACTTTGGAGGTTGCGTGGTCAAAAGATGGTAAAATAAAGGTTGTTTGTGATGGGTCTCAAACCGCATCGCCCAAAAATCCCTTAAAAAGCCCCAATACCGTTAGTCGCCTCTTACGTACACCCACCGGAAGAAATGGGGTAGTGCTATTCTAAGCCGACACTACACAGCAGTTATAAAGAAATACTCCCAAAGTTATCTCAACCAAGTCTAAAACCTTCTCAGCCAAACTACTAAATAGTAAATTTATATAAACGACTGTCAGGGTGTAAGCATTATTAACTCATATGTGTTTCAGGTAGCAAAATGGCAGATCGTGCCCCGGGAAGGCACAGCGCACTTGCCTTGCCGGGTCTATGGGGCGACACATCTTGCTAGGTTATTCGGTAAGTACATATTACATACATACATATACTCACGACTGTAATTCCCTAGAAGGGGTAGCCAGAGCCAAGTAATTATAATTTCCTCAGCTACTTTTGGAAGTTAAGTGGGGAAAAGATAGTAAAATAAAGGTTTTTGGTAATGAGTCTCTAACCGCATCGCCCAAAAATCCAATAAAAAGCCCCAATACCCTTAGTCGCTTCTTACGACACCCGTGGGTAGGAAGGGGTAGCGACATTCTAAGCCGGCACTACACGGCAATAAGTACATATTCTGTTTTTTTATAATTATGGGATGGGATAAATGTATACTTTTCTTTTATACGGAGTTGTATAGCAGCCATAAACGAGCTTAGCATTATCTCGCATCTGCAATATCCTTAACGATACTATATATCTAGCTAGGGTTTAGTATATAAGCATATATCATGTGCGTCTGATGTTATCCCATTTCTATCAATGGTAATCTATTTTCAGTCTGTATGTTCTTTGGTGCTTTGAGTCTGAATAAAACGTATAAAACAGTTGTGTAGTGTCGGCTTAGAATAGCACTACCCCATTATTTCCGGTGGGTGTACGTAAGATGCGACTAACGGACTTGGGGCTTTTATGGGATTTTTGGGCGATGCGGTTGGAGTCCCATCTCCACCAACCACCAAAAGTGGCTGAGGAATTTCTAATGTCTCAGCTCTGGCTACCCCTTTTAGGGATTTATAGCCGTGAGTATATGTATGTATGTATGTAAAACATTTATATTATATTGATACATGCATATACGCATGGCAATAAATCCCAAAATGAGGTAACCTGAGCTACAGAGCTAGAAACTCCTCAGCCATATTTGGAAGTTGATAGGGGAAAAAATGGTAGAAATTAAGTATCGTTGGATATTTATACTTATCAATTTGAATGTCTTACTTCTAAATACTAGTTTTGTAACGTTGTTGATATCCTTTCAGTAAGACTCCCCGATTTCCTTAACGCCACGCACATGCCGGACATGAAGTTAAAGCTCATATTGAAACACATCGACATGTTCATCCAGTAAGTACATAAATACCTTATATCTTAGCTATAAACAATATCATAAAAACGTAAACGATCACGCCGTTTATCCCCGAAGAGGTTGGCAGAGGTACCGATACTTTTGAACCAATGACCTAGTGTCTAAAGTAGGTACCCACATTTTGCTTAGACAATAGACAGTGTACTCACGTGATAGGGGGCCGGCCTATTGCGATTCATACAATATCACTACTGTGTATTACATTCCCATTGTATTGTGAACGGGCTTTTTCTGAAAGTTGGTGTCAGAATAGCACTACTCTTACTCTAGCCTTTCATTCACATTCTAAATTCCCATTAATAGCACTAAGAAATTAAGTATTTGCGCCACATTTGACAAAGATATCAATTGAAAATTTAACTAAACGTCTAAAGATTTTAACGAGACTGCTGCCGTGTCTTCCTGATGACGTGGCAGTAGTTCTATATCTACCTTTTAGTCACCTAGTGTTCAGAGTACCCAATTCTCGCAATTATTTATCAAAAATTATGGTTGGGGATGAACATAGACAATGTACATTGATAAGACATTTACATTTAGATTTCTATGCCTAGGGTTTCTAACCATTTTGCCATTTTTGAGTTAAATTCAGAAAAGAACGTTTGTTGCTGTCCGTTGGTCTCGTCTGGTTGCTGTTTTGATTCCCGCTGAGGGCAAAAATTAGTATGATTAGTATAGATGGTTGTTTTTAGCCCTGGCTCCAATTTCACCACGACTACAATTGTCGGTGAGGGAAAACATCGTTAGGAAACCCACATAACTAAGTTGTACTTAGTCATGTGACAGTGTATTCGTACAAAACGGCGATAGGCCTGCCCCCTATCACGTGAGTACACTGTCCAAGCAAAACGTGGGTACCTTCTCTGGACACTAGATGGCGCTGCCATGTGAGTTCAGAAGTATTGGTACCTCTGCCAATCCCTTCGGGGATAAACGGCGTGAACGTTTATGTTTATTACAATTGTCAGTGACATATGTCGAGCTACAATTGTCAAGCAAATTGTGACTGTTAAAGCCCCTAGCGGACTTTAATATACTAACTTAATGGGACAGCTATAAGACCTAGGATCCTAACCTATCAATCTATATATGCACGCCTAAATCCCTGAGGGGTAGGTAGAGAGTACCTCTATCCTACCTATCCTAACAACCCTAAAACCCTAAGTCCCTAGCCCTAACCATACAAGTTGAAATATATAAATATATAAATAAGTACGGGAATGTCTGTATACCGGGAGACCTAAGGTAACAGACGGAAGGTTGGTAGGATATAGGAAGTGGTACGATAATCACTGTCAGTTACACAGACTCATGCAACTGCGAAGGCTAAAGGTGTCTTGGCCACAGTGATGGAAGGGTAAGGAAGTGGTAGGTAAGTAATAGTCGGAGTCAAAGGTAGAAAGAGACTTTATTTACATTTTTCACACTATTTATATAAAATTATATGTTTGTATTGACCTATACGGATGATGCATTTCTTTGTGTGCGTTTTCTGTTGTCAGCGTTTCGTCTAACCGGATGACAGTTAATTGCCCCAGATTTATATTGCTGATGTTCACACTTGAACATACTGGCGTCTCTCAGGAATGGGTGGTTATCCAGATAGGTGAACTTATGTCCTCATCTCGTACAGTTGATCCGTGAGTTGGGCAGGTCGGCGCTGTGGTGTCGAGTACGTATGCGGAGTGGTGGGGCGCCGGGATGAGCGGCGGCTGCTGTGCTCGCTGGGATGCGGCTCGTCCGTGGTGTCGTTGGTATGGGGTTGCTCGGGAGTTCTCCTCAGGGCCCATGTCCGCCTGGCTGCTACCATCGCTCGTAGTCTCCTCGTCATCGGTGGACAACAATAATATATTAGTAATATAATAACGATGCTGCCTACCATAGTTGAGCAACTAGTGACGTATGTTTGGGTAGCTATACTATTCCAAACTGTTTGATCTAGGTTTGTTTTCAATTTAATTTCTTCATTCTTCAAATTATTAAATATGTCTACGGAGTTGTCTAATACTTGTTCTTTTGAAATAAGTGTATGATAGTTAATTAATGATTTGTTAGTTAAGTTAAAATTAGAAAATTTACTAAATGAAGCTAAAACGTTTGTAGTTACTATCCGTTTAGCGGCCAATGTATTTGTCATTGTTTTAATGATGCAATTTTCTGAAATGTGTATTATTCCTACGTCATGGATTGATATCTCTTGTCTTTGACCATCACACACAATGGAGACTGTTTCTGGTTGTCTTGTCAAATATAACCAAGTGTTTGACATTTGGACTTGTTTCCAAATTATGTTATTTGAAATGTTAAATGTTCGAGTGGGGCAATCTGTAATATTTTGATCTTTTGTTATCATTCTAACAATGCAATTTTGATTTAATTGCATGTTCTTGACAGCCACCGGAAAACAAGTATAGTCGTTTTGTTTATGTAAACAGCGTTTGAATTCATCATGCGTAAGTTGAAAGTAGCGTTCATTGTTGTAATCTATTCCCACAAACATTTGAGGTATATCCATGTTCTCAAATAATCCATTGCTATGCTTCTTAGGTATTGGAGTAAGGTGTATTAATTCGTATTTTACTTTCTCTGCTATTGGATAATAAGCTAATACTCGTATATGAGTTTCGTTTTCTGATAATAGTGTGTCAATCAATTGAGATTGAATGATGTGTAAGTTTGACGGTAACTTGCTGTTTGCGTCCTGTATAATATCTTCAATATTCTTTGGGTTTATTACGCTGTATATTGTAGCTTTTGAGATGTAAATTTGTACAATTCCTGAATAATAGTCCATAGTTTCCATAATATAATTATGCGCCAGTTGATAAGCTTGAAGCACCTGTATTTGAATGGTATTACTGTTTATGGACTTAAACCATCTGTTATTGTCGTTTATATATGTCAGTACTAGGTTGAGTTTTGTTTGGAATCTTTCTAGTTTGCTCCTTATTCTTTCTTCTGTGCTGTTAACTGTTGAAATCGTAGAGATCATAAACTTTGTTTGATGATTTGCAGCATCTATTAATTTTTGTTGATTAGTTTGTAAAGTATCAATGTCTCTGTATACTTCGTCGTTAACACCAAATATTGACGTCATTATTTGTCCCATCAAACCTCTCTTCCTTCGTGTATGATTAATTTCAGTAAGGTATTCGTGAGTTTTTTCAAACTTCAAAACTTCTTCTTGTAAGTGGTCGTAATACTGAGTACAGTAAGTTTGACTTTCTATTGATTTGGCGTAGCCACATAAATGCATAAACTGATTTAGTACTTCCTTGGTTTTGTTAAAATTTTCCTCTAAATTACGTCTTTCATAATGTTGTTCTATTCTGAAGGTGCCTCTGTCCAACGTTGCGTTGCCCATTTGTTCAATATATAGTCCCGGATTTAAGTTTTTCATAGTGTATGCCGCTTCTGTAGATGTGAAAAATAATATTGTCATTGTCATGAATAACGTTAACAAATAGCTCGTTGCGCCTTTGGTTTTTGTATAGCAATGTTTGCTGGTATGCGTCACGGTCGTTGTTTTATTTGGCGTCTGACTTGTATCGGCCTCCAGATCTTCGTTCACTGGTAATGGTATGAGAGTATGTATTGCTCGTTTTTGGTCGGCTCCTTGCGGTCTTTGTAATGTAACCACCCTTGTGGCACCGTCACTACCTGGATGTATGTATTTAATCTTTGCTAAAGGCCACTTGCTAGGAGATACGTTTGAGTCTTTTATTAGTACGACTGTACCGATTTTTAAGTTTTCATTGTTTGTTTTCCATTTGTATCGTTGTTGTAATTGGTGTAGGTACTCCTTAGACCAGCTGTTCCAGAAATCCTTTTTCATTTTTTGTATGTGTCTCCAGCGATTAATAAGGTCTGTATTTGTGTCTGATATGGGGTCGGGAACTCCCACGGCTTCACGGCCTATTAAAAAATGGCTAGGCGTTAAAATCACGTTGTCATTTATATTTTCAGTTTGAATACATAGCGGTCTTGAATTCAAACATGCTTCAATTTGAGTCAAAAACGTTGAAAGCTCTTCGTATGTTAATGTGCTGTCTCCTATTACTCTTCTAAGATGATGCTTCATAGATTTCACCCCTGCTTCATTAATTCCGTTGAAATGTGGGGCTGATGGGGGGATGAAATTCCAGGTTATCCCGATGTCTGTCACTGTATTTTGAAACTGTGGCGATTGTGTTATTTCTAATATTTCTTTGTGGAGGTAATTTGCTGCTCCTACGAAGTTTGTACCATTGTCACTGTATATATGTGTTACTGGGCCTCTTCGTGCCATAAATCTTCTTAGGGCGGCGATGAAGGTTTCTGTAGATAAATCTCCCACAAGCTCTAAGTGTATTGCCTTTGTAGCGAGACATACAAACACTGCTATATAACCTTTGTATGATTTATGTCCTCTACCCTTCATTGCTCGTACTTGTATTGGACCGGCGTAATCGCACCCTGTATGAGTGAACGGAAACGATTGCCTTACTCGTGGTTTAGGCAATACTCCCATTTTCTGTTTGGCTGCCTCAGCTTTGTACCTAATGCACTTGACACATTTGTTGATATAATGTTTTACTTTACGTTTTCCGCCGAGTATCCAGTATCTTTGTCGTAAGTATGCTAGCGTCAGCTGATTGCCACCGTGCAATGTTTTGATATGTGAGTCGTGTATTATTGTTTTGGTTACGTAATGATCATATGGTAATACGGTCGGGTGCTTTTGTTCGTACGGAAGCTGTGAATTTTGTAATCTCCCGCCGACGCGTATGAGTCCAAATTCGTCTATAATCGGGTCTAAACTGGATAGTTTGTTTCCTTTTGGTAATTGTTGTCCCTTTTGAAGTAATTTGTATTCTTGTCGAAATGCGTCTTTTTGTACTTGTCGAATAATTTGTTTTCTTGTTTCGTCTATTTCCATGCATGTCAAGTTTTTTGTAGCTTTTTGTCGACGTAAAAATCTCAAACAATATGAGATAACTCGCACCATTTTTTGAAAGCTTGAAAATCTTTGAAATAGTTCATTTTGTTCTATTTTTATTGTAGTTTGATGGCAGTATTTATTTTCTTCTATCGGTTCTGGTATTGGACTTGTTGCTAAGTGTTCGTTTGTTTGCAGCCATTGTGGGCCATGCCACCATAACTCGTGATTTTTTAATTTACTAGGTTCAATTCCACGTGATATGACGTCAGCTGGGTTATCTACGGAACTAACATGATTCCATGTTGCGTTTGGTAATGTTTTTTGTATTTCTGACACTCTGTTAGCAACAAACGTCTTCCACTTGTCTGCTTCTCGTCTTATCCATCCCAACGTAATCATAGAGTCAGTGTAACAATATGTTTTCGTGTTGTTACAGTTAAGTGCCTTATCAACTTTATTCATTAACTTTGTTAATAATAAAGCTGCACATAATTCAAGCCGAGGAAGTGTTATTTTATGTTTAATAGGTGCCACTTTTGTTTTGGCTTGTAGTATTGTTATTTGGTAGGTGTCATTCACTTTTATTCTACTGTAGATAACCGCTGCGTACGCTTTTTCTGACGCATCGCTGAAGCCGTGTAACTCTATTTGTGTCTCGTGGTAATGAATCCATCTGGGTATTTTAATATTTTCAATAGATTTTAATTGTTGTGTCATATTATTCCACTTCATTTTGATGTGTTCTGGCACTTCGTCATTCCAGTCTATTCCAAGGGTCCAAATCTCTTGCACTAGCATTTTCATTGTGATTGTTATTGGCTGTAGCCATCCGTGAGGATCAAATATTTTGGCAACTTCAGATAAAATAAATCGCTTTGTCGGTTGGTCGTTGTGGGTTATAGTGATCTTAAATTGAAAATTGTCTTCGTCTGGTGACCACATTACCCCTAACGATTTTCTTGTCTTTTCTAAAGGTAATTTAATCATGTCATTGTTGGAGTTTAATTCGGGAACGTTTTCTAATAATTTGTCACTATTTGAGGACCATTTTCTTAAGTTGAATCCTCCGGCCCGCATCATGTCGATTAATTGAGTTAATAATGTCTTTGTTTGTTCTAAATCGTTTCCTCCGGAAAGGACGTCATCCACAAAAAAGTCTTCCAACGTCGTTTTGCTTGCGATGGGATAATTCAGTTGTTCATCTTTAGCAAGCTGTTGTAGTGTTTTGATAGCTGCATACGGAGCACATGTTGTACCATACGTTAACGTGGTCAATGCGTATTCTTGTATATTTTCTTGAGGTGTCCATCTCCATACAATTTTCTGGAAAGTATAGTCTTCAGGGTGTATTTTTATGAACCGATACATCTTTTCTATGTCGGCCATAAAAACAAACTTGTGTTTGCGCCACCTTAATAAAATAGTGGCTAAGTCTTGCTGTAATCGTGGACCTTTGTGCAGATTGTCATTTAGGCTTATATTCGAGCTAGACTTGCTACTAGCGTCGAAAACACAACGTAATTTTGATGTTAAAGCATCTTCTCGAATTACTGGCTGATGCGGTATATAGTATTTTCCTTCGTAATAGTTTGTTTTGTTTACTTTTGTCATATGGCCCATTTCTAAATACTCTCTCATAAAGTCATTATACTGCTGTCGCAAATTAGAATTTTTTTCTAATTTTTTCTCGAGCTGTAGTAGTCTAGCGACAGCTTTTTGTCTTGTGTTTCCGTAATCCATACCGGGTTCTTTAAATAATAGCCTGACTGTATAAGTTCCGTCGGGGTTCCGTTGTGTCGTATCGTTATATAATTTTTCACATTGCTGATCGTCATTATTCATTTGGTAATCCTCTGTAACTTCTTCTAGTTCCCAAAACTTTGATATTTGCGTTTCGTTAATGCGAGTGATCAAACTCGTCATTTTAAGTCCATTGGAACATTCCGTAAATCCAAGTCCGCTTAATATCCATCCTAACTCCGTATTTTGAGCGATAACTCCGTTCTCTAGTTTTTGGAATCCTGGTAACAATAACTTGCTGTAGTCTTCGGCACCCAAAATAATGTCAATCGGGCCCCGTTTGTAAAACGTAGGGTCAGCTATGATTTTATTGTCTAACACTTGATTTTCAACCTGTTCTACGTCTTGCTTTGGTAATGGACCAGTTAGTTTTGGTAGCACAATTAATGATGTTTTCAAAGCGTATTGGCTCGGGAATCTTGGTTTGAGTGTGATGTCTATTTTGTGGTTTGATTTTTTAGGTTTCTCGTCGGCGATACCTTTAATTTCGGCTTTTATCTTCTGTCTTGGTATTCTTAACAGTTGAGCTACTTCTTCAGTGCATAACGAAACCTCGGAACCCTGGTCACATAATACACGCAATAACTGTGGTGTACCATCAAACGTTGTAGTATGCACTAAGGCTGTGGCCAGTAGCACGGTTTTCTGAGTATTGTTCTGGCGAGTCGATGTATTCGTGCTACCTCTCTGCACCTTATCTTCTGTTTGCTGAGATCTAAATGATGGCTTTGATGATCCTGGTTTACCTATATTCCCGTTGTTTTTATTGCCATAATTCTGCCCTTGTGACTTGGTAGACAAATAATCATTTAAAGGTCGATGCAAGAGTGTGTCATGCGCCTTATCGCAAATGTTACATTTATTGTACTTCTGGCTGACACATTGCTTTTTATTGTCGTGCATCAAACAAATATAACACATTTGTTTTTCGCGTACTATTTTTATGCGGTCATTGACGTTTAATGTTTGGAATGCAGTACAATAGTGTATATTATGTTCTTTACTACAATACCAACATAAACCTTTCTTGTCAGCCCATGTAGGTCTTTCTTGACCTCGTGGTGTAGTTGTAACAACTGGGCTCATAGTTAACTGTGATGGTTTACTTGATTCTAAACTTTTAAACCGTTTTTCCAAAAATTTCATCATTGTCGTAAATCTTTGTAGTTTGTTAGGTTCGTCTAATTGATCTTCGTATTTCATATTGGTTTCCGAGTCCCATTTTCGACTAATAATTCGGCATAATATTGGGTCCCAGGTCGAAATATCAACATTTTGATTCTTCAACGCCTCCAAACATTCATTTATACAGTCATGCATGTTGCGTAATAACCGTGCGTTTGCGGTTTGAATTTTCGGTAAGTCTAATAATTTGTCTATAAATGTCTGTGAAGTAAGGCGTTCGTCCATATATCTATTACTCAATAGCGTGAGCGCGGCATTATAATTCACCTCGTGCACGGTTAAATGCTTGATCAGCTTCTCGGCCTCGCCGCGAACATGAGTTTTTAAGTATTGCATTTTTTCTGTAGATGAAATAGTGCAGTCGTCGTGAATTATCTTTTTAAATAAATCGTAAAATGAATTCCATGATTCATAGCTCCCAGTGAAATACGGTATGGTAATCCTGGGTAATTTTGTAGTCGTCTGAGTATTTTGTCTTGAGTTGTCATTGATTTTCTTTTGTAGTTTGTTTAATATTGAGTCGAATGCGTCCTGCGCGTCTTCAAAATAATTGTCAGTGAAATATACGTCGCTGAGTATACTTTCCTCCATGAGAAGGTACACGTGATTGTCGTCAATGTCTTGAAATTGTTTTTCAAGCGTCCGTACTAATGACTGTAACTGCCAAGCTGGTTTATTTTCCTCTATGGCAGCCAGTGCAGTTGATAGCTTCTTTTTAAGTTGGTTTAGTCGATATTTTTGTATGAACAATTTAGGTTTCATAGTATTATCTTCTGGCTGCGCCTTGCTGGATCCTGCACGGTGCGTCTTGTCTGAGATGCTACATAATTGGTCGGTTGAAGATGTCTGAATATTACTATCTTTATATAAGATATCTTCCTGTGCTGCCAAGTGGTCTTTGGCAGCGTCGTATACTTGTTTTATGTTCTCGTCGAAATAATGTAATGTTAAGTATCTGTGAGTCGACATTATTTCTTGATTTTGTAGTAATTTGTCGTTTTGTAGCGCTCGTTGGTATATGCTGTCTAGTAATGCTCTTCTATCTTTTATGTATTTATGTGTCTTCCTGATTTTTGAATCTTTTCTGATGTTGTCCCATATCCTTTGAAGTTCCGCGCAGTCATTTTCTTGGCTTTTGATAATATCGTTAATCTCTTTTACTTCCATTGCGTCTTCAGTCTTCGTTCTTCTTTCTTGACGTCCCTACTTGCCCT
Source organism: Bedellia somnulentella (assembly GCA_963576735.1). Classification (NCBI taxonomy): domain Eukaryota; kingdom Metazoa; phylum Arthropoda; class Insecta; order Lepidoptera; family Bedelliidae; genus Bedellia; species Bedellia somnulentella. The sequence goes on along the minus strand of OY755191.1, from coordinate 7,184,681 downwards.
ATTCTACGCCTAATGTCTATAGATACGTCAGTACTTATGGCTCTCCGCACCCTCTGATACAGTAAATGCGTTGCGACTTCTCAATCGACTGGTGGGACCCGCTTGTGGGAAGCCAGCGACCGATCCGTTACTGTACGGGTACTTTCTTAGAGAACAATACGTACTATGTAGTTTTCCTAAGCGTCAGTCAGTCGGTTTTTATTATAATACAAGGGACAAGAGGGCCGCGGTCATTTACTGGTTCAAAATTTCTCGAAGGACCATGTTAAAGCCCCTAGCGGACTTTAATATACTAACTTAATGGGACAGCTATAAGACCTAGGATCCTAACCTATCAATCTATATATGCACGCCTAAATCCCTGAGGGGTAGGTAGAGAGTACCTCTATCCTACCTATCCTAACAACCCTAAAACCCTAAGTCCCTAGCCCTAACCATACAAGTTGAAATATATAAATATATAAATAAGTACGGGAATGTCTGTATACCGGGAGACCTAAGGTAACAGACGGAAGGTTGGTAGGATATAGGAAGTGGTACGATAATCACTGTCAGTTACACAGACTCATGCAACTGCGAAGGCTAAAGGTGTCTTGGCCACAGTGATGGAAGGGTAAGGAAGTGGTAGGTAAGTAATAGTCGGAGTCAAAGGTAGAAAGAGACTTTATTTACATTTTTCACACTATTTATATAAAATTATATGTTTGTATTGACCTATACGGATGATGCATTTCTTTGTGTGCGTTTTCTGTTGTCAGCGTTTCGTCTAACCGGATGACAGTTAATTGCCCCAGATTTATATTGCTGATGTTCACACTTGAACAGTGACATATTACAATTTTATGAAATATTTTCTATAGAAATGCTTACAAACTTGACAGGCAGTTTGCTACAATTGTATGTATTACAATTGTGTTGTGAAACAGTAATTATTATTTTCGTTGACATATTTGTAGAATTTTCGTAGAATCTTGACATGAGATTGAGCACATGTCGGATTTGCGTGACAATTGTAGTATTTCGTGGTTGATACACGCGTATTTCAAAATGGCGAGTAGTAGTGACGCTAGTGATAGTAACAGTGATCTTGATGAATTTGCACATGTAAGAAGATTTAAAGAAATAAATAATTATTCTTTTGATCTTACGGATTTTTCATTTAAGGAAAAAATCCGTCTTAGTAAAGTTAGTGTAGAATATTTAATAAATAGAGTTGGAATGTTAATTTGTTATAAAATTTACCGAATAACACGGATTTGTTGTCGGAAATCATTTTTAAGATAGTAATCTTTCTTGCATTATCCATATTTAAATAATATTTTTAAAATAAAAATACTAACATACGCACACAAGAAATGCTACTATTAAGAAGAAAATAACTTAATGGCGGGAATGGATTTAATAGTTTTAAATAGGTGTTGTGAAAAAGAGAGCAAAGGCATTTCTATTCAGCCAATAAAAAAGTGTCCATCCTACACGAAAGACGCGGTTCGGCCCTCTTTGGTCCTTTAATACCTATATAATGGCAGGCAGTTAATGAGCGTACGTGAAATACATACATAGATTATTATTCTTACTGCTATGCTGAGAGTACGAGAAAACGGATAATTCAAATTTAGAATGCCTGTATAGACGCATTGTCACGTAATATGTCATTCCAAGCTCTCGATAATTTATCTATAATATTTGATACATTTTTCCCTATGTTTAGTCGTGACAATTGTTTTCTACAATTGTCGCACCTGTTATTGTGGTGAAACCGATAATTCTACATATATCATATTTTGATACAATTGTAGCACTTGTCGCGTTGGTGAAATTGGAGCCTGGTTGTCATTTATATATTTTAATGATTAAATATATCGGTAAATCAGTATCCCTGTGCGTTATTACCATATAATTATTTCAAAGTGTTTCTGATTACAAAACTTTTCCCCATTTTATGACCTCTAATCATATTTCATGAAGCCTATGTAGTTTTTTTGTGAATAGTAAGATAGGCATCTTATGCATAGAGTTTATTGGAATATCATGAAAATATTTATTACTAACATCGAATCTCGAAATGGTTTTGTTATCAGCATCACTAATCAAACTCTCTACCTAAGTGATTGTTAATATGGCATGAATAATGAGTAGTGAAATAAAATCAATATTTGTTCACAGATATTTGGAAGAACATGCCGAATGGTTCGGAGAATCTTTCTACATTGAAAATCCAGTGCGGGCGCGGTAGAAAACTTGTGCGAAAACTTTAAAATTAATTATTTAAGATTTGTATTAACTTTGTAAATATGCTTTGTAACTAAGTCCTGAATCATCATTCCATCTTTTATTTCAATACTTGTGTCATTATAATAAAATGTCTAATTGGCCTAGACCTCCTTTTTAAAACATACCCTTTTTATATTTAAAATTGATAAAAGACATCAAACTAAACAACTTTGCCTTTGGAATGCTTATTTAAAATATTGTAATTTTCAAAATAATTAATAATTAAAAAGTGGCCCTGCCTAGATCAAACTGAGAAAGTATGGTGAGTTTCTTAGCCTAAGCTAAAATAAGCATTCCATAGGCAAATTTGTTTAGTTTGATGTCTTCTATCAATTTAAAACATAAAAAGGTTACGTTTTAAAAATGAGGTCTAGGCCAATAGCAGTGCTGTGTAAATATATTTTTGTGTAGTTTTATAATAAAAAGAAGTGACAAAAGTTTATAATATTTATTCTTATTAATTCAACACAAGAAAACCTTAAATTAGAATGAAAAACAGAGACCAATTTTTTTACATGCATCAGTTAATAATTAAAAATTAAGACAAACCAATTATATCAGTTTCAATTAAATCCATAGTTCTGTGAAATATGAAGATTAACATTTCAATCAACTACTCAAGAAATATTGCAATAATTTTCTATTTTACTGTAGACATTACTCATTGTATGAGAATCTTTGGAATTTTAACAACAAATCAATTCAAAATTGTTAGCCACTATATAGACCAATTCGGAACAAATAACTCAAGACATTAACAAATCAGTAATGCATTAACTCAAGCGATATCCGCCAAAATATATTTAATGGAATAATTGCTAATTTGTATTTCTTACTAGTTACGTAGTGGCATTTTAACAGTTGACCTAAAACTTATTGTTAGTTTGTTCATACTGTGCCCCACAGTATGTGAGACTTTGTATTAAAGAAACAAAATACATGAAAATATTTCTCAAATGTGTCATCACTGCCGTAATATAAAACATGTGAGGGCAAAATCTGAAATCCGAAAGTCGACATAAACAGTTTTATTTAATGGCGGATATATCACACAAATCTTCCAGACACAAGATGCTCTCACATATCAGATATTACGGGTACAAACTCTCAAGTTTTATTAAAAGCGCTTAAAAATCAGTCAAATAAAGCTCTTAAACGATAGAATGGTATTAATCTCTCTCGAGCCGATGTATGACTCTCCGATATTCATGTTCTAAAGAGGTGTATTGGCTTTTCAACCGATCGTGGGTTTCATTTGCTCCGGTCACGGTGATAGTTGCTGCGTACTCATCAGGCTTTAACACTTTCTGCAATTTCTTCATTTCTAACTTCTTTTTCTGAAATTTATGTTTTAAATTAGATACTAATTAATTAAGCAAATAAAAATTCGGCACCAGCAGGACTCGTATCCGGGTATATACGCCCCACTCGCGCGGAAATTTGTATTTGCTAGATTCTTTACACCTTTACTGGTTTTAGCGCCATCTATTGCCGAGTTATAACAGCTTTCCGGAGTTGTGAAAGACAAAGCCTAATTATTAAATTAGATACTAGGATCAAAGGCTTCTACTTAGGTTATGAGGAATAAAGATTGGGATAATCAAATAAACGACAAAGAAATAAGATGCACCAACCCCACGATTATATTATTCGTTCATCAACGTGTTACAATATTTTATAAGGCAAAAGCAGGTCTAGCCATATGAGTCTTGGGATAAAGGAATAATGGCGGTAGTTGACTTTAATTTATGGTATACTTTACAAAAATATTATTTTAGACTGCAATGCTAAAAATAACCTACCACGGAAAAAGAAGTTAAATAATTCACTTGTTTATCACAGGACAAAATAAGCATTCCAGTCTAACAACAATGATTTGAAGTTACTTTGATTGTACATTTATAAAATCATGGCTATAAATTCCTTGAAGGGTTAGCCAGAGCAAGGGAACTAGAAATTGATCGAATTTAATCGTGCTTAAAGATGCTGTGTAGTGTCGGCTTAGAATAGCACTACCCCATTTCTTCCGGTGGGTGTACGTAAGAGGCGACTAACGGTATCGGGGCTTTTAAGGGATTTTTGGGCGATGCGGTTGGAGACCCATCACCAACAACCTTTATTTTACCATCTTTTCCCCACTCAACTTTCCAAACGTGGCTGAGGAATTTCGAATTCCTTAGGTCTGGCTACCTCTTCTAGGGATTTACAGCCGTGAGTATATGTATGTATGTATATGTATGTTAAAGAACTTAAATGATGTTTTGACACAATAAACATACATGAAATGTCAACAATAAAATGAATTCAACTGACGCTAACAACAATTATATACATATACTCGCGCCGTTAGTACAGTCGCCATCAGATATATCGGAGCGGCCGAGGTACTTAAGGGCGTCCCCCGAAAAAATGAGAACCTTGAAACGGCATTTGGGCTTCCCCCTGCCGTTTCCTCACCTTTAATCAAACTCGTAAAATGAGCCATCTAGTAACTATAATAACCATAAATTAAGCGCCATCTACGGAAATAGTCTCGTACTACGTTGTAGAATCGCGACAGGCGTATTGATATTATAATTATGTCTCGCTTGGATGAATATTATTATTGTAATTAAAATAACTAAAACAAAAACTTTAATTTCACAAAACTATTTTTAATGACACCTTCGGAATATAGGAGGGGAATATGTCGAGAAGAAAACTCGTGATAGTGGGTTTCATGTGACACAAAGTAAAAGGGGATTATGTTATTCTTAGCCGACACAACAAAGTGTTCGTGGATGGCAGTAGAAATAACGTAACGTGCTATTATCGCAACGTCCAAAAATCACACTTGAATAAAAAATCGGCACAAATTATAAAACAGGAGAAAGCATAAAAGCATTTAGTAAATACTTCCAGTCGCCTCTTACACAGTACACCCACCGAAGAAATGGGGTAGTGCTATTCTAAGGCGACACTACACAGCAATAATATATAATTCATAATAATAATAATTCATAAATATATACTTGGTTATAGTTTCTTGTTAGAAGGAGACTATAAATATGCGTCTTTTGTATTTGTTTATTTACTTAATTAGAGGTATGCTTTTTAAGGGATTTTTGGGCGATGCGGTTGGAGACCCATCACCAACAACCTTTATTCTACCATCTTTTTCCCACTCAACCTCCAAAAGTGGCTGAGGAATTTTTAAGTCGCCTCTTACGTACACCCACCGGCAGAAATGGGGTAGGTAGTGTTATTCTAAGCCGACACTACACAGCTAATTATTATGTTATTTAATTTTCCGACGTTATTATAAGCTAAAAAAATACTTGTCGTGTTCTCCAAAGATTTCTCCTTGTCGATATAGTGGGATGAGTATACGCAAAAATAAAAATTATTATTTCATAAATTAGTATAAGCTCATTTGATTGAGTTTTTTTTTTCACAGTTGTTTACAAAATGCGAAGTTCAATGAAAGACTAAAAATTTATAAATATCAGCTCCTGGTCTATTTTGCCAAGATGCAACGTGTCCTGGACCTTCTGCCGGCTTGGCTTGGTAGGTGGAGGACGGCCGTCAACGTCGGGAAGACGGCCGCCCTGATCACCAGGGTGAGACGACCGACCGGGCTCGCGCCGCTTACGTTGGGCGGCGAGAGCATCGAGTGGCAGACCTCGGTCAAGTACCTGGGTTGCAAGATCGACCGCAACCTCCGTATGGGTTCTATGGTGGACCATGTCCGCCATAGAGCCCTCGGGGCCCGGTCGGTCTTGCGGCCGGTGCTCGACTCCGGCCTGCCACTACGAGCCAAACTGCGTATATACAAAATGTATATACGCTCCCGCCTGACGTACGCGGCGCCGGCCTGGTATGGCCTACTCTCAGCCCAGAACAAGCTACGCTTGCAGAGGGTTCAGAACATGGTGCTCCGCCAATTTGTGAAAGCCGGGCGGTACGTGCGTAATAGCACGATCCACCGTGATCTCCGGGTCGAGACCGTGGAGGAATTCGTGGTGGGGTTGACCCGTCGTCTGTTCGACCGGGCGGACAACTACCGCCACGAGCACCTCCGCTACACGCCCCGCTACACGCACGACCGCCCGACGGGCGACCGCTGCCTCGGGAACTCGCGCGCTCCCCGGAGCCGCAAGACACGCGACCCCGGGGACCGCCCCTTCCACCTCCAACTGCCCCGACATCAGTTCCGAGGGTGAGGTGCGTGACACGCATCCTCACCCTCCCTCACCCTCCTTAGTGGCTTATCCCCAGAAATGGGGATAGCCACCCCTCCCCTCTATCGCCTGGGGAGGTGCCCAATGACCGGGGGGGACGTTCCCCCCCGAGACGAAGCTGGGCCATGGGGGCAACCTCGACGCCCACCCCTGCGCGTGCCGAGCCTTGTGTTCAGAGCCGCGTGGAAGATCCTCTTGAAGTCAAATATTTTCTTTCATGTTTTATGCCAAAACCGTTGTAGGCTGTTATCGCGTCCGTGAGAGGTCCTGCCTTTTTTTGACGTTTATGCTATGACGTTTGTCACTGACTGCCAATCTGTGTGCTTCTCTATATCTATGGTAATATTAAAGCTGCCAAATTAAAATAGATACAAATGCTTTCCAATATTTCATCCGTGTCAGTCACCATGGCCTAGCGGTTTAGTAATTAGAAATCATAAATATATTTTTTTGTATTTTATTAAGAGTTCATGTTCTTTTTTATTTTTATTTATTAACGTTTTGATTTATTGTCCTCATTTAATATATTTATTATATACATATGAATAGGAATAATACGTTAGAGAAAGCTGCAGGAAAAAGTATAATTTTGTAAAAACTAGTTTATCTTTTTATTTTATTAAAGCTGCATTAATATTTATGCTACCCTGGTACTTACAATGTAAAAAAATGGCATACAACGTTTCAAAAATTCTAAGTTATTTTACCTCTTGATGTTTTTGTACAGGCGAAAATTGGCTTATTCCGATTATCCACCCTAAAAAATCCTCCCTAAGTCGGATATTCGGAAACGCATGTCCGATTATCCACCCTGAACGGGGTGGATAATCGGAATTCATAATAAAATGTTTCTTCCGATTTTTTACCCCAAGTACAGTCATTCACAGAAACATACTCACAACCTGGTCCAAGAAACTTCAACAGAGATATACATACCTACTTTCCTACTTACAGTCTGAATAAAATTATCCTGGTTGAAAGTTTTAATTTAATATTTATTTTTAAACGAAAAACTTAAGTAATCTTAAAAAAAATAAAAAATTGCAGGTAAGCACCTGTAGATTTGGGAGAAAACCATTTAAATTGACTGTTGTGACAAATGAAACCATAACAAGAAAGAAACTCGTAACAAAAAATAACAAAATTAAAACTTAGGGTCTTTTCACCACTGACACACAATAAATAATAATTTACATGTTCCTGTAAAGGACTGTACGTAGACAGGGTAGAAAATCGGAAGAAACATTTTATTATGAATTCCGATTATCCACCCCGTTCAGGGTGGATAATCGGACATGCGTTTCCGAATGAATATCCGACTTAGGGAGGATTTTTTAGGGTGGATAATCGGAATAAGCCCGAAAATTATACAGCTACACACCCATTCAAAAAAGAGTTGGTTAGTGGGGAACGATTTAGTATTTTTTTCTCATAATATATTAACCGTACAACTAGTTGTACATAAAACATAAACATATAAACATAAACGTTCAACCCGAATATCCCCGAAGGGGTTGGCAGAGGTACTAATACTTCTGAACATCTTGTGACTTTGTCACCTGGTGTTCAGAGTACCCACGTTTTGCATGGACAGTGTACTCACGTGATAGGGGGCAGGCCTATCGCCGTTTTGTACGAATACACTGTCACATGACTAAGTACAACTCAGCCATGTGGGTTTCCTCACGATGTTTTCCCTCACCGTTAACAACCATGATAAATTAACCACACATATGTCTATAGAAAAGGCAAATTGGTGTAGGCCCGACCCAGGATTTGAACACTAGTCGTTTGCACGATAACCGAGTGTTCTACCCACTGGGCTATCACGGTTGTACCTCCCAGCAGAACTCTTTTTAGTTTTGACATTGATAAAACCAAATGTTGGTTGTGTAGAAAATGTATTCCAGCGTAGTACGTTAAAGAATTTTTAAACTGTATGCCTAGTGCTTAAAGGTACATATTCCCTAAATGTTCAGATATTAATGATCACTCGGTCTGAGCAGATAACTTTGACGAGTTGTGCTTTCAGATATTATTGTCTCGTTGTGTGTTCAGATTTAATTGAAAACCCACTGCTCATATATTTGTGGCGAATTGGGTGTTCAGATCTTATTGATCTTATTTACTGTAAAGAATTTATTAAAATTTATTGCTGCTCAGAAATATTTGAGTACCTCGGCCGCTCCGATATATCTGATGGCGACTGCACTTTCACTTTGTACGATCCTGGCAAATCTCTCTAGCCTCGTTAACATCCATGAATCTTCTCATACATGCCTTTTTATTCTTCATACAATTATATATGTACAGATAGAAAGTAGAGATTTACCTGGAAAGGCGCATTAAGTCTGTTCTTGACATCGAGTCTGTATTGAAGATAGGCGTTCTTGTCAGCCGTATTGGTGTTTCGTAACCGCAGTATTTCGTACACGCGGCGAGCCTGTTTCTTGTTAATTTTCAATTTTGAACGCGCTTGGTTCGCCATCTCTTGGGAGAAGCTGACAACAATATATTTTTTATTTTAGTAATATGTTTTTGTCTCTACCTATAAACATGGTTATAAATCCCAAACAAGGGTAACCATGGCTACAGAAATTTAATTTCTTCAGCCACTTTTAGAAGTTGAGTGGGGAAAAGATTGTAAAATAAAGTATGGTTGGTAATGGGTCATCGCATGATAGGCTCTTAAAATATGAAAAGAAAGCAGATTTTTTTTTATGAATGTAAATGAAACTAGATATGTTTGCTAGGATCGTTCAAAGTGACGATAGATAGTATTTGCTTACTCCAATAGAAACGAATGGCGTGAGTATAAATATGTGTGAACAATAACCACATGCAGCACATAAGAACACAAAATAGACAATGAGCATAGTCCGAATTTAATTTATCCGAAATAAATAAGAGGAATTTATTGCATCTCAAATTATAGTAAGAATATTTTTGATATGTCACTAGTTAAAGCTTGGTTATCATTACTATTATATTAAAGGACTTAAGTATGTATGATTTTATATGTGTATTATATAATATTTAATATATAGTTAAGTTATTATCCCATAATACAAGTCTTACTTAGTTTGGGGCTAATTTAATCTCTGTATAATATGTCCGTATATACATACATATACTCACGGCTATAAATCCCTAGAAGGGGTAGCCAGAGCTAAGGAATTAAAAATTCGCCGACAACGCAAATAAGCCGACACTACACAGCTATGTCCGTATATATTTATATATATTAGAATCAATAGGTATCTTAAAAGCTTACCCTTGTAGTAATCTTTCTGGTTGGAAAGCGGGAAGATTCTGACAGTTCTTAACATCAACATAGTCTCTTATCCTCTGGAAGTCTTCCGAGGGGTCCTCAACTGTGATATCTATTACTTCTGGTATGCTTGTGAAGTGGGAGTAAATAACCTGAAAACATTCAATGGATGTAGTCAATGAAATCGTGAGTCACATACATACATATACTCACGGCTATAACTCCCAAATTCGGAAATTGATAGGGGACAAGATGGTAGAAATAAAGTTTCGTTGGTATTGGGTCCCCAACAGTATCGCCCAAAATCACTAGTCCATTAAAATCCCCACACCATTAGTCGCCTCTTGCGACAGCCGTAGGTAAAAAGGGGTAGTGGCATTCTAAGCCGGCACTACACGGCAACAGCACAGTGAGTCACACTAACATCTTATTTTTCAAACAAAATCTTTTTAAGGGTTTCGTTGTCAACAAGAGACCCTTATAGTTTTTTGTGCATTACTTTATCAATATTGTTCGTCACGTTTTATTTTGAGTTTAGTTTATTTTTGTTTCAATTATAATATTATTTACTTTCCAATAATATTTCATTTTAAAACTATGTTTATTATGTACAACATGCTATGCACTATGACAATACAAGTGAACAAAGTTAATCATTGTGGCCGAGATGTATTGAATGAAGGCGTTAGTCAACCTAACTCATGAACTAGGAACAAAGAATGTCAATTTTCGTAAATGATTCAGTGCATTTTCACTGACTTAATCGAAGCAAATGTATGACTAACAAAAGTCAGAACCTTCAATCAACCAATAATGGTATAGGGACAACTTATTTTGTCAATTAATTTTTAGCGGTTTTTCGTTATCAATTTGTTGGTGTCCGCTCTATTTAGTTAAGTTCTCTATGACCTGATTATAATAACTTAATCCGGCTCGAAGGACCACATACATACATATTCTCACGCCGTTAGTTCCCATTGGGGTAGGCAGAGACTATCAATCACCACTTTGTACGATCCTGGCAAACCTCTCTGGCTTCGTTAACATCCATCAATGTTTTGATACATGCTCTTTTATTCTTCATAATTCGGACACCTGCTTTTTTGAGCACATTTTCTATTTCATCCATGTGTTCTCTGAGGCCGTCTTTTACTAACATTACCTTCCACATTGGCTCTATAGATCTCTTTCACCAATTTACGGTCATCCATCCTCTCTATATGGCCAAACCATATCTACATTCCTTTTTCTATCGGTTAGCTAAATTTCAATCATCGTGCATCGCAGCACGAAAACTATCATTCTTACAATATCATTCTTACATCATCTTTTACACCACACCTTTCACGAATCTAATCATTCCTCACACGATCACATAACCTTATATTACAAACTTTTCTCAGGGAGTAAAGAAAGGAACGATTTGGTTAAAGAAGTTGAAAATATTGTCGATCGAAGTTTAAAATATGGGTATGTATTTTTGTAATTCAATAAGTGTATCAATATTTGCTAACTTGATAGCAAACAAAATTATTATGTATAAATTTTATATACAAAGTCGCGGAAGTAAAGCTAAATTGCACTTACCTGTAACAGCTGCGCACATAGCCCCAGTCTTCGGAAAGGCGGCAATAACAGCACCTGCGACACGCGTGGCCTCGAGTGGTGGGGGTACGCGTAGTAGCGGTACACCGTGGCGTAGCCTGCCACCGCGCGTAGCACACTGCCGCCTGCCGTGTACTTCTCTATACTGTGGAGTGGAGTGAGTAGTGAGTGGTGGGGTACGCGTAGTAGCGGTACACCGTGGCGTAGCCTGCCACCGCGCGTAGCACACTGCCGCCTGCCGTGTACTTCTCTATACTGTGGAGTGGAGTGAGTAGTGAGTGGTGGGGTACGCGTAGTAGCGGTACACCGTGGCGTAGCCTGCCACCGCGCGTAGCACACTGCCGCCTGCCGTGTACTTCTCTATACTGTGGAGTGGAGTGAGTAGCGAGTGGTGGGGTACGCTACGCGTAGTAGCGGTACACCGTGGCGTAGCCTGCCACCGCGCGTAGCACACTGCCGCCTGCCGTGTACTTCTCTATACTGTGGAGTGGAGTGAGTAGTGAGTGGTGGGGTACGCGTAGTAGCGGTACACCGTGGCGTAGCCTGCCACCGCGCGTAGCACACTGCCGCCTGCCGTGTACTTCTCTATATTGTGAAGGGCTTTGGTGAAGTAGATGTTATTGTGTTGTGTTGCGGTTTTATTTTCATGACTTGTTCATATATATGCTCAAATATTTAGATTAGAGGTATACACAACATATTTTAAAACACCAAATAGACTATAGCTTCGTCATAACTTAGGAGAGCCCATTTACACAATAAAGATCAATGTAGTACAATAAAACTTTTAACTTACACTGTGAAGAAGGTCCACTGGTCATCATCGACATCAATGAAGGAAGCCGCATCCACATACCACAAGAGAAATGTTTGTAGCCGCTGATGGTAATCAAGAAATCCGGGTGTGGAAGTTTCGTTGTAGTAGACCTCGAAAGTACGCTCTGGGCCATCATCTTTTTGGTAACAGAAAATAAAAATTACAATTTATGGTGAAAAGAAACTTAACAAATATAACAAGGAAATAACAGCAAACACCGAGAAAACATGAGATGAGAGCATTTGTGCATTGAAACAAGTCTAATAACATGGCGAGACAAGACAAACGCACAATGACAGCTTACAGCGACACAGAATAAATCTACTTGTGTTAGTGAATATTTGGACTTACATTCTGTGTACTAAGTATCGGGAATTTGTCAATAAAACAAAAAATTCAAATTATTCATCTAAATTTATTTTATCGCCTTCAAAGTAGGCCCCATCGCTTGCAATACAACATCTCCACCGCTTCACCCAGTCTTCCATACATTTTTCATACGCTATTTGCGTTATGGCCTTTAACTCATTCAGCGAATTTTCTTTTATGGCTTCTATCGACTCAAAACATTTTCCTCGAAGTGGTAATTTTAACTTGGGGAATAAAAAAAAGTCAGACGGAGCCATATCAGGTGAATACGGTGCTTGGTCGAGAACTTTTGTTGAATTTTTCGCTAAAAACTCTTTCACTATAATGGCTGTATGTGATGGTGCATTATCATGGTGCAGCATTCATGAGTTGTGTTGCCACAAATCTGGACGTTTTCGGCGGATACTCTCACGCAAACACTTCATGACGCCTAAATAATATTCTTTATTCACTGTTTCTCCCTCTGGAAGGAATTCGGAGTGAACCACACCACGGTAGTCAAAAAAAGCTGTCAGCATCACCTTGATTTTGGAGCGACTTTGCTGCGGTTTTTTGGGTTTCGGCTCGTTTTCGAGACGCCATTCTGAAGACTGTTGGCTTGTTTGCATGTCGTACTCATAAACCCATGTCTCGTCGCCAGTTATTATACGTTTCATAAAGGTCGGATCCGTAGAAGCTCGGGAAACCATGTCTTCAGCGACATGCTTTCGCTGCGCTTTTTGAACAAAATTGAGCTCTTTTGGAACTAGTCGAGCGGCGACGCGTTTCATGCCTAAAATGTCAGTGAGAATGTTGTGGACGGACTTAAAAGATATGTTCACCTCACAAGCCAACTCTCTCAGACTCATACGTCGGTTTTCGAGCACTAGCTTCTTGATTCTGTCGATGTTTTCTTTGGTCGTAGCGGTTGAAGATCTACCAGAACGAGGCAAGTCTACTACTACTTCTCGGCCTTCTTTAAAAGCCTTATACCATTCATAAGCCCTTGTTTTCGATATACACGATTCGCCGTAGGTATTTCGCAACATTTTTAGTGATTCACCACATGAAATATCATTCGAAACACAAAATTTAAGGCACACTCTTTGTTCAACAATATTTTCCATTGTAAAAATCGCCGAGGACTCAAAACTATGACCAACAAAAAATGTAGTTTAAAACAAAGTAAATGACAGATCCCGCTCAAATTTTGCGCGCTAAATCAGTACAGTGCTATCAACATGCAGTAAAAAAATTTGAACGACCTCTTTTACGCGGGTCTTTTTATTGACATATTCCCGATACTTTTTACACAGAGTAAAGGTTAACCACAAAGAAATATCTAGGTTTTAAACTTTCATTGCCCTTCACTGGGTATTTTTTTCCGATTTTAGGTGGGAATGTTTTTTCAGATGCAACACTTAGGAACTGTCAGAATTCTACTGAATTCATAATCAGAATCTAATTGAAAACCAGAGTATAGCTGAGCTTACTTAATTAATTTATCTCATTAATCTTTTCGTACACTTGCAAGCTTGTTACAAACAAGCACATTTGTGTCATATTACATATTGTTTTGTGTAAAATATTAAGAGTGTAAGATTTCAGTGAAAAAATAATAATACTACTAACATTCAGAGTTATTCCAATAGCATTAGGTGTACAAATGTGTGTATGCATAAATAAATGCAACATTTTTTAGAAGATGCATGAATAAAAATAAAAGAGATTTTACACTGTATCGGCTTATATTAGCAGTAACTCATTTTTGCCAGTGGGATCATAAGAAGCATTTTACTTATTTTTTAACTTATTTTACCAACTTTTACACTCTACTTATAAAAATGATTGAAAGTCTATAGCAGTGTTTGGGATTTATAATGACTAAAAAGCCAAGAGTTTATACCATTCACAAACATCTAATTTATACTGTTCCCTTGTTCATAATGTTAAAGCTTTAAAAACGCCTTACCTGGCCTAACTGTAAATGAGTGCAATAATTTTCCATGTGGAGTAAATTTCTCTTTTTCCAAACAAGAGATGAAATGGTCTAAGTTGGTAATATATCCTGGAGCTAGAACTTTCTTTAAAGCACCTTCGACATCATCCGGTTTCAGACCATCTGATTTGCTTGGCTCAATCTAAAATGATACAAAAAACTTACTATAAAATCCATTTTATTGCTATTAATACCTAATGTTGGTGGTTTATGAAGATTGTTAAGTGGTAATAAAAATACAGAATGTTGCATTTCACAAGCTCTGCATCCCATAAATCACAATTTTTACGAGACTACAAACATACATATACTCACGGCTATAAATCCCTAATTAGAAATTCCTCAGCCACTTTTGAAAGTTGCGTGGGAAAAAGATGGTAAAATAAAGGTTGTTGGTGATGGGTCTCCAACGGCATTGCCCAAAATTCCCTTATAAAGCCCCAATACCATTAGTCGCCTCTTACATACACTCACCAGAAGAAATGGGGTAGTGCAATTCTAAGCTGACACTACACAGCAACGAGACTACAATAAATTATTTTATGTAAAGATCTTATCATTTTATGTAATTAATATAGGCATGTATTTAACGCGGCGACAAATTGATACCATTCCGGGCCGCTAAAAAACTGAAAATGGATAGTAAATAATCTACTTTGGCGACTAATTAGAGGTAGCATCTTAACTAGAAAGCGGCAGCTTTTTAATGAGTTATGAGGTTTTATTTAAATTTTATCTGGCAGTGATTTTCTTTTGTGGCAATTGAATTTCTTCTAAGGCGACAAATAGTTGGCGGATAAAAAAGTTAAAATAGGCTTTCATAAATTCTAAAATGGGGTTGTCTATAAACATGACCAAGGTCTGATTTAAATACAAACAAGATCCTAAAAAAAATACTTTTGGCTACATTTGTAGGGATCTAAATTAACCGAATTATGACATGCTATAAAACTATTCTTGGTCTATTTTATCAACTTTCCCTCTTTTGATGACCCTACCTACTTTGAGTAGCTAGAGTTGCCTATGTATAAATTGCGTTTTATATACTTGTTCTGAACGTTTTTTTCCATTATTTTACTTTTAATGTTTAAACCTTTGAGTAAATAATTGTAAAATATGATTACTTACGAACCCTAGTTTCAATATGTAGTTACAACTTCACCTAACCTAACAGCGTGTCAACGTCTATTATTTATATTCGACGTCTATTTCCGCTCTAAGGCACACAAGCTAACCCTGACCTAACCTAGCACAAATACAATTGTGGTGATTAATTGTTTTGTAATCTTGTGGGGGGCTTTGCCCCCCGTCCCTCCTCTGTTTTCCTTCTCTAACTTAATTGCATCTGCCCATTGGCTAGAGCCGCGCTCAACCCCCCGCTCCGAAGCCTCCGCACTGCTCAGACACACGAGCGCATTTGGCGCCTTTTCAAAAATTTACGAGTCTGCAAAAAATATTCTAATATCCAAATTCATTATTATAATACCCATTTTCAGTTTTAAAGCTACCTAAAAATCACTGCCAGATATGTATTTTTATAATGAAATCCAATAGTTGCCAGTGAAGAATGTATGATATCCCCTCGGAAAAATTAGTAGCCACATTAGGTTTTATAATACCTTAACTAGTTTTACACTGATCCCGCTTGATATATTTGATACCTTACAGTAGCAGCCATTTTTTTGGTTTTTTGATCCCAGCATTTTGTTGCTTGTATAGTTTAATAGCTGCTTAGATATTTAATCACTGCAAAGCTAGTTGTTTGTGACTTAATAGAAAGTGGCCTAAAAAGGATTTCAGTTGCCGTGTTAAATATTTGCCATTAATATACAGGGTGTAATTGTAACGACTGTTTTCAATGAAAAGTATGATTAATTATCACGTATAGAGGCAGAATTCGTTGAAAAAAAACACACTTATTTTTTTTCAAATTTTGTTAAAATTTGCACTAAGAAAGTAGTACTATTGACACCAACACGCTCAATGTGTGCGTGAAACGCGATGACAAGGCGGGCAACTCAGCTGACAGCTGCGACCCGCCGTGACCCTTAACCGGCGGCCAAATCAAATCAAGGCCAGTAAAGTAATCAATCGAACTTAGCTTCTAATATCTTCTTATTTTTTACATGTTATTATTTGACGTGATAAATTTGAATAACACTACCCCATAGTTAATACTGCGTTGGAATGCGGCAGTATGTTCAGAGAAAAATTCATAATTCGTAAACATCGATCGCCGCGAAATTCAAAATCTGCATGTATCAAGTCGGGCGGGCTTGTCGGCATTTTATCAAAGGAACAGTATTAGTACTAAGTTAGTTGTTTGTAGCTCATTGTGTTTGTGTCGCTTATGATTGGATGTCACTTTGATTTTTCGCATTAATTTTCGGAGTGTGAGTTCAGTTTTCGTATCTTGTGTTGTGATTGTGTTGAGTAAATATGGCGTACACGAACCAGCAAAGTTCAGTGTTGGTGTTTTATAATGTTAATTCTCAAAATGTTCTGCGTTTTGCGCAAATAAAGGTGATAGCCCGGATCTGCCACTGCCAATCAAAACGGGGTGAGTTATTTTTATTCGTATTCTTTATTTAACTGTGATAGAGTACAGATACACCCGTTTAGAGCCCTTTAGCCCCGAGAGAGTTTAGTAAACACCAAGAACTCCTCCAATTTCGATGTCGGTTAATGAATGAATAGGTATCTCTTGCGCACTTTATTTTATGCCACGTAAATGCATCGTTTCGAGGGTCTCTATTTGTTTTTAACTTTATTATCTTACGCTCATGAAGTACATACATTACATACATACTCACGCCGTTACTACCCTTTGGGGAGGCAGAGATGTAAAGTAAAACAAAAATAGCGGTAGCTGATTATTTAGGACGACAGTTTTGTTATAATCGTCGGTGTTAATTAATAGAGATAGATTTTTTACATACATATTCTCACGCCATTAGTTCCCATTGGGGTAGGCAGAGACTATCGATCGCCACTTCGTACGATCCTGGCAAACCTCTCTAGCTTTGTTTACATCCATCAATCTTTTTACTTGAAAATGTTTGAATTACACTACCCCATATTTAATACTGGATTGAAATACGAGGCGACTAAGACCACAGCCTCACCAGACGCGGCGATAAGTTCAAAGAAAAATCAAACATAGCCGCGAAATTCAAAAAAATTTTGCATTGCTGTCATAGTGCGGTTTATACGGTCACGAGCAAGTGTGCGCAAGACTGGATGGTCACATGACACGCCCGCTGTTCTCTGTGTGTGGGTGAGACATTATACGGGTAGGAGTGTGTGCGCTAGGCTAGTGTAGATAACCACAGTTTTCCATCTGATGGAGAAAGTAAGTTTTTCTGCTAAAGCGGTTTTAATCTTTTTGTTTATTTCATATGGTGGATATTAAGCATTAAACTTTAATATACGAATTAATATTGAAGTAACAATCGTCGTCAAACTAACACGCTGTATACTCTTTGTTATCTTTTTGGGACAAATCATCACAAATTTACAAAAAAACTTATTATGTGTTTAAAGCCACTACAGAATTGTTTTGATCTTAACACAGTTATTTATGGGCTCTTTTTATTCCTTTTTGATAACAATTTGACTCATTCATGATAAATAAATTACCTACAAATTAAAAATTAATTTAACTATACAAGAAAATGAGAAGAACAACAAAACATAACATAACATATACTCACGGCTATAAATCCCTAGAAGGGGTAGCCAGAGCTAAGGAATCAGAAATTCCTCAGCCACTTTTGGAAAATTGAGTGGGGAAAAGATGGTAAAGTAAAGGTTGTTGGTGATGGGTCTCCAACCGCATCGCCCAAAAATCCCTTAAAAGCCCCAATACCGTTAGTCACCTCTTACGTACACCCATCGTTAGAAACGGGGTAGTGCCAATCTAAGCCGACACTACACGGCGAATTAAAACAACAAAAAATCTATATTGGACATAAGAAACTTACCTTGTCTGTGTATTCTATACCCAAATATGTTAGCAAACTACCAGCACTATAATACAAACGAATTCTTAAGTCAGCATAGCCAAATATATTCTCATTTTCTCCAAATACTTGATGACACATTTCTGGACTGAAGGATGCACTGTCATCTTCAATATCTTCTATTTTCCGAACTGAAACATACAGAACATTTTAAGTGTACATTTTTTCCGACCCTGTCACTGTCAGTAAATTTTACTTAAGAGTGAGTTTTAATCAATGGCATAGTTCATAAATTACGTAGGGTTGGATCATATCACATCATTGTATATCTGATTTTTTTTTTAATAGTTTTGAATTGCATTTTCAAGATTGTGTACAAATGTTGTACTGGCGCTTTTTAAGTCATCATTGGGAAATGTGTTTATTTTGCTTCCTACACCTTTATAAGGCAGTGACTAAATTATGGGTACCATTATTTTAATTTTACCTACCTAAAGAAGTGAAGTACAATAAATTTATTCACTATACTTTTGCCTTACAAGGGACATAAAATTTTATTGGTTTTGATCACCTTCAATCAATTACATAAGGTTGAATTACCAGTGGTTAATATTTCAGCAATTTCACATTTATCAGTCAAAAGAACTATGTATTAATTGCTTTCTAAGCTCTAGTTTACAGTTTTTTGGCACTATAACCAAGTCCTTGAACATGGAATTATTCACATACCAAACAGTGATTA
The DNA here is from genome assembly GCA_963576735.1 of Bedellia somnulentella. Classification (NCBI taxonomy): domain Eukaryota; kingdom Metazoa; phylum Arthropoda; class Insecta; order Lepidoptera; family Bedelliidae; genus Bedellia; species Bedellia somnulentella. Next base: position 7,165,443 of record OY755191.1, on the reverse strand, counting down.
TAGCAGAAACATAGTTGAGGAAATGGTTAAAATTTAATGATAAAGGGAAGAAACAGCTGAGAATGGAAATAATCATGTATTTATTCAGAGTGAAAAGAACAAATTGTAAGGCAGGGGAGCATAACCTAGATTATACAACAAAGTAACAATCAAGCTTGTTTCCATGTATTGGGGAGCTATTGGGATCATAAACATTTATATTGCATTAGACAGAAAAACTATTACACAGAAAATCTGATTTTATTACAACACTTGAGATTTTACAGAAAGTAATAGATTGACTATTATCACTATATCTGACTATCATCAGCTATATTAATATTTCTCCGATTCATTAGGTGGAATGATAGTGTAAAATATATTTTTTATTGTTAAATTAACAAATGAAACAATATTTAAAGATATATGCTTCAGACAGTAATATATATATTATGCATAACTTCCGTGTTTAAGTGAAGTATTAAAAATATCAAATATAATTATCTAAATTCTTAAATGCCTAAGCTAAGCGGTTGACATGGTAATATTGAAGGAGGTGCTATGGAAATATATCTTATATATTGTTATGTATTGGTAGATACCTACCTAGTTTGATTTCTAGTGCATCATTTCCATCAACCACTAAATGGCACAAAGCATCCGTCATATTGGAAAATTCACTTTTCTAGCATGAAATTATACGTTTATTAATATTTATACCCAAAAGGATGGCAGGTACAAGAATTCCCGCGTAAATTACAAACCCGAACCAATATCAAAACCAGATTTTAATGAAAAGTCTCCACAAATGCAGTGATAACGATAGTTATCCTAATACTCGAAAGCTTCTTTACAACTAACACTATTTTAAACCAAGCACTGTTAATTCATTTGCTTTTCACACCATGTAAAACGATTTATATTTTAAAATTTATTTATTTTAGAAGTTAGACGGTAGACAGATACATAGATTAGATGAAAATTATTTCAGTCAGTTCAGTTGAATGAGTGAGGTGAGTGACTGAGATTAGGAAATCGTAGAGGGGAAAAATCAGGAATTCAGCACTGGCGTCATAACATAAAGTGTCCAAGGATTGCTAACTAGATCGCTGTGTCTCATTTTAAGTAGGGTGACCATCTGTTGGTGTTTTAATGAGAGTTCCTCTAAACGTTCCAAAAACATTTATATATACATACATTCATATTCTTTATTACGAGATTATTAGGTAGCCAGTGCTTGAGAATTAAAATTTCCTAAGCCACTTTTTGAAGTTGAGTAGAGAAAGAATGGTAAGTAAAGGATGGTGGTATTAAAATGATGATAAATTATCTAGTAAATAACTTCAAAAGCCCTAAACCAAAAGCCTAAGTTGCTTTTTATGATGCACGGATAGAAAAATGTTTGTGCTATGTTAATTCGACACTACACAGCATCTTACATACATACATACATATGCTCACGGCTATATTTCCCTAGAAGGGGTAGCCAGAGCTAAGGAATTATAAATTCCTCAGCCATTTTTGGAAGTTGAGTGGGAAAAAGATGGTGTTCTGGCACATCACTAGTGCTCGGAAATTATTATAAAACGTTTGAGGGTAGTGCGTCATGTTACCCACTTATTCTTTGTCACTTGCCTACGATTCTTGTTACTGTTAACATTATTTCGGCCACGGTGTAATTAATCAATACACGCAATATATCCTGGAGTCAGATATTTTATGTGTGCCAGGCAGCTGAGAGCCGTCCGCCCTGGCATGGCATGGTGGAACTAAGGAACCTAAGCCAAATCGGATAGAGGGAGAAAGGAGCCCTAACAAGGTGACCAAGCGGGAGGCTTATGTCATACAATGCGAATTTTCACGTCCGTGGGGAGGCCTATGCCAGTGGCAGGCAAAGGGAGGGAGTGCGTGGTCAGTGTCTGGAGTGGAATGTTCTTTATCCGCAACCGCTGGAGCCTCACGGGTGAGGTGATTGGGTCATCAAGATCCGAGAGCACGCTACCAGGGCGTCTCTCTCGAGTCCCGATATCTAGTGATATTGTGTAGTCGAGCGAAGCTCCGAGTAGTGGGTTGGGGTGATCAGGGATCCTATCAAAGTATAAACCTTAAGGCCTCAGTCCGTAGTGAAAAGAATAAAAGAGCATGTATGAGAAGAATGATGAATGAGACAGAAGCAAGAGAGATTTGCCTGGATCGTACAAAGTGGCGATCTATAGTCTCTGCTGTGAAGGATATTTTTGGAATAAGATCTACTTCCCAGTGACATGAACGATGACATATCATCACTCTTCAAGACCCTTTGTTGCTTTTCCTTTGTCTACAAGTAAATTTATGAATCCACTATTTGTTGAGAGAAAATAATCATGGCGATTTCGAGACTGTCGTTGGATGAATCTTGTGTTTTCATTAAAGTCGTCTTTATTTAAATAAATTTGTGGCAACCATGAAGCTACTAACTAAACAGGAGAGCGTATTCACAAAAATATGGTAAACAAAAATGCAATTTATTACCATGCAATAAAGTTAATTATCTTTTAAAAACTGCCAAGCAGAGAAACGTCCTAGAACGAGAGCCGTGTGAGAGAGAAGTGTGTCCCGCTCGCGCGGTTGCCAGTCGAGATTAAGTTAAAGAAAAACAAATTCAAACTTATTTAAAGGGAATATTTTATAAAAAGCAGGTTATTAACTGTTCCTTTTTTGTATTTTATTTTAATTATTATGGTCGCCTGAAGTGTGTGGTGTTGGTGGTCAGGTTGGTATTGGCGGTATATCAAATCAAAGACATGTTTGATTGTTGGTGGTCGTTTATTTAATAACGTAAAGTATTAAAAAGTACTACAACTATAACTTACTGACTAAGCATATCGCGACGGACATAACATGTGTAACCTAATTAAGTTGTATTGCTATGTCGCAACACTACATCTCCCCCGAAAAGATAAGGGTACACACCCTTCCTTAAGAAAAAAATGTTTACACATAATAAACATAAAACATAACTAAACATTTTTAAAATCTAACAAATTATAACTGTAAATAAGTTTTAAACTAATCATAAAACAATTTCGTATTATTTTTATGTACTAATAATTCTTTATTTTTCTTAGATATTAAAACATTAGGGGACATATCGTTTAACACTTTATAAGGTCCTTCATAAACATTATCAAGCTTATTACCTATTTGGTTTTTCAGCAATATTAAATCACCTATATTATATTTCACAGTATTACAATTCTTATCGTACTGAAGCTTTCTACTAATTTTACTCTGTAACAAATTCTGCTTAGCATCTGCTTGTGCTCTTTGTAATCTGTATTTTAGCTCTTTAGGGTAATCGTCATGATTATAAAGAGGATCGATTCCCTTTGATAAATTACTTGGTAAATTACACATTTTCCCAAATACAAGTTCGTATGGAGTGTATTTCGTTTCTGAGTGAACACTTGTGTTAAAAGAAAAACACCAAAATGGAACCCAGTCACTCCAATCGGCCTTATTATTTTCGCACTGAATTCGTAAATACGCGCCTAGATGTTTGTGCGTATTTTCTATAGCACCTAACGTCTCGTGGTGGTATGCGGTGGAAATATGTTTTTCTATACCTAATAATTTACACGGCGGTTTATACCCGCATGTCCACTAGTGGGTAAAATATGAAAATCATTTAATATAGTTATTATTTCATCTTTATCAGTTATTCTTGTAACTTCTTTTGTAATAAGAAACTTTAGCGACATGGTTTTATACTTATCTATACTGCGCAGTAAACTTTGTATATATTTATCGACACTCTTATTCTTTATAATGAGTAAGTCGTTAATATTAAATTGTTTGCACAACTTTTCTAAATCCCTCACTAACACTTCTTGAGTAGATAATGATCGGGTATTAAGAAATATCGCTGACTGCGATGGAACATACGTGCAATATCTAGCGTCGCTTTTAACATTATTCGACTGGCTAAGACATTTATTATTATAATTGTCTGAAAATCTCAACTCAATGATATCTTTGGGCCGTTTGAGTACTTCTACTGCTGTAGGTTGATCAGGCCTACGGGCGGTCGAAGACTCGGTCGGTCGGTCTGTGTGAGTTCCTTGACTGTCTAACTTCTTCTTCTGGGCTCTAGTTAGTACTGAAACTACTTGCTCGTGCATTTCCTTTAAATATTTCGACGTAACCGGGAGACGACTTAACGCATCTGCAGCTGCATTATGACGGCCTGGCACGTATTCTACCTCAAAATCGTATTCTTCTAAATATAAACGGAACTTTGTTAATCGACTAGATGGGTCGTTCAATCCGAACAAATAAACAAGGGGCCTGTGGTCAGTAAATATTTTAAACTTGCGTCCATATAAATACGGTCGAAAATGGCGTACCGCCCAAACAATAGCTAATAATTCTAACTCAATAACGGGGTATCTGGTCTCGGCTGGTTTAAGGCTTCGACTTGCATACGCTATCACTTTACCATTGCTGTTGGACAAAATTCCACCTAGGCCTAATTTTGATGCATCGGTTTGTAGTCTAAAAATATTATTTTCTGAAGAGTCTGGGTAATCTAGTACTGGAGGGTTGGTAAGGGCTAATTTTAAATTCTGGAATGCAGTTTCGCACTCAGGACTCCACTCAAAACTGACACCTTTTTTACACAAAGCATGTAACGGATATACTATATCAGCAAATCGCGGAATAAATCGCCGGTAATAATTAGCAAAAGCGACGAATCGTTTTACATCGTCAGCGCACGCGGGTCTTGGGTAGTGACGCGTGACCTCGATTTTGCTTGGATCGGGAAAAATACCTTCTGGTGTTATTTTATGTCCTAAATAAACTATCTCTTTCCTCAAGAATTCGCATTTCATGGGGTTAAGTTTTAAGTTAACGTCCCTTAATCGATTTAACACACACATAAGATTTTTATTATGGTGTTCCATAGATTTTCCTATTACTACACAATCGTCTAAGTAAATAAAACATTTTTCAAAGTTTAGGCCTGCCATTGCTATGGTCATGAGCCTGGAGAAAACACTAGCACTGGTCTTGAGACCCATGGGACAGCGTTTCATCTGATACTGTTTTCCTGCTGTAAATGCTGTACATTTGCGTGAATTACTATCCAAAGAAAGTTGATACATCTTATTTAAGCTAAATGATGTATATTGACGCGATTTTGGATCTAAAGATAATTGATAATAAGATTGGGAAAGGTCTAATTTCGAAAAATAAATACTTCCGGACAATGAGTCAAGTATTTCGGTGATATTTGGAAGTGGAAATTTGTCATCTTGAATTTTATTATTTAACTGTCGATAATCGATGACCAATCTCCATTTTTTCTCGTTTGATTTATCAGCTTTCTTTGGGACTAATAGAACTGGGCTTGACCACTCTGACACGGTCTCCTCTATGATGTCGTTTTTCAGCATCTCTTGGATTTGTTTCTCAATTTCACCTTTCAAGGCTTGTGGAACTCGATAAGGCTTTACATACGCGGGACTCACGTTATCTTTTAAAATTATATTATGTTGCATTAGATTTGTAACTGATAACTTATCACCAGGTAAGTGGAAAACATCGGCATATTTCGCACATATTTTCTCAATTCCTAACTTTTCTTCTCTATTTAAGTAATTCAAATCAAGTAGTTCAAATAGATTTTTGACGCGGTTTACTGATTTATTTTCGGCATTAAATTGGCAAACATCAAAATTATTGATTGATTGCATTGGAATATTATATAAATTAATATTGACTTCCTTTTCGGTCGTATTTAAAATTCTTATGGGAATGCTACCATTACAAGGTTTTGAAATCATTCCGGCAACAAAAACACCTTCTTTTATTTCCTGTGCTAATATGACGGTATCGTAAGTAGAGCTACAAGGAATATATTTAATTATCTCGCAACGCGGCGGTATCATGTGAATGTATTCACTCTGGCTACTGCTTATTTTTATGCTCACGGTTTTGTCATTTGAAAATAGCTTTAAAGACGATGTTTTATAGTCTATAGTTGCGTTGAATCGTCTAAAAAAATTCTCTCCTACTATTCCATTTGCTGAGCATGACATATTCTTAAAAACATAAAACTTCTCCCTAAAAGTAATATTGTCATACGTTAAATCTAAGTAAATGTAACCTTCGGAATATAATTGACCACTAACACCTTTAATCGTAATTTTATCATAGTATAATTCATTCATTAAATCAAAGTGCTGACTTAACCACTCATATTTTAATACGCAAATACTTGCACCACTATCTACTAATAAACTTATTTTCTTATCTATACCTAAGTTGCTTACGCTTAGAGACACAACGCTACTCATATTATAATTTAAAATAAAGTGCTCATTCATTGAAGGCACGAAAAAACTCGCTATTCGGTGCAAATTGAGTGCACTCCGGTGTGTCTGTCGAATTGCGCTGTGCTTGCAATATGTGTGCGCTATTTTGCATGTACCGGGGTGTTGAACCAAGATAGCGGCCTCGCGTGGTGCCTCTAGTAGGCTTACCACGACCATGGTTTGGTGAAAATGATGGATACGATGAGCCATTATTATTATTGTACTGTGGCTTATTATCGCGGCTATTGTTCGAATACCGATTCGAACTAAAATAAACTCTTGAACGTCCTCTATTATATGCGTAACCTCTATTGAAGTTTTGCCTAATTTTCATTACGGGCTGTTCATCGGTGGGCGATAAAGAATTTTCGTCGATCGCGGTCCTAATGGCCTCTGGAAGAGAGTCGAACGTTCGCGCGGCTATGATGGTACTTAAACGCTGATTAGACAATCCGTCGGCAAAACGTTTTATCGCGATTTTTTCGTTTATGTGCCGTAAAATATCATATTTATTATCATCTTCGTCGGCTTGAGCTATGGTTAAGTTAACAAACAATTGTTCTAAATCATAACCAAACTTCTCGATGGACATACGTCCTTGTTTAATTTCGTGAAGTTGTGATTGTATAGCAACTGCAGACTTTTTCTGAATTAAATGAGTTCTCATATCATTAATTAAACTATCTACTGTCGCGTACTTCGATCTTAATCTTAACTTAGCGCTAGCGGAAAGTCTTGTTTTAAGTCAAATTCTATTAATTGTTTATCGATTATCGATTTGGAGATAAATAATTGGTTAAGTTTGGCAAAAGGGATATTAATATTTGTCACGGGTATCCCCATCGAAACAAGATAAATGTGGTGTCCACAATTTATCATCTGTTTGAGTGTTTTGGAGCTTTTATCATTTAATTAAGAAAATATAGTGATAAATATGGGTTCATGTTATGGAACAATAAATAAAATAACCTGTATCATCTCGAACTTTACCACATGAATGCATTAAACGATTTGAATTTGGTTTTGCTCAAAATGTGGCTGAGGAAATTTTAATTCTCAAGCACTGGCTACCCATTCTTTTATAATCTATTAATTAAGAATAAATATGTATAAAAAACACGTTGATTTACCAAAAACAATGTATATATGTAAATATAAGTGTTTTTATAATATATTTTTTTATAATGTATGTACGTAAATATAACTAATAAATAAAGGAAAGAAAAATTTCGACACAGGTGGGGATCGAACCCGCGACCTCGGGTATACGCCCCCGTCGCTCTGCCAATTGAGCTACCGTGTCAAAGGCTGCGAGTGCATCAGGTCCCCACATGAGGTTTTCATGAACAAAAACATTCAAAATATGTAAATATAAGTGTTTTTTTATCCTTTAGAGGAACTCTTATTAAAACACCAACAGATGGTCACCCTACTTAAAACGAGACACAGTTAGCTAGTTAGCCATCCTTTTTCAGGACACTTTAGTTCGCCAGCGCGCGTTCCTGTTTAAATAATACTTCCATGGTTTTAATTACTCGTATACATTATAATCTGTGATTTGGTTTCTTGTGACGTCATTATGGCCTGGTTGGGTTAGGTTTGCTTAGAAATTTTTGTTAATAAAATCTTGTATTATTTTAATGTAATTTAAGTTTGTTATATCAAAGTAGTCATCTAACTTAGGATAGTAACAGAATTGGTGCCAAGAATTATTTATTTTAGCTGTATTTCGTGGCAAAATGAATTGCCATGAAGGTGAGTATTGAATGATTATCAAAATTTTGTTGGATGCTATCGTCATTCTGTTATTAGACAAAAATAAAAAACACACTATTTTGTTAATTTTTGCATTTAATGTTGTAAATTAAAACATTACTTTTGCAATGGAAGGTAAACATTGCTCTATTCTCCGCCATCAAAACTTATTATTTTTTTGCATTTCAGGCATCAGCTGTGATTCTTGTCTAAAAAATAATTTCCGAGGGCGACGTTACAAATGTTTGATTTGCATTGATTACGACCTGTGTGCAGCGTGTTACGAATCAGGGGCTACTACGAACCAACATACTACAGAACATCCTATGCAATGTATTTTATCTAGGAGTGATTTTGGTGAGTATTCCAATTCAACTTCTCTATAAAAGACAAATTGGATCACCATGATATAATCAAACTTTATAAATTTTCTATCTAAAACAGGAGTACATTGTTGTGAAAACTGTTTTTTTTTGTATAAAATTCTTCCATATATGATTGGAATCTTTTTTTTACATTGTATTGCCATAATGCAAATTTTATATTATAAAATTAGTAATAAATCATATTGAATTGGATTTTTTCTTGCCAATAGTAATTTTTCTCCTGGAATTAAACTTGACCTAAATATGTGCTTAGGGTTGCTAACAAACATTAGTTTATCAAAGATAAGTAATTATTTAGGTTTTATGTTTTATATAGTTCAAAATGTCATAATATGAGTTTGATTTAGTTCCAATAAACAAAACATTTACAGAAAAGTGTAACTTGTATAATGGGGGAAGGATATCATTATGGCTTCATTGTGATTTAATGAGCAACAAGTATCTCCATTTGTAAATGAAGATACTTTTAACATAACTCCAACAAGTAAACTTAATGTAACTTATATTTAAGTTGCAATCTAAGTTAAACTCTAGCATTTTGGAAAATTGGCTGAGAATCAGGATAGAACAATGGCTCTTGAGTATATAAAATAACTGTCAACTCTGAATTATAGAAAAGCTACCTTTTTAATAAGTTTGAGTTTGCCATGAAGTGCTGGCTCAGAATGTCACTACTGTTTTCTACCCATGGGTGTTGTAAGAGATGACAAAGGTTATGGGGCTTTTGTAGGTGGTTTTTTGGGTGATGGGGTTGGAGACACCAACAATACTTTATTTCTACAAATTTTTTCCCCTATTAACTTAAACCTTTTTGGAATTAATGGCCGTGAGTATATGTATGTATACCTTATTAACAAGCTGTTTTTGTACGAGGATATAACAAGTTTGAGTTTCATAAAAACTATATCTTATTTCAGAGATGCATTAAGAGGTTCTATTAAATTTTATTCATATAAAACATATAAACTTATTTTGATGATGTTTGATGTGTAGTGATAAAAAGTCAAAAAGTTTATTCTTCAAAATTAAGTTAAAAACTAACATTTTTTGAACGTATTTTTTTTTAAATTTATCATTAATCCGTTGCTTTGGAAGGTGTTTGTAAAGAGTAGAAGCAACAAAGTGTAAGTGTGATTGGGAGTGTAATTGATTTTTGCTATTACTGCTGACAACTCATCACCAACAATGAATTTTTACTGATTATTATCTATTTATAAGCTCTGGCTATACAAGATGAGGCGTGTGTAGTTGAAATAAATACTGTCTCAATTAAATGTTATCACAGTCAGTCAACTAATTTATTACCTACCTGTGCTCACAGCTAAAAGTTATCATATCAATATTTTCAGATTTATATTATGGCGGTGAAACACTGGCTTTGGAGCAACCACAAGCATACACATGTCCATTTTGCAATCGCATGGGTCTCACAGACTCTACTCTTATGGAACATGTGACCGCAGAACATGCTGACACTACTCTTGCAGTAAGTAGCCATAGAATGAATATAATAGGCTAGGGCAATAAATTACATGTAAATCCAGGAGTCTCATAAGAAACTAGTACAAAGCTTTAATCAATAGTCTTTTCCATCCCCAATTGGTACTACTCAAAGTGTGAGTCCATGTCCATATGCATGAATCATTTCAATAACTTTAGGCTGAGCTTATATTTCATTTTATGATTTTCCTCAAAGTTTAATGTATAAAATAACAATATCCCAACCACTGCCAAAACGAGGTAACTCCTATCAGACAAGATGATAGTGAAGATTAATTTAAGTAGGTTACGTGCTTCAGCCACATATTCCAACATCTTAAAAGAGCATTATTAATAAGTGGAGCATTAATGTGTGATTTATTATATGATATGGGTTAGTGATATCCTTGGGACTCTATGTTGCATTATACTTTGTGATCAGAAAGTGTAAAATAATTGGATCATTAACTTTGATAGCTCAGTGGGAATACCACCGATTCTAATGCAGCAACAAATCAATTAAACAGAACATTAGTTAGAATTACTTAAATATTTATTACATTAATGTATTTTTGCTGTGTAGTGTCGGTTTATAATATCACTACCCCATTTCTTCCGGTGGGTGTACGTAAGAGGTGACTAACGGTATTGGGGCTTTTTAAGGGATTTTTAGGCCATGCAGTTAGAGACCCATCACCAACAGCCTTTATTTTACCACCTTTTCCCCACGCAACTTCTAAAAGTGGCTGAGGAATTTTTAATTCCCCTAACCCCTTCTAGGGATTTATAGCCGTGAGTATATGTATATGTATGTAATGTATTTAGGGTTGTTTCAATAAAGACCCATTTTACCACATTGGTACTAATCTCTTAAAATACTAGACTAAAAAGAATAAAAGAGCATGTATGAAAAGATTGATGGATGTAAACGAAGCTAGAGGTTTTTTTTAGGATCTTACAAACTGGCAATCAACAGTCTCTGCCTTGCCTACCCCAATGGGAAATAATGGCGTGAGTATACGTATGTATGTACTAAACTACATTGCAATGTTTCCAGGTGGTATGTCCAGTTTGCGCGTCGATGCCGGGCGGCGAACAAAACTTCGTGACGGATGACTTCGCCGGCCATCTCACCTTGGAACATCGGACGGGGCCGAGAGATCTTATCTCGTTTCTAATATCCTTTACAATATTGAATTGTTTTAAAATAGTGTTTAGTTTTTATGCATGTTATGTGATAGGTGAATTATTATTAGTATTTATTTGCTGAAGAATGGATGGGCATGTAAAAAAGATTGTTAGATGTGAACAAAACTAGAGAGGTTTGCCAGGATCGAACAATGGGGCGATAGATATTCTCTGCTAACCGCAACGGCAACTAATGGGGTGAGTTTATGTATGAATGTAATTGTAAACATTTCTCTGCCAGGACAGTGGATATAAATTGCATGAATAAAACTTATTTAGCAAGTTTAATACTTTTTGCTGTGTAGTGTCGGCTTAGAATAGCACTACCCTATTTCTTACGGTGGGTGTACGTAAGAGGCGACTAACGGTATTGGGGCTATTAAGGGATTTTTGGGCGATGCGGTTGGAGACCCATCACCAACAACCTTTATTTTACCATCTCTACCCCATGCAACTTTCCAAAAGTGACTGAGGAATTTCTAATTTCACAGTTCTGGCTACCCCTTTTAGGGATTTATAGCTGTGAGTATATGTATGTATGTATGTATGTAAAACTTTTTGATTGGCTGTATATAAATAGGATTTTCTGACAGCCCTAGCACGATTATTGAGAACATTATCATTCAGAGTTTTTATCAATCTGTCTTTGATAATCTTACTTGCCATTGCTACAAATCATTTGTTTCTGTACATTTATACTACTATACTCACGGCTATTAATCCTGAAAAGAGGTATAAAGAGCTTCAGAAGTAGTATTTTAGATGATAGCACAGTAAATAATGGTTAGTAACTCCAGCCATATCACCCAAAATTCACTTAGTAATAGGTCTCAAGTCATATCGTCCAGAAATCACCAAAACGAAGTCGCCTAACGACACCCACAAGAATAAATGATTGGTGCTTTTCTAAGCTGCCACTACACAGCTATATACAATAATTGTTTATATCTCACTTTTGACCATCTTAATCTTCATGCTAGCCCCCAACTGCATATTAATCCCTACTATTTAAAAAAAATGCCGTGTAGTTTCGGCTTAGAATAACACTACCCCATTTCTACCTACCCGTGGGTGATCGTAAGAGGCGACTAAGGGTATAGGGGCTTTTTAAGTGATTTTGGGCGATGTGGTTGGAGGCCCGTCACCAAAAACATTCATTTAAACCATCTTCTCACCAATCAACTTCCAAAAGTGGCTGAGGAATTTCTCATTCCAAAAGCTCTGGCTACCCCGTTAAGGGATTTATAGCCGTGAGTATATGTATGTATGTAATTAAAAGCTAAACCTATAGTTGATAGTAAAATAAAGTATGTACAATATAATATCTTCCTGAACGATCCCACGATGAGCCCAGCGGTATCCGGCACGGCGGAGTGCGACGCATCCCGTCCGGCCGCGGCGTCACGCGCACCAGGCGGACCAATATGCAGTTTAGGTAACATTTATGTGCTTATTAATACATATATGCCGTGTAGTGTCGGCTTAGAATAACACTACCCCAATTCTACCCGTGGGTGTTCGTAAGAGGCGACTAACGGTATTGGGCCTTTTAAGGGATTTTTGGGCGATGTGGATGGAGACCCATCACCAAAAACCTTTATTTCACCATCTATTCCCCACGCAACTTCCAAAAGTGGCTGAGGAATTTATAATTCCTTGGCTCTGGCTACCCCTTCTAGGGAATTACAGCCGTGAGTATATGTATGTATGTATGTAATACATATATGGACATTACAAATAACATACATAAATATACTCACGGCTACAAATCCCTTGAAGGGGTAGCCAGAGCTAATGAATTAGAAATTCCTCAGCCACTTTGGGGAAATGATGGTCAAATAAAGGTTGTTGGTGATGGGTCTCCAACGGCATTGCCCAAAAATCCCTTAAAAACCCCAGACCGTTATTCGCCTCTTACGTACACCCACCGGAAGAAATGGGGTAGTGATATTCTAAGCCGAAACTACACAGCATATTACTAATAAATAAAGGAAAGCAAAATTTTGACACCGGCAGGGATCGAACCCGCGACCTCGGGTATACGCCCCCGTCACTCTGCCAATTGAGCTACAGTGTCAATGGCTTCCAGTGCGAAATTCTTCTATCCTTTGTTTCTTTTTACACTTTTTAGGAGTGTTAGTAATTTTTCTTTCCTTTATTTATTAATGATAATGATAACCCCCACATGAGGTTTTCATGAACAAAAAGCATTCAAATTATATGGACATTATACACAGATTATGTTAACTCCAAACTAAGTAATACTTGTATTATGGGATACTAAGCCAACTATATATTTGATATTGTATAATACACATATAAATAACATCCAAGACTAAGAAACAATCATAAATGTTGCTCTCATCGGGGATCAGACCCACAACCTCCGGTCCCAGAAGCTAGTCACCTATCCACTCAGCCACGGATGTCGACAAATGGTTAATTATTTCTTTATTGTCTTTATATTAATATCTGAAGCGAAAAACTTCAAAAATTCTTTTGGAAAATGACCCAGGAGCAGTATGAAATTTATATGAAAAGCGAGTCCATTTTATAAAAGTTTAATAATGCATGTAAAAAATATTAAATAAATATGTAATGCATTAGACCACTACCGTGTATTTGACGTCTTACATACTCATTGTATAACTTTTATTAATTATTAATTTTTTTAAATCAATTTTGTACTTGTAATTTCTGTGTATTTTTTGTTAGTCAGCAACAAATAAAAATCTCTCTTTTCTTTTTAATGGTTGTCAAAATTCGTGTTCAAAATAAGAAGAGATTATTATTGTTTTTCTTTCGTATTATTCGTCAGATTTCATTTACTGGACGATCTATAGTTATTATTGTATAAAAATATATAATTTTTCACTGATACAATTAAAGTTTGACATGTAGTTGTTCATAAAAACATTGGAAAAAAGAACAGAATATCATAATATACGATAGATTTGCCACAAGACAAATCCGGTTCAACAAAGACTTCCTCATAAATCTAAATATTTACCAGGCCTGCACTGCCCTTACCTGTTTATTTTCCCCTACCTTCCATAAGTTTACTATCATTTATATTTATATGTGATTTTTGCTTTGAAGTGTAGCCTTAGTCAGAAGAAGGAAAGACAGAAATATTTCCACACATTTCTTCTGTTTTTTTTCTTTTTATTTTAAAATGATATAAAATAATGATAAATGGAATATGATATTAATAAGCGCACGCGGTTGTCTTGATGAACCGATGCGAACTGAATGTAAATTGCTTACCTCAGCAAAATTTATGGAAAGTCAGTACACTAAGGACTTATAAAATAATAATAATTGTGCATCATATAATTTCTATACTTTTTTATGTTCAATCAACCGCCGATACCAAACGCCTCTGAACCCACCACCCATACAGCCAAACATGACATAGACTAATGACGCGGTCGGTGGTAAAGTAGGATTGTTTCCGACAGCGGCGGCGGCGGGCTGTCGTCGCTGTCGCCGGTGTCGCGCGACGCGGTGGTGGACCCGATCGCGGAGCTGTTGTCGCAGCTGTCCGGGGTGCGCCGCGGACAGCCGCCCGGCACGCCCAGCCAGCTGCAGCACTTGCAGATGCAGTTGCAGTTGGAGAGGCAACAGGCTACGGTATGGATTTTTAAATGCTCATTGCATTATTTATGCTAAAATGTAAAAAGTAGTTGCTTTAATTAATGTAAAAAGGTATAATTATATACTATCGTATATATTGTTAACTTGTAAATTATAAAATGTATAATTTAGTTGCATTAGGTGACACTACCTGTACCAACTATATTTCATGACAAATAAATATATGTCACTATATTCCGCGGCTAAGAAATGGTCGTCACATTTTGATCCTTAAATTAATTAGCTCTAGAGCGTCCTGACTTTCTGTAGAACTAACTATAAACTTAATTCACTTCTAATACATGCAATTTATTAATATGCTACAACTATTATTTTAAGGTGATAATCCCCTCTTTGTTTTCAATAATAATAGTGTTATGTTAAGAAAAAATATGACTATAAAATTGTGAGTTGTATGTTCTAATAGTGTTGTCAAATTAGTTTTTTTAAGGCGTAGAAATGTTTCTTATGCTCATTGTCTCGTAAACGTTACTTTAACTGTAATCCTTACCCACATATCTGTACTCCCGGCTAAAATTCTTATGCTCATTGTCTAGTAAACGCTATTTCAACTGTAATACTTTACGCGCATACTCATGGCTAGAAATCTCAGA